>JALHLI010000002.1:17465969-17815969 GCA_023349425.1 Anthopleura sola
GCATTGATGAGTTGCTGTGATCTTTCGTGAGAGGAACCTCGAGGATCGCGGCTTGTACGATGGCAAAAAATACCCTCATTTATCTTCGTATTGGCGAGGGAAAAGATCTTCCTCCAAAAGATTTGTAAGTAAAAACAAAAAACTAACTCTTGACACAAATTACTGATTGTCTCGGGGACCGATACTAATTTCAGAGTACGCCAAAATAACCACTACATTGTTGTCATGATAATCACTTTATCTTTTATTCTTACGATGTTCTTTTGTTTCTTATGTCTCAAGATCAGGGAAAAGTGACCCTTATTGTGCCATTAAAGTCGACAATGAAGTTGTAGCTAGGTGAGATAATTGAAGAAATGATAAAAGTACAACTCTTTTCTGCATTAGTTTTGGATGTGTGAAAGTATGTTTGCTTAGTTTGAAGGTTATAGAACCTTTCAGAATGGAAATGTTCTCGTCATATTCCCTCTTAGCCACGCAATACAATTCCTATAAATTTAGCCAGCGATTGAACAACTGGCTTTGTTTTAAAAATCTACCATTTTTACTGAACAATATGTTGAATATGGCCAACACTGATTTGATGAAAAACCAATAGTTGGACTTTGATCCCGGGACTTTGATAAATGTTCTCTGTTGAGCCGTAAAAAAAAAAGCTCACAGAATTGTTTATTTGTGGTCTAGACAAAACTATGATCACTAGTTTTAAACATTGGCAAAAAAAAATCTTTTATCGACGGATTACAGACTCATTGAACTAGAGATTTTCTCGTCTCGGCCCTCGTCCCTTGGGGAATGAGGCGATACATTGTTATCAAAATACTGGGAGTTGGATTATTCTCAAATGGGACAGCATTAGAATCAGCAGTATTTTGTACAGTCTCTCTTAACAACAATGAAAGTCAGACCATCTTTGCAAGCAGCTTAAAAAAGAAACAAAACAAAAAAGTTGGAATTGGAATTTAGAAGTTGATTTTTTGTGGAGGGAGGAAAACCGGAGAACACGGAGAAAAACCCTCGAAGCACAGAAGAGAACCAACAACCTACTCTACTCACATACGATACTAAGCCCGCGAGAATAGAACCCGGGCCGCATTGATGAGAGGCAGGCGTCAAAATAAAAAAAAAATAGTTTTGAATGCGTCGCACGAAATCCTACATGCTTCTGTGTGCTTCACTGTCAGTTCCCTCATTTTGAATCAATTAAAAGCTCTTTTTTTGATCACGCGCAGGACGGCTACTGTGTGGAGAGATCTCCATCCTTTCTGGGGCGAAGAATTTGCCATGTTTCTGCCAGGCGGGTTTACGAATCTTTCAATCACGGTCTTTGATGAAGATACTTTCAGGTAAATATATTAACCACTTATGGTCATTGGCCTACGAGGCACGCATTTCTAAGCAGCTCTTAATGTTAAATTTATTATGCGACCAAAGTATTGAGAAGTTACGACCTAAATGCTACTATACCGTTCACTTGTGGTCTCCGACCTTCTCTTTTGCAGCAAAATATTTCACAGTACTGACAACCTCTTTTAGTAGCGCTCGGATATACTTAAGATACTCCCGGTGGCATGAACGACCATTTTGGGTCGGCACCTCCTTTATTGACCCATCTTTCACGATCAACCTACAAAATTACCAACCTTTCTTATACGACCAGGCGATCTTTGGACGGAAAACAGAGGTTCCTTAATGATAAACTTTAGTTGGCTTCTATGAGTTCATTGTGTTGTTTTGAAGGGAGGACGATAGGATTGGTAAGATCACTTTTACGAGAGAAGTTTTGACACACTGCCCCAGGGGGGTAGAGAAGTGGATTCCCTTGTCTCCAGCTTACACGGATGATGATATTCAAGGAGAACTGCGGATCGAAACGACCGTCTTCGTAAAAGTAAGTACTGATATACCCTTATATATTCAGCAGACCTTGTATGGCTGTCAAAATAGACATGTGCGAAGTATTGACTTTTTTGAACTTTTTCAGGGCGATGTTACTAAAGTTAAAGTAAAGATTGTCGAGGCGAGGTAAGAAAAACAGTTTGGTACTAGTAAAGAGAAAATTGAAACTGAATTTCATTACCCCTTAATACTAAGTCAAAGAAAAAGAAACTATAGGAGAGGAGAAGAGAGGAGAAGACCGAAGGAAATAGAAGAGAAGTCCCCATCAACAAGATAGGTAACCACGACAAGTGGGCGAATTGTAGAACCTGATTCAAGAATATATTCATGTTTTGTCAGGGACCTCCCAGAACACCTGTTCCATGATACCACTGGTCCATTGGTCCACTTGACGCTAACAGACAAACAAAAGAGTAAAGAGACGTTAGCCAGCACACGAAGACATTCGTCGGTCATACCAAGCAGGGAAGTGTCTTCATACTTCATTCAGTTGTGTGGTGGATCATATGAATCCTATTCAGTAAGTAGACTACTACGCTAATAAAAGTCTTGTTCCTAAAGGGTATATGTCAAAAGGAAGTTGTATGTAAGATCGAGATTTGTTCCTGGTTCGAGCTGTCTTAATACCTATGCTGACGTCAGAGGTATCATGAGTCGGGTGTTAGGCGTGCCTCACATGTTTCACTTGCCGTAAGAGGTAACTTGTCCCGGATGTAAGGGACATATTTAACTGGCCGTAAGAGGTGACTTGTCCCGGATGTAAGGGACATGCATGTTTCACTGGCCGTAAGAGGTAACTTGTCCCGGATGTAAGGGACATATTTAACTGGCCGTAAGAGGTAACTTGTCCCGGATGTAAGGGACATATTTAACTGGCCGTAAGAGGTAACTTGTCCCGGATGTAAGGGACATATTTAACTGGCCGTAAGAGGTAACTTGTCCCGGATGTAAGGGACATATTTAACTGGCCGTAAGAGGTAACTTGTCCCGGATGTAAGGGACATGTTTCACTGGCCGTAAGAGGTAACTTGTCCCGGATGTAAGGGACATGTTTCACTGGCCGTAAGAGGTAACTTGTCCCGGATGTAAGGGACATGTTTAACTGGCCGTAAGAGGTAACTTGTCCCGGATGTAAGGGACATGTTTCACTGGCCGTAAGAGGTAACTTGTCCCGGATGTAAGGGACATGTTTCACTGGCCGTAAGAGGTAACTTGTCCCGGATGTAAGGGACATGTTTCACTGCCCGTAAGAGGTGACTTGTCCCGGATGTAAGGGACATGTTTCACTGGCCGTAAGAGGTAACTTGTCCCGGATGCAAGGGACATATTCAACTGGTTGTAAGAGGTACCTTGTCCCGGATGTATAGGACAACTTTTGCTGGATACAAGAGCTTTCATGTCAAATTCGAAAAGTCCTTCCAAAAACGAAGAAGTCCCAACCCAGCGGATAACATAATATGCACATCAGTCTTGTCTCCAGCTGATTACTGATATGTGATTGCCTTTCATTCAGACATCCAAGCCAACTCGTTTCCCCAAAACCCAGCAAGTGTTTGAATTTGAAAGCAAATCCTACATCAATGAGCTCAAGATAGTTGCTGAAGTACTGGATCGAGTGGGCTCAACAAACTCCTTGGGGGAGGTAAGCTGAGGGGAGTTTTCATGATCCTCATATTGTGACGTCATCACTTGAAAGACCAGTGACGTCAATGATTTGGTTAAAGAAGTTTTCGTATAAGTCAAAAACGATACGGCAAATCCATAATCATAACTAACGTTGTGATTGGTTGAATTACTTGAAGACAATGGGAATTCATTTCAATGTTACGACATGTCGTACCGTGTACGTGCTGTAAGTCGCAGTACCGTATGTTTTCCACTCGTACGATAACCGCTCAATTATACATCTGGTTAAGTCGTAGTTTCTAAAAATTAGTTCAACCAGTTAATAGATGCTACCTCTCACCTTGTAATCTTTTGCAGGCTGTAGTTTTTCTATCGAAGCATGTCGATGGTCAAACTAAGGACCTCTGGTACAAACTCTTTCCCACTCCACGCCAAAGACACCGAAAACCGTAAGTTTGAAAAAGTGTTTTTATGGTGGTCTCTTGGCTTTTGATATTAACATCAGTTAAGTCACATAGAGGTGTATCATCATCATCATCATCATCATCATCATCATCATCATCATCATCATCATCATCATCATCATCATCATCATCATCATCATCATCATCATCATCATCATCATCATCATCCAAATCCATCGTCATCTTCATAATCATTATCAATCATCATCACGTACATCATCATCATCAACATGGTCATCAACATGGTCATCACCATCACCATCATCACCATCATCACCATCATCACCATCATCACCATCATCACCATCATCACCATCATCACCATCATCACCATCATCACCATCATCACCATCATCACCATCATCACCATCATCACCATCATCACCATCACTATCATCATCATAATCATCATCATCATCATCACACAGCACTGTCACGATCACGGCACAGCATGACACACCCTTATTACAATGTCTTACGTTCATACAATATTGTGTGTTTTTAGAGAAAACCTAGGTAGCATCAGACTCAAAGTCAGCCTAATGGAGGAGTATGTCTTACCATCAGTATCCTACCAACCTCTGATGGACCTGATATCAGAACCAGTCACAGGTATCCCAACCAATAGAGTCGATGCTATTAGTATCATGGAAGATATGGCAACACTTGACCAGGCATGCATAGCTCGTCAAATGGTCAAGATCTTCATTGGTCAGAATTCACTGCTTTCGTTGTTGGACTGGATTACTAACAAAGAGATACAGAGAACAAGTAATGCGCATTCTGAACATACTCGAACGTTTTAAAAGCTACGGACACACGGTGCAGCTTTGCGCGTAATGTTGCAGGCAATCGATGTTGCGAGGCATGTTACACGACGCAATTTGTTGCACGCACTGTTGCTGAAGTAGAAAACGATTTTACCTCAGCATCATTGCCTGCAATATGATTGCGCAATGTTGCACCGTGTGTCCGCGCCTTTATACCAATTTTCCATTAGTCTGAGTTAGTATTTTTTGATTGACGGGTTATGCACTCACAAGAGAATCTATTGACGTGGCGTCCACATGTTGGCGGTATAAGCAATGGATGGTAATGAGAAGTCTTTTGTTCAATGAACCCCAACATGGCCACCATGACGTAACTTGTAATCGAAGATGTCTTGGCCGGCTGTATGCATGTGTTGGCCTAGTCTCCCTTGCAGCCGTTCTTAGCGTCGGTCTTCAAATCGAGCCCGACACTAAGAACGGCTGCAAAAGAGACTAGTGTTGGCCGCGTGATTATGAAAATGGCTGAAATGCTTTTGCATTAGTTTTTGATTTTTTCTCTTTTCTCAGCGAGTCTAACTACATTATTTAGAGGAAACTCCATGGCGTCGAAGGCAGTCGAACAATTCATGAAGGTAAGGAGAAAATCCGCTCTCTTGACTCACGGGTCACTACGTGCCTACCTTATCACTTTATCTATTTTATTTTCCATCGATTGCCATCAGATCGTTGGGATGCCATACTTGTACAGTGTTCTTAAGCCCACTATTGACAGGATTTTTGAGGAACACAAGGTGTGCGAGCTGGATCCCTCTCGAGTCGAGAAACCAAAACCTCTAGGAATAAGGTAAAGAAAAAAGTCACGTAAAGAATTTTGCAGGTTGTACAAGTTTTTGTACGTGAAATAAACAATTGCGCAACTTGCGCAACTTGCGCAGTTTTTTTGTTGCAGGAAAAATGCATGGAATTTCATCTTACTTTCTGCAAATTGGCAAACTTTCTGCGCAAAATAATCTGCTACAGAATCTGCGCGTATCATAATTGCGCATGTCATTCCCTTAAGTATCATTCTTTCCTTTCCATTTAAGCTCTATAGAATCTTATTCCCGATAAGCTTTCAATAGGAAAACCTGACGCATAAAGTAAAAGGTTAACCCTGTATTCTTAATTTTTATCAGACGACTGAGTCTTCGTCCAGAAGATGACACAATCGCTCGCAGCATTTTAACCCTTCGCGGTTACCTGAACTCAATCATGACGTCCATCTTGAAGTCTGTCGAAGAATGTCCTGTGTTTATGCGCATTGTCTTCAGGAATCTGGCCAGAAGAGTTTATCAACACTTTGGTGAAGACTCTGGAAACGAGGTGATTTTCGACATTCCTGGATTAGAGAATCGGACATTTTTAAAAGGAGCCTTTGTGCCATCACGTGATGGCAGCCATTTGTCCTCCAAATTAGGTTCCATTAGAAATTCTGGCAAATCTTCTATGATTCATTCCCACTAAGTTCAATAAAATGGGAAAAACAAAAAGCTACTGTAAGAATTCTTAGTTTCTTGGTCGTGCGCGCGTGTAATTTTGACATGATTTTGTTATATTTACAGGATCTGAAATACCTTGCCATCAGCGGGTTTTTCTTTCTTCGTTTCTTTGCTCCAGCCATTCTCGGGCCCAAGCTCTTTAGCCTTAGGGATCACCACGCAGACAAGACCACGTCTCGTACGCTTACTCTCTTGGCAAAGGTAACCAATACCAAATTTAATCTTCTGTTTCAGCTCTGAATGGCATTTATTCCGAGCCAATCAAAAATCACTTAAGTGGACAACATCCTATCATACAGCAACAACGCGGAAGCCATTTGAGAGCCAGCCGTTACGTTTCCTAAGATGGTCCACGAAATCTGTTATAATAGATCACTCAAAGGTACGGACACACGGTGCAACATTGCGCGCAATATTGCAGGCAATGTTACTGAAGTAGGATCGTTTTCTAATTTGGCAACATTGAGTGCAACAAATTGCGTCGTGTGACATGGCTCGCAACATCGATTACCTGCCACATTGCGCACAATGTTGCACCGTGTGTCCGTAGCTTTAGCTTGAGCGTAATATTTTCCAATATTAGACCACTTGTCATTCTCTTGAGAATAAGATGAAGAGTGGCACGTACGATACGCCAAACCTGAACTGCTCTCTTGCGCGCCTCACCAGTGCATAACAGTTGCATTTCCTCTTGTTTCTAAAGATAGTTCAAAAGATCAGTAATCTGGAGTCTCAAGTCAACACTCGTAACGAAGAATGGATGGCCCCTCTGGCTGGGAGCATCGAATTGTACTCGGAACAGCTAAGGGATTTCTTTGATAGGATTATGGATGTGGATGATTCACAGGGTATGGTGAGAAGCTTTAGCCTCCTACGCAGACGCCCCTAGGGTCGTCACCGTGGCGTGAGGGGGCTAGAAAAACTTGGACTTTAGCAAAGTTCTTCGTTTCCGAATTAGTAAACCTGCGCTGAATAAAGCAAACTAGGCAGGCCGGCCAATCAGACTCACTCGCTACTTCGACATACGCTTTTTTTAACTAGCTTCGGTCGTGACTCTGTGTGTGTGACTGTGTGACCGTGACTGTGCGACTGCGACTGCGACTGTGTGACCGTGACTGTGCGACTGCGACTGCGACTGCGACTGCGACTGCGACTGCGACTGCGACTGCGACTGCGACTGCGACTGCGACTGCGACTGCGACTGCGACTGCGACTGCGACTGCGACTGCGACTGCGACTGTGCGACCGTGACTGTGCGACTGCGACTGCGACTGCGACTGCGACTGCGGCTGCGGCTGCGGCTGCGGCTGCGGCTGCGGCTGTGAGTCTCAGAGAGGTCGACTTGATGCAAGTCTTTAAGAAGCTAAACACCTCACTATCTCATCCACGCGTTCTTTCATGTATTGATCCATGTATTGTATCTGCACATTCATTCATTCACTCCTTTTCTTTTTCTTTTTCTTTTTCTTTTCCCTTCCATTTAGTACCCGGATGTGGCAACCGCCGTAGTGTATTCGACCAATCAGTGATCATCAAAGAAGGTTACCTCAAGAAGTGCCGCTTTAATATCGTCAAGCTTCCCAAGGCCTTCGTGTTCAAGAAACGCTATTGTTGGCTCAGTACAGAGAACTTCCTCTACAGTCATGCGCCGGATGCTCAGGTTCTTTATTCACTGGTTTCTTATTCTCAAATTTGAGGACCACTTTGCATAAATACAATAGCTTGTTATCCGTCACTGCACATGAAAACTATTGTGTTTATGCAAAATGCCCGGCTAAAATTGGATGCAAAGGAGCCAAATCGAAATGCTTTATGGGTCGTAAGAAAGCAGCTTGTGTCTACCAACAAGATACACCTATTTCAATTAACGTTGATAACGGGAGATCTGAAATAGTCGATCTGAGACCGATAGGAATTGGTGGATGTCAATTCAATACCATTCATACCAATTCATACCATTCATTGCAACTATGCATTTGCAATATTTATTAAGTGAAGCATTCAGCCTCCCACAATACCTTTGGGTCTCAGATAGTCCATTTCAGATCTCCCGTTGTCAACGTTAATTGAAATAGGTGTATACCCAAACCTGGACACGCTTAATGTTCGGCCCATGGTCCAATAGACCCCTTTCAGCACGTCGGAATGCAGCTCAATTTGGAGGACAAAACAATAGGTTCCAATTCCCAGGAGATTGAAATTCTTTTGTTTTGTCCTCCAAATTAAGCTGCTTTGACGTCACATGCAAGGGGTCCATAAAAACACACCCGTCTCCCTCCTACGTATCTTTCTCATATTCCTGTTCCTATAAGTTTTTCGGTAATTGTGGTTTACTGATAGAATCAGATGTCTGTTTTTCAGACTCGCCAGTTTCTGCCAACACACAAGATCGTGGCAGTAGAGAGAGTGGACGATTGCGCCTTCCAAAAAACCAACGTCTTTCAAGTAATAAGCGAAGAATATGAAGGCGCTTTACAGACACTGTACTTGTCATGTCAGGTAAGGAGAAAAAACCGAGACACTTAAAGGGCTTCCTGTGGTAAGAATAGGGAAGACTGGGAGAGAAATAAAAGCTCTTAGGAGTTATGAGATGTCTACAGGAGTGAGTAAAACCTCTGCTTTTTCCACTGTTTCTTTTTCCTTCCCCTATCATTGTGTTCAGTTCTCTGTTGGACTGTTGGACAGGATCAGCCTTATTCTGAAGTGACAGGTTTGAAAGTCACAGATTGATTTACTACAATATGTGGCATTCAAAGAGAAGACTATAGGCTATGTCGGTTTAAGGTTTAGCTAAAAGGGATCTGGTTAACGGAGACTCAAAAATTGACTGACACAAGCCGAACATATTTTTTTTCATGCACTTCTAACTCTAGTGTACATGATAATGTTGGTTTGCGTATGATGATGGAATATGAAATGTAGATGTGATCGTACCATACTGAATGGACTCAGAAAAAATTCTGAGCCCCAGTGTAACCTGAACTCTAGTGTAACCAAATTCGACATGATTATCACAGGATTGTTGTATCTGTTACAGGATGTCAATGAGATGAATCAATGGATGTCGGCGATAAGAAAGACGATTGTCTCCAATCCCCGAGTACTGACTCTCTATCATTCAGGAGTCTACCATCGCCGCAAGTGGAAATGCTGTGGCCAGGTTAACAGGGCTTGTAAGTAGAACGAACTGAAGCGCACTGCCCTCAACGTGTTACAACATCAGTCGCGTGTGTATACGATCGGTATCATCATCATCATTATCATGATGGTCATAACCGCCAACACCTTCACTATTACCACCACCGTTTATCACCATGATCCACACCAACATCACTTCCACCATAAATTACAATCATGAACACGTCACCACCATCATTACCACAACTCTCATTACCACAACTATGATGGTAACCATCACTTTTGTTTTCACCATCATCAGTAAGAGCATCGCCACGTGCGGTACACCACTAACGTGCATCAAGAACATCCTATACGATAGAGCAGAAGATTGGACTGTTTTTAAAAGGAAGTGGATTAGACAGAACTGATATATTGATTCTTCTACGATAGGTACTGGATGCAGTCGGAGTAACGGTCAAGTGATCCTCAGTGATTGGCGAGACCCACTGGATCCCGATGCAGAAATCCAAATGCTGTACACACAGCTCTTTCTCAGCCGCGATGAACTGCAGCAGAAATTCCTTGAAGGCTCGACTGGGGGGACTAAGGACGAGTCTGGTGAGTGTAAGCCCCGTGATGACGTCAGAGCAGCTGTGGCCAACCTCTTGGATGTGATTGACAAGCTGTACGAGTCACACCGGGCTTTTGAAAAAAAGGCATCTAAGGTGAAGCCATGATCGTAAAATATAAGGGCAAAATTCTGTTCAACTAGTTGAAGTAGTTTATTTAAACATATGCTTAAGATATTTTAGTCAAGGAACTAAATCTGATGCAGCACTGGAAGGAAAGCCTGTTACTGGTAACTAAGCATGATGGAATCAACTCCACATAATGTAGATATAATAAAATATATTGAAAAGGTACAACCTACACTCGAGGATGTCTCGGTCGAATATACCTTGGTTTCAGTGACAGCCTAAATGATGTCTCGATTTTTTAAACGACGAAGCCTGACTGATGTGTCGATTTTGACAGAGGAAGCCAGGCTGATGTCTCGAATTCTTAGCAAAGCCAGACTGGTGTCAATTTTTAAAGGGATCCAGGTTTGCGTGTCAATTTTTCAACGTGGAAGCCAGGCTGATGGTTAACGTTTTAACTGGGAAGGCAAGCTGATGTATTGGTTTGGTCCGAAGATACATACTTTTAAAGGTCTCAAAAATGAGATCGAATGGCGGCTAACTTCGACTAATTTACTTTAAAATTTTCAGATGAAAGTAAAAATTATAAAAAAATAACTGAATAAAGTAACATCGGCAACCTTCTTCAAGGTTTATGGTGCAATAAAATAAGATTGTAATTTGATATTGTTTATTAACTGTTACTCATAGACAAAACAAAAGTTGTTACAAGTTCATAAGAAATACGTTTACAGCTATTTACATCTTTAAACTATATAAATATTTTTTGTTAATGTTTCAATACACTGGAGCAGTGTTTGCCAAACGTCGCATACGCCTGAAAGATGACATGAAAATTATCAGTTTTACAGTGGAAAAAGAACCAGAGGAAATGGGAGAAAGAAAGTAGAAAACACAATAAGAAAAATCAATTCAAATGTATTTTGGTGATGGTGGAGCACATTTTACAGTGCAGACACTTGAACCATTCAACACTTCAAGTTTTTTTTAAACATTTTTTTCATAACTTTCCACTCTCTCCGTAGAAACAATGACATTTTTAGGCGCCATCCAATCACAACAAAAGGAACATCTTTAGGAGATTATTTTTAAGTTTCTCATGCCAGCTTATGAACTGCTACATCACATAAATTATGCTGTTTGTTGTGATTGGATGACGCCTAAAAATGCAGGATCCCTTTTTCTATGGAGAGTGCTGATTGGATAGTTCTGAAAGGAGCATCTTACTGCTACAGCACCATCATATATGCTCACCACCATCCCAAGTATTGAATAAGATTGTACAGCATTGAATATGTTGTATAAATGCTAAACACAAACAGTAACTGAGCATATAACTGTATACCTTGTATTCCTATCTTGGTCTCTTAACTTCTTCTCCATCTCAGCATCAGTCAGTGTTTCCAGGTAAGGTCCCCAGTTATCGACATCAGTACCTGACCGTACAGGGTTCTCCACCTTGGGTAAAGGGGCCTCACTGAAGGCATATGTTTTCTGGTGCCAACTCAGCTGTCCTCTGATACTGTAAGCGATGGCCGTCACAAATTCTCCTCCAAGGCCAAGGTCAGAGCAGAGACCTAATGCAAACTGCTCTGGGTTGTTTTGAGGATCAGATATATCCCATTCAAACTGATCAACAAGGGAAATATTTCCAACATGGATGTTCAGCTTGTTAAAGTAAGAGAAAGACCACTGGTTATTCTAAGGTTTTGTTGAAGATTTGTCTTTGATAATAGTGATAATAGAGCTTCCATAGTGATGTTGTATGTGTCTTCTTAAACATTAATGGGGTTGTAAATCATTGGTCATTATAAAATTTGTTGATGATTTGACTTTGATAAAAGTGATAATAGAGCTTCCATAGTGATGTTTGATAATCAGTCCAGATGAAATCGATTGCCGACATGATTTAAACTTTTGTTCAAGACTGTAATCAATTGATATAGAAATGTACGCCATTCAAGAGTCATGTTCATTAGTGTTAAAAATAAAAACATCTCTGCTTAAGAGATGATTGAATGAGATTCTGGTGAAAGCCCCTGAACCACAGTTTTTCCACCTTTACGTAAAATCATACAAGATCCAAGCAAGCTTGTTTTTGAAATTTGTTCACATGATATGTAGCAACCCACAGAGTGCGGAGTGGGAGGAACGAGATGGTCTGCAGTGATGTTAGAATTTCAAAGCTTTATGAATAGAGAAGCTTTAGAAACAAAATTAGAATTAAGTATTAGAAAAGATTCTTTTCAGAAAGCAAAGTTTAAAAAAAGGTATATCTCCAAAAGTAAAGCCAAGAAACTGCTCTTTCAAGAAATAGTGAATCATGATCATTATAAACCAAGTAGGCAAAATTATTTGTAAGTTATGAATTATTTTTTGCAAAGCTTGGTTTCTGTCATTTTCCTTCATAAAAACTTGGGACTGGGACACCCCATTTTTCTTTCTTCATTTTGAAGAAAGTTTTCAGACTAATTTTAAGCTAAAGTAGTCAGTCACCTTAAGGAACTATAGCTGAAAAAAATCCCTGTGCAAACACAAAACAAATACCTTGATGACTATTCTTTGATCTTTCTGTTCATTTAGTGTTATTTCTGGCTCCACTTCAAATTGCTTGGCTTGTTGTCTGATGGCCTGTGCTATGGCTGTAACAAACGATGTAGCAGGCAGATCAAGGTCATCACACAGCACCTCGGCAAATGTTTCTGGGGTGATCATAGTTTCTGGAAAGATAAAATCCGATATAATTATCACTATTTCTGGCCTTCCTGAGTGGTAGTCTATTACTGTACAGCGTCAATATCTTACCATTTTTATTCCATGTAAAGGTGTCCCTTAGTTTCTGTCCTTCAATGTCAATATCAAGTCTTATAGGGACGAGTATCTCAGGCTGTGTTGCTGCTTTATGAATGGCTTCCATATCATGGTCATCATAACTGTATACAAAACAAGAAATGATGATGATGATAATGATAATCCAGAATCATATATTGAAGGCTAAAAATAACAGCTGATAATGGACGTCTGCCCAACATCTGATTTGGCCAATAACGGTTACCCTAATGCTACCACTACCATAATCCCTTGCACACTTTCTTCTGTTTAGTTAATTAGCTCCAATTGGCTTACTCTTCTCAAAAAAGAATAAATTGCAAAGCATTCTGGAAGTGGTAGTACAATGGTGTCATCACGTAAACAGCCTATCATAACAATGATGATGATGAAAATGATAAACAAAGTGGTTTCAGATGGATGGACAGACAGAATATTGTCAGACAGACAGAAAGACAGACAGTAATGAGACAGACAGACAAATGTAACAGCAAATGTCACACAACACAGCCAACCTTTACAGATAGAAAGTGTTTGATAATATGAACCAGTAAAGCCTTTTATGCATTACCATGTGGGAAAAGTTCTAATTCTTTTTGGTCCCAATCTATTCCTGTTAACAGCAGTAGAACAAGGAACAGCATCTAGATGGTACGAACTACTAGGAAACAACGTCTGAGGCTGCCATGTAGTACCACGCTTCGACTTCCCGCTAGCAGCCTGCCTAGAGGATTCCTGCGCCTCTAACGATATCTTATACTTATCATCATTCCCTTCCAATATCTCTTCAACTTCTTGTGCTTTCAATAAGGTCACGTTGGTCGCTAAGTTATTATGACCAAAGCCAAGAGAGACTATCTTTTTTCGTTCGTCTAAAGTGGCTAGTCTACGACATAATGAAGGATATTTCTTGTATAGAGAGCCACGGAACATACGCAGGAAGTTTCCTACTTCAGAGCCGATCATATAATAATCTCCTCCTTCTTCCAGTTGGAAGGATTTGGGTTTTTGTCCGTATGTTCGCAGCGCCATCTTGGATTCGAATGAAGAAAGAACCCAGGGACCTTTGCGCGTCTACATTCATGCCCAGTCCTTCGCTTGAGAAAATCTCTGAAAAAAGTTCCTAATTAATTTTTTAAAGAAAATATTGCCTTCTTACCTAAAACTTTGTTATTATTTTATTTATGATTTAAAAATGATAGATAATTTGATAAAAAATTCGATATATTTATTTGCCTTCGCGCGCGCGGCTAGACTCCTCCCCAGTCCTCCGCGCCTCAAGTTGAGTAAATTTGTCAGAAAAAGTTTTTTGAATTTTTTCTCAATTTTGAAACTACTCTTTAAAAAATTGTCGAATTGTCTTCATAGTTTATTATTATTTGTTTGATACATTAAAAATGTATATTTTGAGAAACAATTCACAGATTCATTTGCATTTAAATGAAGTAAAAGCATTGACAAGTAGCAAGAAATAAACCGTATAAACTTACTCGACGGCTTGTTTTGCTCTCTCCGTCTCTTTCTTGGTCTCTCTCTTTCTTTCTCTCGTATTCAATCATAAATAGTTCCATGCTGATTGTGATTGAGTATGAATTTACGGTTTTGGACCCAAACAAACAATGTTACAGAAGGGAGAAGAGAGTGAGAAAGTGCAGTCTGTCACGGAGGACAACAATGAAACACAAGAACAACAAACCAAGCACCAAACTTACCCTGACTTCAATATTTTCCTTCTCAGATTTCTTCGCTTCATCATATCAACTTTTTTCCCTGACATTTGTCCAGATTTCGAGCTCAAAGAGACAGCATTCAGGTGTATAACCGAGGAGTCCAGAGTTTCCCGCGAAAATGCCATGACTTGAAAACCACGACCTGCCAAACTTGGCCGTCTGGACCAACAAACTGCCCTCGAGGCAGGGGTGGGACTGTCTGGTAACCTATCCCTGTACTTTGTACCAGCACCTTGTAGTATCTCCTCGATCTCACCTACTTTAACAAGCATTATGTTCGAGTTGGATAAACTGTTGTAGCCAATGTCTAAAGACAGTAGAATTTTACGCTCATCAAGCGTAGGAATCCGGCGCCAAAGAGAAGGAAATCTCTTGTAAAGGGCGCCCTTTTGAAGATTCAAATAATGACCGACTTCGCTGCCAATCATATAGAACTCCCCTCCTTTCTCTAGCTGAAAACATTGCGGTTTTTTGCCATTAAAATGAAATTCTCTGGGCTCGTTCTCCATTTTTTAAAATCAAAATCTGGTGATGGCCCATAATCCTTTTCAAGGAGAATTTACAGTTCTAACATGGGAGGGGTAGGAGAGTCTCCTTTTGACTCATTTTAGGAATTTTGATTTTTTTTACGATAACTCAGTAATTTTGACATTGCTCTGAAAAAATGTAGCTGCTTTGGTTATTTGTAATTCTCAATTTGTTTTGTTCTAGATAATGACAACCACAGTAAAAACTGACATTGAGCCAACGCGGGGAATCAAAGTTGTCAATAATTGAGTCATGGGCTCCCTGTGTTAGAGTCATTTGCATAACGTCATAAAGGAATTTCAACCCACGCGCGTACAACGTCCAAGCAAATATGATCATCAATGAATGCTTCTATTAGTTTGTTCAAAAATAGGCTTATTATTTTTATAGTTATTATACGCTTTTAAAAAGTTTAACATCCTGCTCGGACTGCAATGGCAGCAAAGCATTACAAGTATAACGCCATCAAGGAAGCGTTTGCGAACGCAAGTTCGCACCTGACGTTGGAAGAGATTGAATGTGAGCGGAGAGGTTACAAGCTGACTAAAACAATCCTTGGATCTGGTGCTTACGCTAAAGTAAAGATGGCATATGCTATGGAAATAAAACAAGAGAAAGACAAACGACTGGCAGATGACTTACGTTCAAAGGGACACAATATAGTAAGAATACTGGCAATAATATGTGATGAGTGATAGTTCTTTAAACTGACTGACTGATTGAATGAATGGATAAATGAATGGAGGGATGGATGGATGGATGGATGGATGGATGGATGGATGGATGGATGGATGGATGGATGGATGGATGGATGGATGGATGGATGGATGGATGGATGGATGAATGGAGGAAGGAAGGAAGGAAGAAAGGAAGGAAAGAAGGAAAGAAGGAAAGAAGGAAAGAAGGAAAGAAGGAAAGAAGGAAAGAAGGAAAGAAGGAAAGAAGGAAAGAAGGAAAGAAGGAAGGAAAGAAGGAAGGAAAGAAGGAAGGAAGGAAGGAATGGACGAATGAATAATTGAATGAATGAATAAAAGAATGAATGGATCGACGGATAAGTTGAATGACTGATTTATCGATGAATGAATTAAATCATTTTTAAACAATCTTTCAGGTTGCGATCAAAATCATTTCAAAGCGACAAGCACCGATAGAATACCTCAATAAATTTATGCCACGAGAAATCGATGCTCTTAACGCAACTTCCAGACATCACAATGTGGTAAGATATCTACTGACAGTTTCTTAAATTTCCAATTCTCTCTTTCTTTTCCTTTTCTCTTTTTTCCATTCTCAATCCGTCTCCTTTGTCTACTGTTCTTCATCACCGTTCAACATTACTTCATTCTTCTTTTTTCTTTTTCTTAATCATTTACGATTTCATTTTCAAATTCCTACTTTTCTTATTTAGATTCAGTTATACGAGACATTTCAATCAAACGACAAGATCTTCATGGTTATGGAATACGCATCCAAAGGAGATTTGCTAGATTACATCAACTCTCGCTGTCGAAGATGCGTGGGGATAGGAGAGGATCTTGCCAGACATTTCTTCCGTCAGCTGGTTGAAGGACTTTCACATTGTCATCGTCGCAATGTCGTTCACAGGTAATGAAATAGGTGTAACATAAAATAAGTCTCACGTGTTTTACGAGGGTAATACTTAATAGTCAGTGGCTAACAAACCTGTGGCACTTGATCCATGATGGAATTGGACTTAAGAAGTTGATTTTTGAAGAGGGAGGAAAACTAGATAACCAGGAGAAAAACCCTCGAAGCACAGGAGAGAACTATGCAAAAAGCAACTTACATATAATTGCGCGAGTCCGGGGAGATGGAACCCATGACCGTAGCGGTGAGATGCAGCGCATTTGCAGCGCGCAACATTTCACAACCTGACAAATAATTTGCTGCATGGAATTCCCAGTCGAAATAGACCGGACTCTAATACCCAAGCTTGTTTTTCTGCTAAAAGCCGACTGACTTGTTTGTACTAAGTTATTGAAATACTTATTTTTTGAAGGGACTTGAAATGTGAGAATATCTTAATAGATGATAATAACGTCATCAAAATTTCAGGTAAGTCAACACCATCATTTACCAAGTGGCTTGTACCACCAAAAAGAAACTAGTGAACCTTGGGTGTGATTTCAGATCATTTCAGTCCATGTGTCATTCCTTGAGAATAAGGTTATTAGTTTGAGTCGTATCAATATTCATGTGTCTTCACATGCGCAACCGTTAAACAAAGAAATGATACTCAATGGAATGATACACGTAGTCTGAAACGGGAAAACATTACGCCCAGGGTAAAGAAGTCTATTACAGCTATTGTTAATTATTCGTCAACAGATTTTGGATTCGCAACCCAAAGTCCTAGCAACATGAGCAAGCTGCTCGAGACGTTCTGTGGATCGTACGCGTATGCTGCACCAGAGATTCTAAAGGCTCAAAAATACGATGGGAAATGTGCTGATATCTGGAGCTTGTGAGTATATATTACACTCCAAATTTTATCGAAACCTGAAATAGTCTTTGGGCTGATCTAAGTCAGCCCACTGCTAACTCACAGATAGAATTGCCCATGGAATTTAGCGTATTAGGTTTCGTGGAGGGAGGAAAACAGGAGAACCTGGAAAAAAACCCTCAAATCAAGGAAGAGACCTAACAAATTCTACTTAGACGTGAGTAGACTTTGCTAGTCTCTTACTTGATTCGAGGAATTGAACTGAGACCTGAGTGGACCTTCAATGGATGTATGGATTCGAAGGAGAAGAGAGAACGTCAGTTGATACCGTGTCTTCAATGTCAAACTCTTTTGATGGGAAGATTGTCACTAGCTTAAAGTACATCCATGTCACTTGATCTTGTTAACTGGTACCCGCATGTAAACAAAGAAATGATACTCAAGAGAATGAAATAATAGCTCGGAAATGGGAAAATATGAATTTCTAAAGAAGACAGGCCCATTGCAATGGAGTCTTGCCAACAATAACTAATCAATTTGAATTTTCTTTCAAATATCAGAGGAATCATGTTGTACGCCATGATGTGTGGGAAGCTCCCTTACAATGACAACTGCAGTCTTCATTCACTCATCTTACAAACGAAAGCAAAACTGTCATTCCCTGCGCGTGGTGCCTGCTCACCAGGTATTGTTATCCTTCTTTCGTCAGACATTTTTTAAAGCTATAAAGTCACTTCTTTTTGTCTGAAACATTTCACTAAGAGTCGAAGTAAGACAGCAAGTGCAACTGGCGATAGCTCATCATTTTGCAAATTCTATCTTATCCTATTGTTCTATCAGCCAGTCACATGCCTATTTGTTTCATTGTTCTATCAGCCAATCAGATTCCAAATAATATTTTTTGTTTCTTGGAGGGCAGTGGCCAAATAAAAGAAGATTCATGAAAGAGAATGGCTGGCAAATCATTTTTTTTGAAAGTTTTTTAAAATAAAACGGAAAAAATAAAAAGAATTTCAATAAAAAAATTTGATGTAAACTAACCATTTCAATCTATTTTTTTAAGAATGCCAAAAGCTTATGCGGGACATTTTGAGAAATGATCCGTATGAGAGAATTACCATCAGTCGAATACTTGTGGATCCTTGGTTGAACGAAGGCAGACAAGAGGTAAGGACAGAAAAAACCTATGTCACAAGAGACTTGCAAGAAAGTGCGCGCTTTTCAGCTAGAATCATCAATTCTCTACTGTCTCTACGACCAATCGTTTGATGTGGTATTTCTTTTCACAGATTCCAAGGACATTATTCAAGAAAGGAATATCACCCTTGTTATCACCTCATGTCGAATCTTTACGCGAGACGAAGGGACAACGTACTCAAACGGGAACACAAGATGCTGGTTCCAAAACACCCGAGTCTTCACTGAATAGAACAGCACGATCCCAAACACCAGGTATATAATGTTGCTTCTCACTACTCGTGCATGGCTGGTATTGATAAGTGAGGCATAGTTTGGGGATCATCAGTCTTGCGTTTACCTTTGGAAAACGATTCTTGTCACTGTGGAAATGCGCGCAAACCAATAGACCTTGCGCAAACTGAAACCGTGCCGTGCCGTGTAGTGCCGTGACTGCGCAGCATCCTAACAACTTGGTTTGATGAACAGTGTTATTTATGTCCCGTTACCCTGCCGTGTCCTAACAATGGCCAGTAATCTTCTGTGATCATGATCATTGGTTCTTATTTATGTCCCGTTACCGTGCAATATGTCCCGCATGACTTTATACTTTTTTACCTTATCATATTTTCAGTTGCAAAGCAAGGATGGTCATCTAACCCATGCACACCCGAACCAAGTGCCATAACGAAGCTTTTACACAAGCGAAACGCCAAAAGACAGGCATGCAGGGCATCGAAATCTCCGATAATGGAACCATCCCCGGTCCTCGAGTCCATACCAACAACTCCTGTAGATGACCCAATGGATAGATTGTCACCTTCTATAAATGGACGTTCACCCGCCTGTGCGAGAAGCCTCACTCCTGGTGTACAGACCAAAATGACCAACAGAAAACAGCTGTCTGTGAAGGTTGCGCGGATCATAACGGGAACAGAAACTCCAAAAAGATCGAAGAACTTGACTCGGGAAACGTTTGTGATTATGAGTCGAGCGACGCATGAGCTACAGCAGCATAAACAAGCGAGAAACGACTTGCGCGAGACTAGGCAGCAAGTATGGAGATATGTCAATGAGATTTCGTCACATAACAGAAGACATATTTCGCCAAAAGGTGAGCATCGGTAATAAAAAAGCCTATTGTGAGTCAGGCGCTGTTCAGACGTCGAACTTTTGCCTCGTTGAATCTAATTGCTTTTGAGGCCAGCGGCCAAGAAAACGCCGACAACCTAACATATAAGACATCAGTTCTTTTGGTTAGCGCCAGGAGACGTTATGTGCCAAGTTTGGTATACATACTTCTACTAGTTGTGAGGAAAACAGCGCTCGTTTGGCGACAGATAGAAAAGCTAAAAAATTACGAAATTTTTCTAGACCGAACAAACAATGAAATACTCTGCCCTTTTCATTAGCTATCTTCGTAAACAATTGCATTCGTATTCCTCTTTTCATGTATTGTTTTACGTACTATCGACACACATCCCATCACTTCCACGTGCCAATTTAAGGCCAGTCCAGTCGTTTGATGTTTCCATCCCATTTCTCTTTTCAGAAATGAAATCCTCTGTCGTCAAGTCCAATCTTCTCCTCAAGACAGTCTGCCTCGACACCCCTCAAGAAAGTAAGAAATTTTGCCAGCCAGGCATGGCGCCATGGAAACGGGTCGTCGTCCACCAAAGACATCATGGAAAACCCTCAATACCTTGCCATCAAACAGCCAGTCGTGACGTCAAAAGAGCAAGTGCTAGCTCTGGTTCCAGCAAGAGCGTGTTTCTGGAAGATATGGTTTCAAGCAGCCCGATGTACGAGCGACCAGTTCGAGGGGTTTTGTACAAGCAGGGCTCACCAAGGAAGAGTGTGTCACCAGCACGACGCGTCTCTTTCACGCCAAATAGAAGAAGATAGTCCAACTATTTACGCATCTAGCTTGTGTTTATATATTGTAATATATTATGCAATTAGATAGTCTTATTTTAGGGTTTCCGCGCCCCATTTGAAGTTATTATTGAAGTGATAATAATGATAGAGAGTAATATTTATACAAACTGTAAATTAGAATTGCAGTCGCATTCGACTGGCGAAAGGTTCGCGCACTCAAAGATCTCACGACTCGAGCTAGGATCATCACGACAGCTAGAGTGCGCTACAAGTGTGATGTTATCAATCAAAGAACCACTCATCTCGTTAAAGAAAATTAAGACAACCCATATAAAACGCTACACCCCGAACCTTCCCGTGACCCTTTGCAATTCAAATGAACGAACCGAACGCCGAATCTTCAACTGTCCTCCGCCTGGTGTATCACCTATCTCATATATATGGTTAATAAAATCTTTTTAAAAAATCGTTACATTCCTCATTGTGTGTCATCGTAAAACACTTCAACGACTCTACCCCGCCATGGAATAAGCTCATTTAGAATTTTAAAGTTCTATTTGATTTTATTGCTCGTTTGACGATTTTTACAGTCTGTTAGACACGCATGTTTAGTTTATCGAATGAAAACCAAGTGAAATGTTACCGGATTCAAACCCTATTCAATGTCAGTCATTTTGGCTCAGTGTCACACGTTTAAGACACAATCACATCCAAACGATAAATATTCCTAATTCTCAGGATGTTTTTTTGACTTCTGGCAATCGTGGTAGCAATTTTTGTCGTAGTTACCTTGATTGACGGAAGACAAATTATTCGTCTGGGTCACGTGATTATGAAACAGATGCGTTCTTTCGAAGCCAATACATGACATCAAGCCTCGGTTTCAAGTCGAGGCCCAGTGTCACCCACCTACATCAGGAACCCCCACATCTCTTTACCTGGCATTTTAAAAATTATTAAAGGATTCCAATACTAAAAATCGTTCATAGAATTAAAATTACCTAAAGAGATGTAAAATATACATATACACTATTAGAATCTTTACATTTACATTTTATACATAAAAGTTTGCTTTAATTTTTAACGTTTTCCCGTCGTTATACTTAACCTGTATTAACTTAGGGCTTTGCGCCGGCGCCACACCTACTCATCCAAACAATTCCCACTTTTCCACATTTTGGTTTTTAACCATCCATTCTCACTTTCCATTAATTCATTTCCCATATTTTTCATCTCCTTCCAAATCATTTCCATACTAAGTACGTCGGTTTGCGTATGTACGAAATTATCCCTCCTCTCTGAGCATCGACAGATTAAGTATAACGACTTTGGGATATTTATTTTAGTTAGCTAGAGAAAGCTTGTTTTCTAGGACTCGAAGTTGACCAATTCCAACTTTTTGGAAATAGTTTTCTTCGTGTTCTGCTCTCTCCCTGTTCGCTCGCTGTTGTGCGCATTTGTTTTTGTACTTGTCCGTCTATTAATGAAGCTATGTCGATCTACAAAGACGAAAAAAACGTGTCAAGGAATAAAAAACACACAAGCAGCATAGAAAATTTGTGGCTCTTGTTTCCGTAAAACTTTTAACCTTCACTTCTGTTTGGTAGACTCTTTTTATCTTTATAGATAAGCGTATTTAACAGTACTACATATACCGATATCCGTTGCTATACAAACACTTTGACCATACAAAGGTAAAGGAAAGTCTTACACAATAAATCAGTCTTACCTGCCACTCCTCCAGTTGCTCAGATAATTCAATTTTTTGCTGGATCGCCTCCATTAGCTGCTTGTCTAGTCTTTCAGCGTCTCTTTTAGACTTTTCAAGTTTCATTGCGGTCTCGCATTCCCTGTAAACAGCAGATAATAGAGATTTGATTGGAAAATCTGTTGAAACACTGTGGAGGTATCAAGAGAAAATCACTACATTACTATATTCTATTAAATGTTGCCAAACGACTTAAGCAAAGCTTTTTTTAGAACAGATTCCGTATACGACTGTGAAAAAAACTTATGGTACAGACGGGTACGTACCATGACCGTGCTGTGTTTTGATTGGCTGCGCAATGGTTTCGCGCGCTGTGATTGGTTCAGAGAAAACCATAACTGAACTTCGTCCGTGACCGTGCCGTTTCACAGTCATGTCATACAAAATATGGTCTATCTGCGGTTATCCGTGCCGTTATTTTGCCTGAGCATTTTGATTAGCTGAGGAATAGTCTCGCGCGCTCAGTGTGATTGGTTCAAAGGAACCAACAATGAACTCCGTACCGTGACCGTGCCGTGTTATGTGTTGTCGTCCACCGTGCGCTTTGAACTATATTAAGACAAACCATTTCATATTCGATTCAGTGCGTTACCTTCTCTGAGCATCCTCTTTGTCTTTGATAGCTTGTAGATAAACAGCATCAAAAGCTAAATTCGGGTCACATTCTTTCAACACTAGTCGTCTTCTTTCTTCTTTCAAATGCTTGTTTTCGTCTGTACTATCTCGCAGCTGTAGTACAAAAAAAATTCTATATTTTATATCAAAGCACGATAAACCTTATAGTATAATTTTAGCCATGAATATAGAGTTTCGCGCGCTGTGATTGGTCGAGCGACCAGTGATTATGAGATGATATTCACTGCTCGAGCGGTGATTATGAGGTTTGCGAAAATTTACCAGAAATATTAAAAGGTTTTTCTATCCTGAATTTGAACCTGTTTTCTCTGATATTCAAGTCTAAAATAATACTAAAACAACTATAATCGTAGACTAACACTGTAATGGCTTACAAATAACTACATGCGCATCATCCAATCACAATGCGTGGCTACGGTTACGATAAAATATTTCCCTATGACGTCACATCAAAACAAACTATTGTTTTAACGCTAAGGATCATGGTCGCCAGGAGGCAAAATAGCAGCAAAACAAATGAAATCAAAATAAAATTTAGTTTATGATATAATGGAAAGTTAGAGACGCTAAATATTACACTAAATATCCCAAACGAAAGAAGATTTAGCCTTAATTTCTATTATTCTTATCCATGTAAACAAGCTGTGACGTCATAGTGAAATTGGGCAATTCAAACTACACAGTTTGGTAGGGTTTCACCTAGGCCCTTCTAGATTGAATTAGAATTTAGAAGATGATTTGTGAGGAGAGAAAAACGACTCATTTTAATAAAAACTGAGTCACAAATTAACCTTGACTTAACCGAATATTTTGACACCTTCATTTTTTCTTCTTCAAAATTTTAATTACAGAATAGTTATTTTTCAGGCACCAATTTGGCACCAATTTGAACATCTGTAATTTTGAAAATAATCCGTTTTCTACTCAAGCTAGTGAACGCAGCACTTCGCCTAATGAATAGTGGTATTCAGCTCTTTCTTCATTTGCCATCCCCTCGAGTCAAAAAGCACTCGAGTTGATATTTAAAAATCCATTATCTGTTGGCTTATGTAACTTTGTAAGCTAAATAAGATGATAACTAATGATTTTTCTTCCGTGTTTATATAGTAACTAAATAGTTCGCGCCAATTTATTGGAGTGTCTGGTTTTTATGTTAATTTTGTAATCTTTTTATTTTGAGTACTTTTATCTTGACACGACAGGAAACTTCTTGAATGCTTGAGAGAATCTCACGCTATATCTGATATTGTCGTACCTTATCTTGTAATTCATTGACTTTGACTTCTTTTTGTTTTATTCTTGTGTTAGCTGTGGCGATTTCTTCTCTTAGATGTTCCATTTCCATGTTCGCATGGTAGAGGTCTTCTTTGAGTTGTCGAATTTGTTCTTTGAGGTTATCGTGTATGCTGCCTACCATTGAGCCGGCATAGCCCTAGGGGGAGGAAGGGATTCCAGTTTAAAAACACCCACAAGAAGATAAATTAGGAAATGAAAAATTGTTTTAACAATAGTTAATAATTTAGAAATAGTTTTAGCAAAAAGAGACGAACGCCGAAGAACCAGGGAAAACAATATACAAGGCAAGACAAGCAAACAAACAAGCGACATAAACACATGAAAGAACAATATAGCGCATGTTGGTGTTTATAAACATTATCATTGTGATGTTAATATGCCAACCATATTTGACAAAAGCTCTTCACAATAAGTTGCTTTGTCTTATCAGGCAAGCCTCACGTAAACTAGCGCTATATTAGCAAATACACAAACGACAAACAAATGTATTACGAGCAAGTAAAACCGTAACTCGATATAAAATAAAAACATTCACACCATCCACCAAAACCATTAGTTTGGCAGCTTTGTAAATGTCCTAATCACGCGACGGGAAGTCTGCTCCCAAACTGAGCATCACGATAAATGCTCCGAGCAGAAAAACAACCAACCGTGAAAACTTGGTGTTTACATTCAACAAGGCATTGCGCATGCTCCAGAAAACGTCGGGAAAATGGCGGTCGAACATCATACACCCAGAAGATTTGTGAATATGACAGCTTTACAATATAGTTCCCTTCACCATCTTGAAAGGTATAACCGTGCCTTTGCATCGAAGAAAGACATGAGGTGAGCTTGCAATGACAAAGACAATAATTGTTCAAGGTAAAAGGTCGCTATCATTGCAAGCTCACCGTTGGTCTCGTTTCAATACAAAGGCATGGCTACCTTTCAGGATGGCGTAAAGAACCGTGAAGGGGATTATTAGATAATCTAGTAATCATTTAGCGCTATTTTTTGCCACATTACATTATCACAAATTTTCTTCAAAGGAGTCAAATTTCCATCTCCGGAATAAAGTGTTTATCAGATTTGATTTTCGCAGCATGTTTTTTTCACAATCAGGTTCGCACACGGCATGACATTCCTCTACAAAACACGCAATCAAAAATAAAAAGAAAGAAAGAACTTACCGAGTTTTTTCTAGAAGCTTTATGTGTTTGGATAATCTCATCTAGGACATCTTTAAAGGTTTGGACGAATGACGTCAGACATCCCAATTGAAAATCTCTATGTGCATTCAAAGGTTCGACTTCTGTCGTGGGCTTTTCGTGATGGCGTCGTAGTTTGTCGTAGAATGTTCGTAGCTCGTTGTGGGCGTCTATGATTTCCTTTTTCAACTAAAATGAAAGGAAGGGTGGGTTTGAATCATTATTTTACTAATTCGTGAAACATCCGTCAACATGAAAATTACAGAAGGAAACAGAGTACATTTCGTATGACTATGACACGGCACGGTACACGGGTTCATCAGGGTACGGAATTGACAACTATCTTTGAACCAATCACAATGCGCAAGGTCACGACTTCATCCAATCAAAATGCTCGGACACGGCACCGTCACGGTCACGGAACGACATAGAGCAGTTTTCGTACGACTATGGAAAACGTACGGCACGGACCGCGCCTTATCGTGATCGTGTCAGTGCCGTGCCGTGTATGAAAACATTTGACATTCGGTGTCGGGTCGGCGCCGCGCCCTAACCGTAGATCAACAGACGTGTATAGATAGAAAATAGATAGACGAATAATAGATGAACGTGAGACACAGACAGACAGACAGACAGACAGAACCATCTGCTTCTTCCTACCTCAGCATTAGTGTTCTGTTCTTTCTCCAATTGCGAATAGAAATCAGCATTCCTGAGTGTGACAGGTCCATCCACTTCACATTCATTCTCGTCGTATTCTAGATCAGTGGCATCACTATCTTCCTCGTCTGAATCAACGCTAGAGTACTGACGAGGTCTTTTATTTGACGACGAGGCAGCCAGGGGACGGGGACTGCCATTGATGCTAAGAACTGGAAGACGGCGTCGGGCGTTCTAAGGGAATGAAATTTCATTCATTCATTTTTATTCAATCATTCAATTAGTCAATCATTCGGCTTAACAATCGTATAAATTATAATTGGAAGTATTATAATTCAATCATTCATGCAATCATTCATTTATCCATTCATTCATTCATTCATTCATTCATATTCATCATGATTAATTCACTTCAGATTACAGGTATCTGTACTGGTGTTGCGTCAATCAATCATTCATTCATTATAATTCCACTTTTTAAAGAAAAAACTGCATCAAAACTATTGCTTGCTCACTCCACATATCTACTGATTTAAGAAACACAAGCATCAGCCCAATAGTTTTTATAAACCGATAGTAGATACAACATATAGTGGGCGAACAGAGGAACACTTACTGGTATAAGGAAATTGACTATATAGAAAAACCGAGGCGCCCGATGAAATGCACTATATTTTGCTCGATATTTGTCATTATTTTCGACCACACTAAAAAAATTCGTACCTATATTTCAAAAATTACTTTTTATTCTAAAATCATATTTATTAATATTCGTCGCTTTTATCTAAAAGTGTGCTTGATGGGCAATATATACAAGCCGGCCTTTATACTGCGGTTGAATCTATAGTGCTCTGCGAATGCCGACAATACGAGTCAGCCTTTTTGCGCTAGATAAATATGAAATCATATGAAAAAATTGAATAGTTTATTTTTAACCGATTTCGTGATGAGTCATGTCAACTAATACTAAAAAATATTTATTCCAAAAACGGCGGAGAAAATTCAGTCTTCCGCATTTCGTTGCCTTTATTGTGGCATCGCTTTAGCTTATGAGCAACCCGTCGGGTTAACTATGATCGGGATCAGGAGAGTTTTGTAATTAATTAAAGCGATAATCATCTCTCAAGTGAGGTGTGATTATCAGCCAACGAAAGCGTCGCTTATCATCAAGGGGCATTCATTTCCACAAGTATATAATGAAAGAGGAAGTAAGCCCACGTCTTCGTGTTTTCATGTTTCGAGCGCAGAGGCGTTTTTGAACTTTTTTGTTATTTCAAAATGTTAAGAATCTTATCTCTTGAATGATCTGACTCAACACTCTAGTTTTCGCTAGATTGGTTTTCGAATGAGTGGTAAACGTACGATACTGACTTATACTTACAGTACGTACACGGTACGGTAAGCCATGACATCGAAATGGTTTCCCATAAGAATGGTTTTCGATTGGGTGGAAAATATACGGTAATGACTTACAGTACGTACACGGTACGGGAAGCCATGACATTGAAATGGTTTCCCAAAAGAATGGTTTTCGTATGGGTGGGAAATATACGGTAATGACTTACAGTACGTACACGGTACGGGAAGCCATGACATCGAAATGGTTTCCCATAAGAATGTTTTTTGTATGAGTGGGAAACATACGGTACTGACTTACAGTACGTACACGGTACGGTAAGCCATGACATTGAAATGGTTTCCCATAAGAATGGTTTTCGTATAGGTGGAAAACATACGGTAATGGCTTACAGTACGTACACGGTACGGGAAGCCATGACATTGAAATGGCTTCCCATAAGAATAGTTTTCGTCATGCAATGTACGGCACTGGAGTAAACGGTATGATATAACACTGAAATGGCTTTCAATTGATTTTGGGCGAATCATCCAATCACAAAGTATTGTTTCCCAAGCATTTGAAAACCACGCAAGTACAGGACCGTCAATTGGTATGTCATCATTTTCCAACTAACCTCTTTCGTTTTTCGTTCAGATTTCACACATAAATCATCGTTATCCAACACAGGACCAGACATATCCGACAGCTCTGAGAACAAAGAACCACGCGAAGCCTGGTCTAATGAAGCCTGTGGGCAGAAGAGATCAATATGTTAGCATGAGTTTAGATGGAGAAATAAATGAGCAATTAGTCTAGCCAATAAAATGTGATCGTTCCAGGAAGACGTTAACTTTAAATTGCAACCCTCATTATAGTATATATCTTATTATATTTCAAGAATCTATTATGAAATATTATATTTCATATATATTTCTAAGCTATTTCTAGGCACGAAAACTAGATCCATGTGGAATCAACTGTATATAAGAGAGAATAATTTTTTAATGAAAATTTTAATTTCGTATGAATGTAAAATTAAAAGAATTGATGACATCATTTGAACCAATAACAGTGTGCAAAATCACTGTGCATCCATTGAAAATGTTCGTACACAGAACCAGCACGGTACGGCACACCCGTACAGCGAAACGTAATATACCATGAAACTCAACTGGTTTTCTAAATACAAGGTCTGTGATTGGATGAAAAGTATATTTTTGTCTTGTGATTGGTTCCCAAAGAAAACCATTTGAGCGTCAAGGTACTGGATGTCTCAAGTTCACTGACCTATTTTCGGTAGCGCTGTTTGGGAATGATTTAACCCAACAAAAACAACAAAAATAACGAACTTAGAACAAATTAAAATAGAATGAAGTTTTGTGATTCACCTGAATTTTCATTTCATCCAGTTGATCTTGAAGGTTCAGGTTGTTAGTTTTGCTTTCATTTAGTTTGTCTTCAGTGTCTTCAAGCTACAAAAAACCCACGTTGTTCAAACATAGTAAAAATTCAACAATAATACTCTCCATAACTTGCTGCAAAAATGCTTCCCCCTTCCCTAGGAAATTTCGAATATTTTTAGTTCTTTGAATTCAACTTTACCTGAGTCTTGATATCTTCATAGTTCTTTTTAAGATCTTGTGCTTTTGCTCGATATTCCTCTTTATCTTTCGCTAAAATATCTTTTGTATTTTCCAATTCTTCTACGTTTTGTTTTAAAGAATTTCTCTCTTCCTCTAGTCTAGCAATCTAAAACCAAACAGCCACAATATAAGTATCATAATTATTATTATTATCATTATTATTATTATTATTATATTATTATTATCTTATTATCAGATCAACCTATTGCATTTTCTGTCGTAGAAATAAGGACTGGTTCAATCCTGATTTATTGAAATTTTAAAACTTTTTTTTCTTCTTCTAAGTACATAAATACATGAATTCAAGTAGTAAATTATTATAAATTACCTACAAGTAGTGAGATTTGCAATTGTTTGTATAAGAATATAGGAAATAAAGTTCCCATTATTATATTTAGCCATAAAATGATACAAAAAGTCTGAACTAATTTGTAAGAAAAAGACTTTTAACTTGAACTTTAATTCTGACCGCTTGACTAAAACATTCCTCTATATCTTATGCAATAATTATCAAAACATCTATATCAAGAATTTTGGTTTTATCGAATGTATGATAAATTACTCCTAAGCTGTAACTGTCAGAGAGAAAAAAATATCTTGACAAATTTTTTGGAAGTTATAATTTCCCCTTATATCTTTCTATTTTAAATGGGTTTCATCTCTAAATATAGCCAAAACAGAATTTGGAACTGTCAACTTTAATTTAGCTATTTTTCACACTTTTAATTAATTTTGACAGAAACATTGTCATGTACAAAATATTCCAACCAGGTACCAGAAACAAAACAACAACTTATTCACCTCAAATCTTAACTAACACACATGTTAAGTCAAAAACAATAATGCTACCAGTAAGAAAGTACCAGTAAGGCTAAATATACAACAGACGTAGCATTTGATTTGAACTTAATTGTCAGACAAAACAGTGACGTAGGTAATGATTGCTATACTTGACGCAAAGAGCAGATTCAATGAACCATCAAACGAGACTTATTACTCTGACTTTCACACAGAAATAAAATTAAATTGAAGGTGGCTAAAGAGATAAAATAATTTCATGACAAATTGTCAGGGATGGAAAATGATTAAGTAGTTTGACATAGTGTAATGATAGGTTGATTTACAATATAATTATTTATTATATTCTTAACTACAAAGAAAAATATAGTTCAATATCATATTGCAAGAGGTTAGTATTTGAGGGGCACATTTTATCCAAAAAAGGAAATAACCAGAAAGTGCTCTATGCGGATAAATTAATAAAATTATATCTCGCAAAAAGTTGATAACCGTATGCATGCACAAAGTCATGTTCATGACCCAATATTTCCTTGACAAAATTACCAACACTTCATCAAATGTGATTAACACTTTTAACAGCCACCCACAAACCCTTAAAAATTCTTGAATAGCAACCACTTGATAAGACTTAGTATAAAGCTGCTAAACATATGGCTATAATCCAGTAGGTATGCAGACACATCCATCATCAACGAGTCTAGGACAACCATAGTGTTTGTGACTTGACTCTTTAAGAAGATAAGGATAATGAAGCCTTCTCAAAATTATCTTGAATGTGAGGCTAACATGGAACACAAAAGAAATGCCACAAATTCCATCGAGAAAAAGTGTAATTTCTTTTGTGTTTCATGTTAACCTCGCATCCAAGATAATTTTGAGAAGGGTGCATTAATATGAGGTACACAAACCCATACATACATATCAAGGCATATCCAGGAAGTTCTGAAAAAGGGTGCTGCAAAGTCTCGACTAAATATTATCATACACACAATGCCTTAGGGTAGAGTGTAGTGCCGTAGGGCAGGCAATGCTCATTAGAAAGGAATCCCTCATAAAGCAGAGTTGGGGCAACTATGGCAGTCCCCTTAATCCACCCCCATATTTGGGGTAACCAAGTTGTTACCTTTTCAAATAGCTCTTCAATCTCAACCTGCTGATTGTGGACATCATCAATACTAAAACCTCTTGATAATTGCTGCCTCTTGAGGTGGCTGAGCTCTTGCGATAGTGCTTCATTGTTGGTTCTCAACTGAGAAAAGAAACAGGATATCATTGATATGAATTTTTTCATGTGAAAAAGTATATAATTGGAATTTAAATTAATTATATGACAAGTGAGTATATTAGCTCTTTCAGGTAAAAAGGAAACACAAATGTAGAAACATTTTTGTAGCAAATATTTTTTATTTATTTATTTAAATCAAAAAAATAAATATATGTGAATACAATCGGTCTTAAGCAGTTTAAGGAATGCAACAAAATTTTCCCTAAAACAATGAAAAGAATGAGAATGTCTGAAATGTTTTGAAGGATTTTCAAAAAAGCTTTTTTGAATTCAATGGTTTCTATGAGAGTTCTATCACCACGGAGATATAGAATATGATGCTTCATGTATTTTTTAAAATAATGAGGCTGTCATCAATATTCCAATCCATCTACATTCTTCTGGGAGAAGTATCTGGAATTTTCTCACAATCACATTTCGTTCACTTTTGTTTGAACAAGGAAGACTGGAAGCTTAAAAAATGTGTTTGAACTTGACAGCTCTCCTAAAATCATGTTGTCAAAAAAAACTATCAAAATGCAATTATAGAAAATATTTCCAATTTTAAAGACATTATTTGTAAATATTAACTCTTATTTGAAGTATGTGGTGGATAATCAAACCTACAGAAGGCAGTGAAATGGCTTTTCTAGCAACAAACTGGTTTTCCAGCACTAAACTGGTTTTCCAGCACTAAAATGGCTTTTTGAACACATTCATGGCTTTTAGGAAAATATAAGAATGAAATATAATACAAAAATTCAATATTTCTTTTAGGGAAGAATACGAAAATAAATGAAAGTGAAAATTCAGAGAATACTGGTTGTCGAATGTAAATCTTAAGTACGGTTCTCAAGGTTCCCCGTGTCTGTTCTGAGTTCATTCTCATGCTTCACTTAGCAGAATGACATAATTTTCTACATCTATATTATAAACAATAACGACAAAACAAGTATATCACTGCTATTATAAAAACTAGAGGATGTTCTAAAGGTGGATTTCAACCCTTTCAATGTACTTTTCCTCTTTTGAAATTTTAATTTTACAAAAAGAAATTTTCGGCAAAAGATGAGTGAAGTGTAGAGACCAGCTGCCCAAACACCAGTTTGCAAGATTATAAGTTCCTTTTGCCATGCTTCGCTAACAAAGAGGTTATGGTGATAATCTTTTGCATATAACACAACCACGTTGTATTTTAGTCTTCTCCAGAAGAATTCCGAAAAAGAACTTGTTCTAGCTGGTTTATTAAAGGTGGTTTGGTAAAGGCGATGAACGATGGCACTCGACAAAAACATCGGAGTCCAATATCAATGCAAAGAAGCTTGCAATTTAATCAGCCAGAATCAATAACAGAGAACATAATGTTGGTCAACTCTTTCTTCCTAGCAGAAAATACCTCTTAATAAGTCTAAAGCTCTAGTTTGATATTTTCGGTACGCTTACTACCGTACGATAAAAACATAAACATCAACAACAATATTACTGTACTCACGGCAAATGCTCTGAATGAGATTCAAGCGAGTATTGCTCAACTACGAGCCAAATTTTAGTAAATAAACCAAGAAAATTACGAAGATAAAAGACTTTTCCTTCTCTCTTAAAGAAAACTAAGCTTATTCTTAAAAACTGCTGCAAAACTCGTTCAAAATGAAGTTTCTGGTGGGATGTCCGACAAACATGCATGTATGTCAACCGAAGTCCATATTTCGCGCGCTCTCTTCCGAGTAGGAAAGAAGGCTCAGATTTCAAAAATCAAGATCAAATTTCGACATAACATTTTACAATAACATCTCTCGGATTACTTGTTTTAGTGATGGGGTTCCGGTACAAGTGTATTCCCCTAAAAAAATAATTTTGAAATATTTTTCTTACATGACATGGCCATCAAAATATGTAGCGAAACTCAAAAATCACCAGATGGAGCTAATATGTTTTGAAGTGTTTTGGAAACTCAAATCTATCAATCTTCACCTACCTGATATAATTCTGAGTGCAATTTCTCGTTTTCTTCGGTTAATCCTGCAAATGTTTTTCTTTTATGAGCTGAGTCCGTTAGCGAGGCGGATTTGAGAGAATGTAGTTCTTGCCGTAATGATTGTATATCAGCTTGAAGTTCTTGGACTCTCGACTCATGAGAACCGCTTTTTCTTTCTATTTTTAATCTCAATTCGTATTTTTCTTGTTCAAACTCCTATGAAAGAATAGAAATACAAGCCTCGTTAGATTCATTCAATCGTCATTCACGTATGGATCAAAAAACGAAAAAAATCTCAAGAATATAAACTTACCTCTGCTTGTTGGGAATATTCCTCCTGGAGTCGCTCGTATTTTTGAGTCAACTCTTCATTTTTTTCCAAAAGTGCTTTTCCCAATTCTGCAGCTAGTAGAAGATCTTTCTCCTTTTGAGCAAGCATCACATACAAATCCTGTTCTTCATTATTCTCCTCGTCATAATTCTCGTCTCCTAAGAACTCATTTTCTAGATCATAGTGAAAGTTGTAATGTTGTTTTTCGCCCAATTCAGAGCCCTCGTCGCCTAGATCTTCATTTGTTTCTATTTCTTCACAGTCTCCCATCGTTAGGGTACAACTTTGGACTCTTTTTGACTTCATTTGCCCACTAACCTCCAGCAGACGCCATGTTCCTAGCGAACCAGATAATATTATTGCTGAAATGAATAGTCAACGCTCGTATCGCCTTAGCGATTCCTGACGAAACACCTTAGTGTAGGAGATTTTAATATTCATCATTTGGCTGGAAATTTATTCACTTCAGGGGTTTACCATAATTTTGAGCCAATCAGAGAGCGTGCTTGGTTCCGCATAGCCAATCAGGGGCTATTTTAGTCAAATTTATGTCCATCACGCTTGAGACACGGTGCGTCATCAATACGTCATTACTGGGTTCCCTCTCACACTCTCTCACACTTCCTCACACTTCCTCAAACACACACTTACGCTTGATGGATATCTATCATCTTTACTCCCACAAAATGATTAAAAAATATGTTCTTTTTCTAAGTTTTATGTTTTTGCTTCATCGAGTTTCGATTCTGCGCAAAATGTTGCATAAAAATTTCTGCTAAAGTTTCGATAGGCGCGTCTATGTGAGCGGCGTGAGTAGGCGAACCCGGCCCGCGCGGGACTTTCTTGGCACGAGTATATTTGTTGCTTAAACTACTCTTACAATACGTGACTAAAATTACGTAGATGAAATATGAAATCTTGAAAAAAGTTCAAGATTTATAATCTTATAATAGTTCTTCCTCAACGGATAGGTTACTATTTTAAGATACATGATATAGTGGTTCTGGACTCGTTTCAAAACTCAAAGAACTCAAGATTTTTGATTTATTTACGAAATTTGCTTGAAAAGGTTTCATTCAGCGATATATACAGCTTTATATTCCATTGAAAATCTACTCGCGCTGCATCAGCATCGCTATTTTAGGTTATTCTCTGGATTTCCCTGGTTGCTTTACTTAGTGAATGCGGAACGGTTTTGCGCGATTTTGTCCAAAAATCAGTGTACTATTTTAATAAAACGCAGCCCAGATTACAAGTTTAGTATCACAAAATTTATCTCACTGTCAAACCGAAAATATAGCCTTCAAAATACTACCTGTATGGGACGGATAACATTCAATTTTAGTTCAGTACTTGGTAGCACCAAAAGATGAAAAAAAAAAAAAATTCTGAATTTCCCAGAATTTGACCAAACATTTTTCTTGAAGACAAATATCAAATCAGTTTTAGAATATTACTAAGAACTGATCTTTTGAAAACACATTATGAGCTAACAAAATAGATATATTATTCCGTTAGCGCGTTGTTGACTTAGTATCAGCATACTTACATGTTAGTTTCTATAGTTGGTTTTCTGATGCACCAAAATTAGGAATTTGCGCAGTCTTGTGTCAATAGATTATCCTGTTTGAGGCACTCGGTTTTCCAATTAGGAATAGATTAAATCTCTTTTAGGATGTCAGCGCTTACTTTCGTTGATACGACTCGAAAGTAAGCAGGTCCACCGGTTAATTAAACAAAAGTTGTCCGGAAAGTTTCAAATGTTACGTTTCCCAAGAAAAAGAGGAGGCAGGAAAAAAAAACGGGAGCCACAAGCAAGTGATAAGTTTTAATGTCAAATTTCTTCCGTCTATGCTGTGGGTCTAAATAATTACATAAGTAGCAGTATTGCAGAAATATATAGTTCTAATCTTTATTTCTCCAACGGTAGACGCCATGAGGAAAGAGGTCTAGCATTCCCCTAAGTCTCTTTTAAAAATATCCCAATCTCGTCATGATTAAACATGCTTAAACAGCCTGCTTTCTTTACATCCTCGTAATTTGATATCCCGTAAAACGATTTTTTTGGATCCGTTATCTTACAATTCCCTCAAATATCCTCGCGGTCATACGATACTAGTAATGAAAGCTCAACAGGAACTGAGTGTAGGCTGTATTCCGGAGTTTTAAAGCTCACGGGTAAATGGAAACTAGAATGTTAGGCTGGTAAATAAATATATAAACTCCTACATGCTATCACATCTTCCTATTCTAGCCATAAACTCTGTTATTATTACCAGGTGGACTTCCTATATATTTTCATCTTGTTAAATACATCAAAGGTAACAATTTCCGTGTGGTTTCCTGCAAGACCATGTTTCTGAGAAATTGAGGCAGTGCCCATACCGGGGGGCTCGTCGAGTGTCCGTGTCCCCCTTCCCATTGGCCGTTTCATTCGTAACGTGAATGAAGGGAGGGTGCGTGAGGAGTGACCGGCCTTCATGAAAAATCTTGGAGAAGCCCGATTCTATGGATCAAGTCAGAAAGAAAGTTTATATATCACTTAGTAAAATTTAATTGAACACATTGGTGATAAGAAACAAAAAAAGAAAAAGACCAATCAGTTTATCTGAACCCACTTTCCAGATGAGTTTTTTCTGGGTTTATAGTGCATCAGAGAGGGACTCTCTTTGCTTTATACCATTGCTGGACATCCTCGCGAGTATAGAACCCCAATTTTATTTTATTTTTTACAACTTTATTGGGCAATAGCTGTTAATATAATACATGAAAATAGTTTAAAGGAAAAGTAGATAATAAAACTACCCAATAGGAAAACCGCGAACGGGACTCTAAGTCCCAGGCATTTTCCCAAAAATTTTCCCAAGAAAATTGTACCAAAACAAAAATCTGGTTACGTTCAAACAAATGTCAGCTGTGAAAATCAGTAAGACAAAAGAATATTTTCATTGAGAAAACTGGGAAATTTTCACTGATCGTCTTTCTCTTTAGGCTCAGGGATTCTTTTAAGTGCCAGTCTAGTAATAGATCAGGAAAACCAGAATATCCTGGGGACTTTTTTTTACATTGTATAAACAACATCATAAGTTCTCATTTATACTTCCTAATTTCTTTAGGTAAAAGGTAAAAAAACTGGAAGTGAGGAGATAAGATTACATCTTTTTATCTTCTTTATGAACCCTTTAAATAAATGTTCTTTTTACTGTTGCCTTCATTATAGAATAGTTCTGAGTGGTGTGAATGGTAGGCTGGACAGGATAAACAAAACGAACAAAATGTGCAATGACCTTTAAATGAAAGCACAGGAATTCAGACTAACTAGCCTTGACGTCAATATTCAGCTGAGTTATGAAGGAGTTTATTAAGGTTGTACACTTATCTGTGATATATTAAATACATTTGCAGTGATTAGATAGACAAACAACAACAACAACAACGACAACAAAGCAAAGCAAGGGGAAAAAAATCTTCATTCCTTACTCAGCATTTTCAGAGCTCAAAATAAAGGTAAAAAAGAAATTAAATTAGAATCCATATCTAAGGATCTATGTTATGTTACTCGATAATCAGCATAGTAATTTCAGTATCGGTATTTAGTGGAATAATCTTTAGGAGACACCACCAAACCTCGTCCTTTCCTTGCACCTCTGTAGACCGTCTCAACAATGTCAATCATCTCTTGCTTGTCATCCAACGGCCAGTTGATTTTATTATTGTTACCTGTTCCCAAATCAATCATGATGTGCTTGTTTCTGTAGAAGAACATGATCGTACAAGGATCGTAAAGTTCATACATTTTGTTGAAGTCAGGGACTTTGCTTATGTCGACCAGGTAGATAGCGGCGAAATTCTTGATTCGATCGGCGACTGAATAAAGTACTTCGTCCATCTTCATGCAGGCAGGATCCCAGTCGTGGCCGAACCGAATGATAATCACACGTTCTTCCTCGGATAAGATTGCTTGATCAACTTGCCAACCGTTCTCTAGATGGGACAAGAGGTACGACATTTTGATGTCAAGTTTATAGAAGAAAGAGTGAAAATCTTCCTCTTAAACCAGCAGAAAAAGTGACTGCACACTTTAGGATTAGGATATCTTGTAGTCCAAGCAGGTGAAGCTCCAAAAAATAAGCTAAAAACCCTAAATTTTATGCGGGCAAGGGAAAAAAAATCCTTTTTGTTACAAAATGGCGACTTCCTGTATTTATCCAATAATGCACTTCGAGTCTTACTAGACCCAGGAGTTACTCGTATAACAAGTCACAGGGAATCCAAACCTGAAGAACAAGTTTGAAATTCACTTAGAATATATTTTCTAAATTTATTTATTTTCTATGTTACTCTTAACTTTCTAAAATAAGATAAAACTTTTTCCTAGATATCAAAGGCGATTTCAAGTCTTAAAAAACAGGGCCAGATGAAAAAAACAAAGCGTGTTTCAAAATTTTAAAATCTTACGTCAGCATAAATAGTCAATATAATATCACGTGATTCAAACATTTGGCCTGACAACAAACATGGCGGATTCGCATGAGAAAGAAAGCAAAGAAGAACAACTAAAAAAACACGTAAAACCTCACAATGAACGACTAGAAAACACAGAAAGAGACTTACAGATAATCTTTAAGAAACTTAGAGTTGACAACGAGCCGTAAGTACTCATACTTTCGTTGAAATAGTTGATATAAAGTTTCGTTTTTTCCGAAGAATATTTGTTTCTATGATGTGCTCTCGTCAACAAAAAAAGGTTGAGATTTTCTTTCTTTTTTTCACTGATGCTGAAGAATCATCGACTGTAGAAGATCACGAACAATGCTTCTTATGTTTTTACTGTAAGCTTGGTTGGGTTCTCACACGTGGAGTAATGTGAGACACTAATGAATTTTGATGCTTACTAAGCTTAATTAGTCTCGCTTATTAACAAGAAAAAACTTTGAATTTTCATTGATAAAGTAGAGGATGAAAAGATTCATACCTGAAAAAATAGCTTCTAAACATTACGATGCAATATATTAATTTTTTCAAAGGGTCTCATTAAATTAAAAGTTGATAAAATGCTGTGTCATGATTATATAGTTAAGCGAAACTGAAGGATGATGGGAATTAATTTTAGAATTAATTATCCAAAATATTATTATTTCCAATTAACACTTTAATAAAGCTTGGAAGAAATAGCTGTGCTAGAATTAGAGATCCTCGGCAACCAGTCTTCCCCAAAATCAGGGCAAGCACCCCCTCCTCTTATAAAGGGGCTGTTGTAGACATACACTTCCTGATTCAGTGACATTTTTTTCTATCTTTACAGGAAAAGACTCAAATCAAAGTATAACTTCAGAAATACCAAAAGCAAAGAAAAACATGTCCGAAGTAAAGGAATAGGAAGTAATAGGAAAATTATAAAAGATGCGACATTTACCTACAAAACAATTCACCCAAGAAGAACAAAAACAGACGACGATCCAGATACTTCGTCATGGACATTATCAAAAAGCATAAGCAACGAAGAACTTAAAAGTGCTGATATAACTTCACTCACACTAGAGTATAAAGCAAGTAAATCACCAAATCAGGATCAAAAATGTACTTCAGAGTCAAAGGAACTTTCAGAAAGTTGTAGTGAACAATTTCGACGAGTACAATGCTCAAGTATGCCTCGAGGTAGTATGAACTTTGACGACACAACTCCAGAGGAACTAGCTGCATATTTTGATCAAATGCTTCATATTCCGAAACCAATGTCGGCAATGGCAGAAATGATGTATACATAGCTTTTTTTTGGGCCTTTTAGGGTTGTTAGAATTTAATCTCATGGCTGGGTAGTTTTGTTTATAGTGCTTCTCAATAGCATTTTCATGAGGAAGTAGGTTTCAATGGATGTCAATCAAGGTATTTCCATGACACTTCAAAGGCACATTCCCTTGAAAACTTTCTGTTTTCTGACAATATTGTAACGGGAACACTTTGATTGATGTCCACCAAATACCTATTTAGTTGTGACGGCAAATATTTTGTACAATTTCATACATGCAATTGGGAAGCACTGGAATAGCTTGGGTTTACATTTAGTCTCTACTAAGAAGTCAAGGACTCCTGGGAAGTCAAGCTTTTCTTGAACCCTTTATTGTTTGAGTCCTTGCTTTTTGAGTCAGGTATAAAAAAAATTCTTGAATTTCCTTGGGATACTTTGTTTTGTGGTTGGTAAATACCATGAATGACAACCTTTGCCAAAAATAGTCATCCTGTCATATCACTGGAATATTGATGTTTAATATTGTCATTGTAATGATGGTGGTATGATGTCTTGGAAAAAGATTTATGCTAAATTTTTGAGTAAGTATAGAACTCCTTAACAGCTTTTGTAGAGTTGTCAATTGATGATTTCATCCTAGTTGCATCTTTTATGAAAAAAAAATACCAGAATTCTGGAATCAAAATATATTGAACCAAAAGATCAATTGTAAGGTCAGAGTAGATAATATTAATATTAATAAAGATATATTAAATTATGTAGGAAGTTAGTGTTGGTTATCAGTGTATTGAGAGCAGAGAATTGCTTTGGTTAGCTGAGTATGTTTATTTAAATAGCACAAATATGAAATAAATAAAATAATAAATGCTATCTGATTGGCATTTGTCACTGAATTACGAGAGGAGTGGGAGAGCAATGGCAATGAGATTTGCCCAATACAGTCAACTCTTGCCTTGTGGACACCCCATTACAGACACCTCACTATTACAGACAGGAGCAAATCTCTCTGGCGAAAAATACTGACAAAGAAATGACCGTAATTAACTCTCGCTATTGCGGACGCTCTCAATTACAGACACCAAGGGACAGTCCCAATGGTGTCCACTGTAACGAGAGTTAACTGTTGCACAATCTACACCTATGAATAAATATTTATTGATAGTGATACAGGGAGTCGCTGCAAGTCTTCCTAGGCAGAGGCTAATGTTTGAGTATATGATGCACTCCACAATGACTACCATAACATGCATTCCATGCACAGAACTCTCAACTCACATGATGAGTCTTATGTACCAAGAGAGAAAAACCAGAGAACCTGGAAGAAACCCTTGTGGCAAGGGAGAGAACAACATACTAAACACACTCTATTCACATGCAGTATCCAAGATATTTTTTACACCATTCCTAACAATTAACAATTTTTATCATGATACAATAAATAAAAATCAAAAACTATTCTCCTAAGATATTGCAATATACCATAACATGATCTACAACTAGTTCATGGCTACCCTAAATTTGTCATCTAATATACACATTCAACAATTTATTTTCAGTTATTTGTACCCAAAATTTGCATACCGGTACTGCATAAAAAGTTGGATTATAATGCTCAAAAATAAATCTTTAAAAATTTTCACTGTTTTAGTGAGATTTTTATAGTTTCCATTATATTTGTAAATTTGCTTTTTTAAAATCCTACAACTTCAAAAATTTTCAAAATAGATTACTTAAATTTCCAGTGCACATACACTTTTGTCCCCAGACTTACTGAGTCTGATCAGACGTATTAAGCTTATACTATCCATTTGTCCTTCAGTATCGAAACATCTATTTACTAGATGTACAATATACGGTACATACCCTACATAAAATTATACTATGTCATACTTGGAATACATTTTGTTTGTATACCGGTAACATAAAAACTTAGGATGTACTGCCTTGAAATTGCAATTTCAACTCTGACAATAAAATATTCCAAGTTGCTGGATTGCAAATGAGAATCAAAAATAAAATCCATCTTTCTCCATTTTTTTTGGCAATAAGAATTTTTCATCAAAAATGTTTTCCCCATTCCATGAAAACCTAATATCTAATTTAGGATGTTTGTTTGTCTTCTTCATCTTTTGATGACAGAAAAAGTAGTGGAAACATCCCAAGTAAACATCCTAATGAGATTCCAATGGCTCTTCCCTGTAGAAATTGGAAACAAAAATAGATTGTGTGACCATTTTTATACAGTACAATATTCTAAAGGTTTGGATAATTCCCAGTCCCAATTAGAATAGAAGGAAAGGAAACCTCTGAATTGATCTACTCAATATTCTGTGGAGCATATGCAAAAATACGTCATCAGAATGCCAATTCCAGTGAAGTGGCAACGAAGACTCAGACCATGTCGGGGGATAAAATCAGCAGCCTCATTAATAGTCAGAGGCTATTTTATAGACTAGTATGCATGAAAATTCAAACTGGTTTTACAGTGCGAATCAAAAAACCATGGACACCTAGAAATATTTCAAGAATGTTTCTTAACCAATCAGAAGCGTTATTGTTATTTTCCCGTTATGTTGTGGTTAGAGAGTCATTTCTGATTGGCCAAATAACAATAGAACATTCCTGGAATATTTCTAGGTGCCCATGGTTTTTCGATTTGCACTGTAACAAGCTTGGAGCAGGTCTGTGCAGAGGTTTCCTCTCATTCTCATTAGAGGACAGAAATAAGGAAACCTCTGCCAAGCAGGGTTACCCCCCTACCCAAAGCCCCAAAAGTCAAGACAGCCTTGCTATAGTATATAGAGGCTAAGTAAGAACAGCTTTAAAATAATACATTATTAAAGGGCTTTTGAAAGAGCATAAAAAAGTGTATTACAAGGCTGCAGTTTGATTACCAAATTTGTTATAAATCTTGTCCTTGGCATTTCCATCTGTTTTGAGCTGAGTCCTGGTCCCTCAAAACCCATTTTGGTTGCTGCAAGCTCTACATAATGAGCGAGGCTGTGAAAATAAATGACATATTAAATGTGAATAATTTGATACATAGGACAGGGTGCCTATATGTTTATGAAATACAGAAAATTAGCTCATAAATATTGGTAACTAACCTAATTCCAGAAACATCAGATATGAGATTACCAAGTGCTGCAGCTGGAAGTTTAGAATGTTAAAGAAAAAAACAGGTAAATGAATGAGAAGAATGAATGAATGAATGAATGAATGAATGAATGAATGAATGAATGAATGAATGAATGAATGAATGAATGAATGAATGAATGAATGAATGAATGAATGAATGAATGAATGAAAGAATACATGTATGTATGCTTGAATGAACAAATGAACAAATGAATGAATGAATTATTGAAAGAATGAAAAACAAAATGCATAAACAAAATGCATAAACAAATAAATAATATAAAAATGAAGCAATGAATAGTTCAACATAAAATATTTATATAAATATAATTGCTTACCAGCCATTGTTGATATTCCTAATGCAGCACCAAGGGTTATATCAATATACTCTCCCTTAACAAGAAAAAAACACAATAAAAATCAAGGCTTGATATCTTAGATGAATGCCATTACTTGAATATGTTATAACAATAATTATTGGTGCAATATACTTACCGCTGTAATCATGATAGCATTATCTAGTAATCCAAAGCCGAGGAATGGAATTGCACTGTGAAATGCAGCTAAACAATAAAATACTTATTACATGATTATCAATGAATGTAATACCTATATTTCTTTATTTCAAAAATTTGATATTTTTACATGTGAAAATATCGTCACTATGGTTACATACTTCTTATAGCAGAAAAAAGTTCAAAAAAGCTTTCTTTTCTTTTTCATTGATAATTATATAATAAACAGAATATTACATGGACGCTTGCTTGTAGATACAAATTTTAGTAACCTTCAATTGTTGAAAAGATCTCTCACAAGTAAGTGCAGTACGCCCATGTAATATCCTCTATTTATTACATGGGTCAGTCCTAGGTTTATGAGAGGATGAATGGGGACAGTCTTTAATAAACATGCCACAAAGCACTGCTGAAAACTTGTATCTTCCTCATGTGTACGAAAATTGGTTTTAGAGGTTTAGAGACCCCTAATTCAAAGATTTTAAAGTGGTTCTCAATGGAAAAAAAAAGTGGTCTGGGCATTGTGGCATGATGCAAATAGTTACCAAGTCTAAGCTGGGCTACTGTTGGAGCTGTAATAACTTCTTCTGGTTCTGTCAATACAAGAATAAAAAAATTACAACAGATATTGACAATATATGCAATGAAAACCCAGCATAGATCCTATAAAAACCTTCAAATTTTATCAATACTCTGAAACAGCCTCTGGCTGTTCAAAGGTCAGGGAATGTCTTATTCACAGATTGAATTGGAATTTAGCATGTCAGGTTTTGCAGAGGGAGAATAAAACAGATCAAATCAAGAGAGAGACCTAACAAACTCTACTCACATGTGATGTCGAATCCAGGATTCAAATCTGAGACCCCAGAGGTTAATGTACAAACTCTTGATATTCCCAACCCTTCCTCAATTGAAAATTAGATAAATGGGGAATCTAGCTGTTGAAATATTTGCATAAGAGATTGTCTCTTTCAAATTGCAGCATAAAATACATATTATATACTTTAATATTAGCTACTTATGATCTAAGCTGTAATACACAGTCTCTAAAATTAATGTAAATTAGTTCTGGCAATTCCCACAACCAGTCAGGGGGAACCTGTGGTGGTCCAAGGGGTTGTCACAGGGTGCCCATATCCCCCCCCCCCCCTCTAGCCTGGAATTAGTTGGTTAGTATAGCAAAAGGTGCATCCTAAATTTTGTGACCCTCCTCCCCCCTCCCCCACTCAAAATCCTAGATCGGCCCCCAGGGAACAGATAACTGAACAATTTGAGTTGAGGTATCTAATTTGATTAGTGAGTAGAGTTCTTAATTTAGAATATTAACATGCAAGAAATACTCATTCATTAAACAAGATGTTTTGATGACAACGAAGTGACAACTTTGTAAGCTTAATTATTATTCTATTTGGTTATTCACGCAAACCTACGTTATCCCACCTTCTTTTCTTAAGACAATTTTAACCTTGGATAGTAAAGCTCACTTAGCTCATGAAATTCATACATTTGTGAAAATATGTTTTATAATTATTAAGGAATAAAACTAAAAAACAAGGAATAAAGTCTTAAAATGAGTAAATCAAATATAGAATAAAAGAATAGATAGATAGGTTGGCTCACCATCGTCTTGGTGCTGTTTCAAAGCTTCTTGAAGAAAACTTCTTTCTTTGGTGGTCAACGAAGAAACAAAGGAATCCGCCTCTGAAGCGCTACAAATCTTCGCGATTCCCGATCCTTTGCCCCTGTAGTACCGTCTGATTACCTGTTGAAGTGATGGCTTTCTGTAAGCATGGGTTAGATGCTTTGAAATGGAAAAATAAAGTGAAATTTTGACTGATATTCTACCACATCCACAGTAGAAACTCATTATTAACTTTTGAGGGGTAGGGGGACTGGGTTCACATAAACAATACCACAGGAATCCCAAACTACAAGATCAACATGCTTGGTTTCACTTGACGTCATTTCCTGTCTCGTGCGGAACTGTCATGACAGCACTTGGTGGTCACTTGGTGGTTAGTGTTTGGAGGATAATGATATTTCATCAATACTTCATTTTGATTCCAGGAAAAGTGAAATAGCTGACTCACAGACTGTATGGATGGCACAGAGGAATCCAGCTGGTTGCAGTCAGACTCTTCCAGATTGATTTTTGTTTCTTTGCTTGAGGTTTTCAGCACATCAAATACATACTTTATAGCCTCTCCCTTTTGCCAACGCAGCCCCTCCCACTTTGAAAAACACCCCCTGGAGACCTGATCTGAATTATAGAGTCAAGTTCTCATAAATCTTTAATCAAACTGGTCTGACATTATTGGCACAGTCCTTCTTTAAATTACAAACTAACATATAATATTTATGTGAGATATCAAATATATTTTTGTTTCTTGAGTGTTGTTGGCCATCATTTCTTTCAGTCATACTGATCTTATAAAACCAATTGTAATCCTCCATCAATAACAAGAACCTGAGAAAAAGATGGATATATAGAAAAAGAATTCACACAAATAGCTAGGGATCATTCTTTACTAAAGCAATAAGAAAGGGTGTAAAAAAGAAAACTGTGGGAGGGGAGGGAGAGGATGCTATGGTCCCACCTCCATGTTTTGACCAAAGTTTTTTCAAATTTTGTTCTGGTGTAAAAAACCATTATCAAGGATTTCAAAAGGGCCCATCAGTTTGCAAACCTTTGTGGATGCATAAGGGATACATACTTCCATACTAGGGTGACAAAATCAGGTCACTACCCAGGACCATTGTTGTGACCTTTTGACCTCACCCCTAGCATAAAGGTCTAGTTTTTTAAATTTCAAAACTGTTAGCCCACCTGTCCTGTTATGTATGATGACTTCACAAGAAAACAAACACCATGAGCTATTTCCGTAGGTTTTCCAAACCTCTGCAATGGTATCAAAGACCTGTATAAAGCACCTTTATCACTGTTCATAAGATCAGCAGTCATTTTTGATTCCACTAATCCTGGTGCTACAAGGTTCACTTGGATTCCTTTTGATGCAACTTCTTTAGCAAGAGATTTTGTAAAACCTACCAATCCTGTATTTGTAAAGAAAAAAATAATTGAAAATTGAGTGAGTTTAAAGGAAAAAAATGACATAGACCCGAATTGTTTTGATAGCTCCTTCCTCTCTTCCCCTTAAACATGTCCTCCTGGGTCAAGCCATCAACATAGACTTGTCACACTAAATAATTCCTGGATCAATCCCTGAAAAGAGAGGCTCTCTTATACCTGATTTACTAGCACTGTAAATGCTTTGTCCAGTGTTCCCCTTAAGTCCAACAACACTCCCAACATTAACGATAGATCCTTGTCTTCCCTTTATCATTGACTTCAGAACAGCCTTGCATGAGTACATCGAACCCAGCAGGTTCGTACTGATAATGTTTTCTATATCGTTTAATTTAGTTCTCAGCAACAGAGCATCTTTGTTCACTCCTGCTGCATTAACAAGCACACTTATATTCCCAACTGTAGCTTCGATTTGTGAGACTGTCGCTTCAACCGAGCTGTAGTTTGTCACATCGCAGCTAAAACTAGCATGGTCTTGTCTCGAAGTGTGGCGTAAAAATTCTACCGTTTCACTCGCTTTTTTGCTGTCTTTCCCCACTACAATGACCTTTCCTCCTCGATTTGCTAGCTCATTGCAGATGGCTTTTCCTATTCCCGAAGAACCACCAAAAACTACGCATACTTTTCCATTTATCACTCTACAAGCTCCATTCATCCTTCCAAGACTGAAAGCTACCAGGCTTACTAGACTTGCAATGCATTATGGGTGATATTGTCTCAGAGGAAACCCTTAGTGATGTCACTGCTTATGTTTCCTCACATGAACATCAGTGGTAAAAAAAACATATAAACTCACAAAACAGTAATTCAGAAAACACCCGATATTTTCGTGTTGATACGGAATCGAAGCAACGCAGTCGAATACCCTTTGTCCTGCCTTTGTCAGAACCAAACTGGGTTTTTGTTTTTATAACAATAATACTATTAATAATAATACTACTAATAATGATTATTATTATCTATTATTATTTATTTATTACAAATATAGGGTCGATATCTGTGAAATATAGCCGTGAATTAAAGCCAAATCAGTAAAGTGCCTCATACGATATCACTTCACGGTAAACTGTCCAATAGAATCTCGCGATATATAATCATATACAATCGACCCTAAATGTATAATAAAAAAATTGTCACATGTTGAGAGCCTGATATCGTTTTTATTCACGAGTTTCCCGTATCATATCGCGAACGATATGAAATCTCTATTTATCAATTTGAAAATCATAGAGTAGATATCGAGCTTTGTCTGTACTTTGTACCTGCATGGGAATATCTAGCGGAATACTATCATAGTTTTTTCTATTTTCTATCGTTTTTCTTTGATTATCTCACGACCACACGAAGGAAAATTACCGGCGCGTCTTCAAAAAGCGCGCCAAAATCCTCGATACGGCGGCCGATCGATGATTGGCAATGTCAAATTGTCGTAAAAAAACCCTACTACAGGTTATTCAGCATTCCTATTTGAATCATGGCTCTGATGTTGATCAATAAACCTGATATATATAGAATACTCAGTGAAGGCACAGTATTGTGTCAAGTGGGGTCTTGTACGAGTCTTGCCTGCATGTATATAGCGCGTGTATATATACATCTAAAAATATTACTAAAAATCTTTTTGCTCCAATACTTAGACGTCCCCGAAGGTAACCCAGGCTATCCACGTTTATAAGAAAATGTATGTAGTAAATGGATTTTGCTAAAATGTTATACTGATTTCGCTAAGATTTTGGAAACGTTTCGCTAAGAAACGCTTATATTAAAATCGAACACTTTTAAGGCAAGACAGTAAAAGAACACTTCTGTTGTTTATATATCCAAAGCTTATTTTCAAAATCTTAGCGAAATCTACAAAATTTTAGCAAAATCCATTTGGCATACATTTTCTTATAAAAGTGGAAAGCCTGGGGTACCTGTGGTTAGGGCGTGGCCTTTGTACAAAGATTATTGACGTACATATTACGTCAAGGGTTACTTCTGTCCATGTCATGAGCATAAAAGTTAGAGCCCTATGTGATTTCCTCAGTTGCTTTTTCTGACTGAAGAAATCGAAAACGGTAAGGACTACTCGTAACTTTTATTTTCTTTATCTACTTTTTTTTATCATCAGAAAATATTTAGTGGTCAGTTTGAGAGGAAAATGAAAATATCAGTCTTTTTAACAATCCGAAACATAATATTTCTTTCGGCAGAAGTAATATTTTATTCCTTACTAACTGATTTTAGACTTATTATTCACTTTTCTCTACCCAGTGTTAGGCCTAAAAAGCTAAACAACGACTTCAAAACTCTGTATTTAATTGAATAGTTTCGATTTAAAGATCTTGAAAGCATCTTTAAATTCTACTGGGATAGCTATTACATTGGAAACACACAAGACATTCATGTTCCGGCATCCTTTACTCCCTTTATTCGCTCAGTTTTAAATATTCAGTTCTCAAAGAAACTGCATTCGCAAGAGATCCGTCGTTTTTCCAGTTTAAAAAAAAGATTTTTTTTTCTAACAAATAGTTTTACTCCTTTCAACACAACGAATTGAACTATAAACTGTGTGGAAAGGCCGTCGGTGATATTTTTCAGAATGTTAGTATCGCGAAATTAAAGGTTCGATGCTTGTGTTATAAACTATATTATCGATACTTTCAATCGGAAAGAAAAAAACACAACATCAACATGTGAGTTGAGCGTTGTGTGTGCATAGAATATTGAATGTAGTGGGTTGTGTGAGTGAAAAGGGGGTAAATTAGTGCGAAAGTGTTAGAACGACGAGACACTCAAACGAAAGAGATTGTTTTTTTAAAAAAATAGCTGAGTAACTGCTAATTCAACAGCAAAATGACCAGAAAACAGCAACATCACATGACAAATGATTCATGATGCCGAAACTGCTAAAACAACAAAGATAAGAGGGGAAAAAAGGAAAAATAGAATATTTCTATTTTCAACCAGCATAGGCCGCAGTTTAGGCGGCCATTTCGTTTAATGAACGAATATATGTCCACGGACTCGTGTCAGTTGAGTGACGTCCCATGCTGTTCGGGAAAAAATCAAGAATTCCTAAATTTCATTAAGTTTTGTTTTTACAATCCGAATGATCGAGAAAAACCAAAACTGATACGGCAAAAACACCCATATCTTTGAAATAGAGTTTGCGCGTCTCTAACTTTTTTCTTTTGTAATCCCATATCAAAAACAGCCCGATGATAATTATATCCAGATATGACCGCCAAAAGCTAACCAAGCCAGGTTCGAACTATTGGTGCTAAAACTGACTTAATTCTTCGAATCAATGACCAATTAGAATTATAAAATCACTTAGAGCAAAGCTAAACTAAAGTTTTGAAGATTTCTACCAAAAAAAAGTGGTAAAATAATATTTTTTTATTAGCCACTACTGAGTTCAGTTGTTGGAAGCGGCAAATTCAGTTTAAAGAAAAAGTGAAAAAAAAACAAAAAACACGAACAAACAAACACACAAATAACCAAAAATTAACTGAAATAAAAGGAAGAACACACAAAACAATACCTGAAAAATGTCGTTTTATGACGGGCTGAAATTTCCAGCGAGTGGCTGCGCAAGCCAGCGGGTGAGACAGGATATATGCAAGAGCCAGAGTAAGGGTCCTATAAAATACTCCAGTTTCAAATTCTCTTTTTTGCTCAGGTTATCCTCGATTTTGACGTAGAATATTCAGGTATTTTAGTGAATGTTAGTGAAATGAATAGACTTGCTGGACTAATCGGCTAAATGAGCCTGCAATCAAGAAACACAGCGGTAATCAATACACACACATATACATAGAGAGAGAGAGAGAGAGAGAGAGAGAGAGAGAGAGAGAGAGAGAGAGAGAGAGAGAGAGAGAGAGAGAGAGAGAGAGAGAGAGAGAGAGAGAGAGAGAGATGTTAAGTCGTGACGTATTTCCGGGTGCAAATGCTCACGAAAACGCTAATATATATAGAGCGAAAACTATTCTCAATGATTTAACCTCCACTTGAAACAATTAGATCTTTGGACAACAAATTCTGTCATGAAGAAATAGTAAGGAAACTAAATAGTTTGGTTTTGGACCCGGAAGTCGTTTTTTCATTCGATTTATTTCAATGGATTTCATTATTTCCCAATAGGAGATTTCAACTATGGCATCATTTACTACTTATACATAAATCCCTTGCAATTTTTCTGTTGGTCAGTAAAGTATCACCAAAGCAGATATCAGAGTTAAAGTCCATTACCTCCGAACAATTTTTGCCGCCGGAAAGTCGAGGCATTTGGGTCAATATTAAATACAGTAAATGTATAGATAGCAGATACTTATTCAACTAGCTGCTCTGATCATGAGGGAAAAGTTTATATTATATACATTAGCCAATCAGAATCGAGAAAATTTGCAAAGTGAGGTGTCACCCTTCGTAGCCTGGCCTCTTGAAATTATGGATTTCGAGGCCACCAAATGAAAAGTAACGTTATTTGATAACAGTAATACAATAAATAAGGAGTTTGATATCTTCATCAGCAATGTTTTTATTTTTCGCTCGCACTTAGTTTTGCAGTGACGTCATTTCTACGTCACTATTCCAGATCAGCTGGAAATACGAGTGTAACTCTGATATCTGCTATTGGCCATTCCAAGGCTGAAGAAAAAACTGGTTTAGACTGAGTTGGCATTACAGTGTATTGTGGGACTGTTTTAGGGACATATTTCCAAGATGACGTCTATTTCGTCCCCTAAAACAGTCCCACAATGCACTCTAATACTAACTAGACACTATCACGAGGAAATAAAAAATGAAAGGAAAAAAGTCCGCAAAGCATCCTAGTAGAATCTGGAGTTGGAACGCCATCATGCAAACAGCCTATTAATGTAAATAATCAACTCCCTACCGTCAAAACAGAGTTCCATATTAATAATTCCAGGGGCAGATACCATATAAGAGAAAGCGAAAACAGGCTTCAAACAGTGCGAAATACACTTTAAGACCAATATGTTCTGTCCAATAGTCCGCAGCTTCATGTAACTCTAATACTACGCGGTCATGTATCTTGTATATTTTAGGGTTATTTTACATGAAATTGATTCACCGCGCTGGTTTATAGTCTTAATGGTACCAGTTTCTGTGGCAACGTTTGGTATACCTAGGCCATGATAATTCAGTCTGAAAAAGTCTGTATAAATCATGAGGAAGAAAAAACATAACGAAAACCAAAGTGAAAGAGAAGATAAATAAATAAACAGACGGGAACGAAACTGGTTCCCTCAATTTATGTTTTTAAAGAACGGAAACTGAATATTACTTGCGGAAGATAAAATAGCTGGGGGGGAAACATCCCAAAAACATACAATAACACATGCGGCCTTGGAAAAACTGAATGTAACCACTGCTAAACTTATCCAAAACAAAGTTGCTAAAAAAATCCCCACCCACCCCATCCCATTACTTTTCTAATGATTTCTATGATTTGATTGGTTCTTAGGGAAACAATTTAAGTGCTCCTAGCTGTATAAAGTTTCCTGCTCGTTTAAATTTCAATATTACTGTTACTTAAGAGGTAAACATTCTCACTGATGACTTGGTTTTCACATAACGGCTGATAAAATGACTTGTCAGTAATTTGGCCTCTAGCTGAGTTCAAAAATATACCAGCTCTTTTGTTTTTATTAAAAGGCGCTTTCGTATATTAAAACTGAAGCCGTTCGTTTAACGATTCTTTCGATCTATTAAATCTTGTGTAGGGTACTACAAAAAATAAAGGGAGCGGGTATATAGTTTAACCAAGTCGTGTTGGGTTTAGCAATGTATGTTAGGAGTTTATGATTATGATTATTTTATCAGTTTATTTTATTAAGGCATTTATCTCAGTGGTGATTTTTTTGAAGGTGAAAACTACCAGGAAGGAAGAGGGAAAGGTACCGGTAATGAACAAACGTATTTTAAAAAAGTTGGTTTAGCCAGTACTTATTCAAATTGAATAGAACAAGGAGTGAAGATGTTTTTATGGCAGAAACTCGGAAGAATGGAAAAAGAAGGTATGAGAATAAGATAGAAGGCCCCGACAAAAAAATAAACAAACAAACAAACAAACAAAGTCGTATGACATGAGAATGAATGAACGAATGAGCGAGCGAACGAACGAACAAACGAACGAACGACCGAACAAACGAACGAACGAACGAACGAACGAATGAATGAAATAGAAACAAAGAAACAAAAGCCAATGAATGTAAAAAATAAAAATAAAAAGAATTAATCAAAAAAGGAAAAGAAATAAAAAGCTTTTATTGAATAATAAAATCTAAAACAGGTTGTACAGGGTCAAACTCTTTGAATAACATTGAAAGAATTGAACTTCGTGTGACACGAAAACTGAAACACGTCAGTGATAAAACCTCTCCCTACCCTTAAACTCGAAAATAAATTAGATGGATAGCAACTTATAATAATAACTGATACAAATTTATGTATAATTCAGTGACTTTAAACTTACAGCGAAGCGTTAAAATTGGTACAAATTAGTTATCATTTGTATGTAGATGAGAGAAATAAATATTAATATCGTTATTGTCAAAATATTACTCTACTTGCTAGCATTTATTGTCAATGAAAAGGAAGAATATGTGTTTATTGTGTCTATCAAATTAGGTTCTGTGATGGAAATTATAAAAGTTTTAGTATGCACATTTTGATAAATTTTTAAGATTTTAAACCTTTTATCTGTCGTGGCAATAACAGAAATTACGGCAGAGACTAGCGTGAGTTAAAAAAATGAAAATAAGGTTCTTTATAAAACCAGGAACAACGAAGTACCTTTAAAGAAGACAGAACGCGCCTTCGACATGTGTCGGGAATGAAACTTTCTTTCAAAAGATAAAATATTTAAGCTTGAATTTCAACGCAAATTTAGCTCAAAATCTTAAAATCTAATTGATTAATGGTAAAAATAAACATTTCTGAATGAGAAAAATCCCGAAAAACGCATTTTATTAATACAAAAATTATAAGATCAAGAGAATTTATTACAACTATGGTCATTTTCAATATGTTTGCAGCCGTTTGCGATGTTCGCTGATTCCGAGAAATGTTCAATATATTCATTGGTTTTCATAACAAAAATAACTGAAAAAATGAAAATGCTGTCCTTCAGAACTGAGAAATGTTTTAGCAAAAATTTCAGAAATACCAATATTTTTTTTTTTTTGACAGAAAAAACTATAGAACGATCGGGAACCTTTACAAAAACGATCCTATGGTACCAGCGCAAAACAAGCATTATTCAAATGTACGAATAAAGCAGAGATATTTTTGGCATAGTTATTGTTCACTAAAACCATAGAAATCCTTCGTAATATTTAATTTAAAAAAACGTTTTCCTTTTCCTTTTGCCCCTTTTAGTAGATTTTCGTAACTGTAAATACTAAAATAATCAACTATATTTTTCTAAAATAAATCTTTACTATCTAAATTATTTTACTGAGTCAAGAAGTGGAGTACGGCACTTTGTGATGTCGTAAATGTCTGAAACGTTTTTTCGCTTTCACTTTTCTTTTTCTTGTACAGCCATAAGTTTTTCATTTTAGATCGAGTCGAAAGACATTTTCCTGACAATCAATAATAATCGGTGATGTGTTGATGGAAAAAAAACTTCAGTTTAAGAATATACTCATACCGCGCTTGAATGAATTTAATAATAACTCTTTAAAATCGTATATTTTCAGCACAGGATTCGTTTTTAGCAAAAATCTGTCATATACTTATGTATGTTCGAATAATATATCTACCGACTATGCTGATATTTAAGATAAATTGCGGAAAAAACACCGCGATTGACCTGACTCACGCAAAAGCGTTTTTAATTTTTACTCGGCAGCCCGTCTTACGCAAGTCCTAATTTTTAAGTTGTCTTATACTAAAACATAGATTTCTAAAGGATGAAAAATGCCCCTAGAGCTTGCTTTTTGCAGTTATTGACTCCAGAATATCCAAAACTTAGAGAAAAGGACAAAAATACTTTAGTTTTCTATTTTCTTCTGAAAGGGCACGATTATTTTTGTTGGTAGGTCATATTTGGCAAAGAAACTGAATTGTAGATTTGAGTTTTTCTTTGACAAACACAACAGTTTCTTGGCTTGGAAGATCTGTGTTTGGTTTTACGATGAAAAGTATGAAATGTTGTATCGTTTGAAGTCTAGCTTTTTAGCGATAAAAAATAACTCTTGTAATTTTCGAAAAGGGTGGCAATTTTGTTTTTATTACCAAGCCCTGTGGTTGTCGACTTAATCAAAACCATTAGGTCTTCGCTTTGTGACGTAGACCTTGTAATTGAAGGAACTTTCGAGCTTGCATTCTTTAACGACAAATATAAGCTTCTTTAAACGAATTAAAGCAACAAAAAATAAGTAAACAAGCCAAAATGGACATTGGGGAACTCGAAAATGGCAATTTTGTATCCGAAAAAGTCTTTCTTCCTCGAAAAAATCTTGTTTCTTTAACTAGTAATTGAAAATTCTGGTCTTGCGGAAAAGATTCCGGTGGTTTTGCATAATAATAGGATTTATCACGTGGTTCAATTGTTCTTTGGCATGTGATTGGCAGTTGAGATAAACGGCAGGCGATCTTATTGTTTCTCAAATTCATTTCTGTAGGGAAGAGTGTTGAAGAAATCAGTTCTCGTCTGGTAAGGTTTTTGAAATCTTGTTTTGGAAAGGTTATCTAACTCAAATTTCAACCTAAATGACCCAAGAAGGTTGACTAGTGCTTAAACGTCCTTTATGTGACAAATTTTGCTAGATATTTGCGTTGTTCGGGTTATTTCAAAAGTGGGTTGTTTCAACTCAATCTTCTCTGAGATGTAAAGCAATGGCTTAAAATTTGTCACTTTTATGGATGTTAAACACAGTTTTTTAAGGCACTTTCTCGCTAGATCAAAAATTCTTGGGTCGTTTATAGAATAACTATATTCTTGATAATTCTATTAGGTAAAAAGGTAAGTAGTAATTCAACTAACTACAAAATAACACAGAAAATAAGGGATACACCAGAGGAAAGGTAGAAACACTGGCTTCATGCATGGAAGTGAGGTCAAGTATTTCTAAAAACCCTCAAACCAAATCCGTTCTTCGTTTTACGTGGAAGTTAACTACCACAAAATACTGACGAAGACTGGAAAAACACTGGGGGTTTCCTAAATAGCGAAATATTGGCAACAGAGAGACTATTTCTTAAAAGGAAAGTCACATTACAATAAAACTGATTGAATATTCCGAACCCGGCAAAACACTTGAAGCGTGCTAACACTTCGATCACCATAAATAAAGCAAGTCATTTTTTCGCGGTAATAAAAATACGCTATAGCTTTCAAACTAGCAGAAATATTCACTGTTGAAATAATATCTCTCGTCTCGAAATAAGCTAAGTAATAAAAAAACTATTTCAAAGGTAGAAATTTTGATACATATGAAGGGAATCTGAAGAATGGTTTTTCTTAAACTAGGTACTTTAAACAGACTGGTTTCGAAAATAAAATTCAACTTAAAATAAATTTTATCTCGAATAAATAAAAGGCGAAAAAATTTTCATCGAGGACAATTACGAAGAAAATTCTAGAATAAGTTTTTACGCTCGGGCCGTCGTATTAGAGGTTTTATTTCGTTTTTGTTATCCGGGTTAATGAGTAAAAAGAAAGTTCTTTGTTTTGTATCTCATGGCCAACAGTAGGCGAAAAGTAAAAGCGAAAAACCTAATATTCATAAGTTTTGATCCTTGTTCGTGTTTGCACTAAATACTCCACATAACGCAAGTACGATAACGAGATACCAAAACAAACACAACTGGTTTTGAAATTTTATTGAAAAGGATCAAAAACCAATGAAATTATAACTTTTTTTGGCTAAAGACGAGAATTATTATTCCCGTTTTAAACGCCAAGACAAATTATATATTTTTTGACGAGTACCAGGATATAAGACTGCGGTTTTTTCGTCTTGCCAATAAGCGTGTAAGCTCTCTTTGGTAAAGGTTTTTCTTTCGACGTTTCTAGGTTGAATCTCAAACATCTTTCCTTGGTTTAATAGATTTGAGGCTTTCGATTTTTTTCCCGAAAGTCTGCATGACAGAAGATTGCTAAGACAACGGTGTCAAAAATTAATTTGTAAATTTATACGGAATAACATTTCACTTTCTTTAGCAATAGTGTAGCAAGACGGTTAATACTATCAATTATATTTTTTTGTCCATTCGCTGGAATTTTCAGAAAGTAGAAAATAAATGAAACGATAAAAGTATAAAATCCAAATGAGAAGTCCGAGAAGTTTATTAGCGCGTTTGGGTTATGAAATAAAACGTAACAACTGCAACGGGAAAGGGAATAAGTAGAAAAATATGATCTTCACGCCTTTCGGCTTTTGGCTTCTACGGTCTGTTAAATACGCATTCTTGCTAATTTGGTTTTTTTCCTACGGCAAAAAGAACGGATCTCTAATTATAGAATATTTGTTTTCGAAAAAGCGCTGCAAAAGTTTTCGTTTTTGTAAAACTTTCTCTAAAGGACATGTGGGCAGCTGCGATCACGTGACTTTGGACAAAAAAACACCTGGTCACAGCACAAAAGACAATATTTTACTCATCATGTGTATATTTTGAATGAACTATATCATTTAGCCAAAATATATATTTTTTATTTATCTGAACTTGGAGCATAGATTTATCACGAAATCAAATACAGAAGACTTTTTTTCTTGGGGATGATTTATGAAACTTTAAAACAATTAATATGAAAATATTAGAAGAAACGGCTACAAATTTATTCAAACTGAAGTAGAATAATACACCAAGAAGAAGGAGTATCATTTTACAGACATTTGAATAAATGAGTCAGACTTAACACACTTAGATTGTTTCTCTAGCCTTCCAGCTACAAAATCCCTTTTGTTCTAGCTAGACAAGTACAATTTTTTATAACAATTTTTTACAAAAATTATCTTTTTTTGTTTTTAAAAACATGATATCTTTTGTACTCAGTTAAAGCTATGTCATTAAAATATATATATTGAGAACTATAATTTTTGATTCAGACTTCTCAAAGCTACTAATATAAATTTATAGCTTCATAATTGTTTTTAAGTCATTTAGGTACTAACTACTAGAACTTTCAATATGTGAAACAATTCCATTTGGAATGAAAAAGAAGTACAAAATAACATTTAATACCATAATTTCAATCTAATATATATTAGGCTTAGATAATCAGGATTTTTGAACAGGTAAAATGCTAATCAATCACAAATGATGATGTGTTTCAATTTTTTCAACTTTTCATTTGGATATTTGATACAGTAATTGAAACTTGTAGTATGAAAGTAAGAAAGAGATTTCCTTTTAAAAATCAAAGCTTATTTCTAAGATAGTAATAAAATAGACCTATAATGTTAAAAATAACCACCGATCGCAGGACAGCTTGAACAATAATTTGTTTTCTTTTTCAAAAAAGGTTTTTCAAATCCTTGACAGACAGTAACCTTAAACTAACTATAAACTAAACACGTTTGAACTTGTAAACAGCAAATTTAAAATCTGATAAGAAACAATTTATCAAGTAATCTGGAAGTCAAATATTATACTATAAGAGGCTTTTGAAAAGCATTTCTAAGTAGGTCTGCATCCAGGAACTTTAGGTCTGGCTGGCTACAGATCTAGAATACATGGACAAAAAATTTGCAAGTTTCTGTGAAGGACGCTGTACTACATTATTCTCAATCACAACTGACCATGAAACCTTATGTATGATTATCATATTTTAGATCTTGATATGTTTAACCATGTTTAAATAAAGATTTCTGTATATTTATAAGGGCAAGGTGTAGGTGTGTACATCTACCTGACCCTACCTGTGTCGAATAAACTATATCGTTTAAAAACAAAGGTTTTAGATACATGAAACATCTCTTTGTGTTAATATTGAAAATCTTAAGATGTTAATTCCTAAGGTAGAGTGATTAATTAGGTTGGCTTAATAATCCTTTAAATAGCCCTAAGCAATTTTTTTTTTGAAATTAGCCCCAATTCTTACATTAATAAATTGCTTGATTTTATATTCGTTTTTTTCCCCTTTATTTAATGCATTTGGAGGCTCTATCGTGTGCAAGCTGCAGGGTTATTAAGTTCCATTACCATAATGATGTTAAGTATCATTAAATCCTAATAGATTATATAGTGTTTATAAGGTAAATGATCTGTAGGTAGACAGACATAGTCTAGAAGACAATTTCTAGTAAGATTTTCATAAGAAAACTAACAAGAGGAAAGTCGCAATACTCCAATGTTGGCATAACATCATCTTCAAGATAGTAAAATGAAAATTAAAATATTTGAAAATAATTTATAAAGTTTGTGATCTATTGTTCAAAGCATTTTGATGTTCTGTTGTTGATAAACAATAGCAGAAAGTTAAGATAAATTGTTTATGACAGGCTTTAAGTTCAAAGACCACAATTAAGGGAACCTTTCAACCATGTGTTTTCCTATTTCATTCCCTTGAGTATTATTTCAAGGTACCAATTTCAAGGTACCAAGGTACATTTATTATCAAATGTGACATTAGCAAATGATCTTAATTTGAAGGGAATCCCAAATGTTCTGAAATAAGAAAAAATTGTGCCAAATAAGGTCTAATTCCCAGTGTCATGCATCTACTGGTATATATTTTTTCACAGGTTTTCTCCCCATACAAAAATCAATATTCCACATTTGATAAAGAGAAATATTTCCAACTTAGTGGAATACCACAGCTCAATCCTGCTTAAGTTTTGTATTTTAGGTATTTGCTGGTTACTTATTTGCATCACAGATATTGAATTTCCTTCGTTTAGCAAATGATTATTTTTTTAATGGAAGGCAGAAATCATTAAGAAAAGGTCAGGGACCTGAAATGGATCAGTATTCATTTTAGGGAGCTCTGAACCACAGGATTATAAGGTTAAATTATTGTTTATGGACCTAATGTTATTCATGGAATTTTACACTTCCTTGGTTATAAATTACAATTTTTTTAATAATTTTTCACAGGGAATGGAGAGTGAGAAAGATTCTACCCCTACTGTTCAAAATAACATCATCACAAGTTCCTCCGACATGGAACAAATGGAGCCACCAGCAAAAAGAAACAAAATAGAAACAGAAAGCCTTGCTGTTGTTGGGAGTGAAGTGGGAAAAGAAAATGGTAAATGATCAAAAATAGAGTCCATCCTGAATTTTGAATGAATGAGATTGCAGTGTCAGTGCTATAGATTTTTATCCCGGGCCTTGTTCATTCCTTTCCATCATCATCATCATTATTGTTATTATTATTGTTACTATTATTATTATCATTATTATTATTATTATCACTTTTATTATTATTATTATTATTATTATCACTGCTGTTTTTGAATTTTTTTATTCTTTATAATTTTTATCAATGGTTAATAATATATTTTCTATCAATGATTTCTAATGGTTTCTAATTGTTCCCTAATTTCAGGAACTATTACCAAAAAGGATGAGTCAATAGTGGCTGGCAGTGATGATACCTTACTGAATAAGAATGACTCCCCAGTCAAAACCTCAATCACAACATTAGGTTCCAATACTGGCTCAGAAAAGATGAATATGTTAAATGTTATTGAAGCGGATGTGCCAAAATTACTGACACAAACATCAAACCAGATGACAGAGGAAAAGAATCATATTATAAAACCAATAATTAAAGAAGAATCAAGCCCTTCAAATGGTGGTCAAAAAACAAGCCCTTCAAATGGTGGTCAAAATACAAGCCCTTCAAATGGTGTTCAAAAAACACCTGTGAAAAATGACAAGAAACCAACAGAAGGTACTGACCTTGATGATCCAATAGCAGGTCTTGACTGGAAAGATGGCATTGCAACCTTACCAGGTAATTTGTAATCAGTAAATAATGCTCGTATGAAAAAACAGGTATTAATAAATGAAAAAAAAAATATTGATTTTACATGATAAAAATATTTGGACTTCCTCAATCTTTTTATCTTTTCCTGTTCTTAAATATTATCAATGTGATCTTCAAGCTATTTTAAATTGTCATTTATGAATTATGAATAAGTTTGATATGTTTAGTTTTAATGGCATGTCTGAGGAGAATATGCTGTAATTTGATACTTTTGAAATTGTCTAGTTTTCATACATTTGTAATTTTAAAAATCTTAAAATTTTCATCATTTTTTCTTTAATACATTATACAATATGTATTTTTGTGTGCTGAATTTTATCAAATAAATGGGATAAATGCCTTTAATTTACTGATAAAAATCAAAATTGAAATGTATACTCTAATTGTCTAAGATCTAGGCCAAAATGCTATAATTTTCCTATATGATTTTGTTTTTTATCTGCATACATGAAGAAAGTCATAATGCAGTGCAGAGTAGTTCCTAAGACATGGTGACCATTTTGCTTGATAAAACATGAGAAAAATGGATTGTTTAAATGCTAAATTCAAACTGAATAAAATCCTGAAATTGTATTTAATTCCTAGAATTAAGACATTTGACTTACCTTTTATTCAATGGATTAATAATGTTTGGGCAATCCATAGGGAGTAATCTGAAGTTCAAGATGACGGAGTTTGGAACACTAGAAATAGTGAGTACAGTGGAAACAGAGAAAGGAGAAGTGGAAATGAGCACATCTACCAGTCAAACTAAAGAAGACGTGAACCTGCAAGGAGCTGCGAAGAACAGTGAGACCAGTACACAAGTATCTGTAATCAAGACAAGCAAAGATGGTAAAAATATTATAAGGAAAGAAGGGCCTAAAGGGACCACAGAGCTATAGCTCCACTGACCCTCCCCTTTCTATAGTCCCTGACCAGGTTCTAATAAGTTGGACTTTAAACACTGTTTTTATCAAAATACATTAGCATTTGTACACTCCCATCTTGTACATTTTAAAGGAATGCTCTGAGATCCAATCTCTCCCCACCCCTTGCTATATTTCAACATATACCTTAACCTTACTCCTCAAACCTCTATTCCTTGAAAATGCTATTTTTAATAAATATCAAAACATGTAAATCTTCAGCCAAGTCCAAGACACCTACCAAGAGTGACATGAAAGGGCCCCCAGATGCCAGCCATGTCCTTTGCTGTGAAGTATGTGGTAAATATGGTTTGCCAAAAGACTTCTCCGCCTCTGGAAGATTTTGCAGTCTCAAGTGTGTAGGCATGTACACTGGACGAAGAAATAAAGGAAGAGAAATGGTCCGACATGTTAAAACTTTTGATGGAAAAATAATCAAAAAGAGAAAGAAGAAAGTGCCTTCGACAACAGAAACTTCTGCTGAGGTAAACTATTCACTTGCTCTGTGATTTTGACTGTGTGTGGAAATTAATTAACTGTATTTTTCTCTGGTCTTTGGAACAGAATGGACAACTTAATGCTGTCAAAAGCGAAACAGAAGTCAATAAAGCTGCTAGCGAACCTGTTACCATCAAAAAAATTAAAGGAACCAAGAAAAAAATGAAGCGAATTCATCTCGATGCTGCAAGTTTGGCTTCAACTGATAATGGTACGAACTGCACTAAATTATAAACTGGCCCCCGTAATTAAGCTATTCCTAAAGAAATATTTATAAAATGAATGGGGGAATAGAGAAAATATATATATAATTAATGGAATGGAGAAAACTTTTTTTTAAATGTTGGATTTGAACTCAGTGGAAAAAATGGCGCGAAAACCTTTCCAATGCTACGTCACATGACCACAAGAAGCCAATCACATCGCGTGTTATCACATGACTAAAAATGGTCCAAAAAAAATATCTAAAATACATTTTACCATGTTAATCTTAACCATTTTAATCTTTGATTAAACCTTAAACTACACTGAATTATCAGAACTGTAGAATTCACGGTGGATTCTTTATAGGAATCGGCGGATATATGTCGGTCGTAATTTCTCTAACAATTCTATTTCTTTCCAGTTCCATACGATTCAAGTAAGCCGTTCATATGGGTTGATTATTTATGTGCAAGTAATTCAAAAGCTGTTCCTGTCAGCGTCTTCCAACAGGTAAAAAGACTTATTACTCGTGGTGGTCTATCTCGTTTAATAGCCAGATAGGCGAGCTAGGGGTAATCATGTTAACAGATGGCGAATCGAAATTCTTAACATATGAATACTGATGCCACTCGTACTGCTAGATTGACAGTCCACCTGGGACGTAAGATATGGAGATTTTTGTTATATCTAGCTTAATTAATGATTCATGAATTTGCAAGACCATTTTCAGTCAATTTTTTCAGCAATTTTCTCTACCAAATTCGGCCGGGAGCGAGAGATTGTGCGGTATAGATCATATTCTAACACAATAGAATACACAAATCGTGTTTTCGTTGTTGTTATTTTGGGGGGGGGGGGGGGGGAGGGATGAATAAACAACAACAACAAGAATTCGGCGAAAGGTGCACTGAGGATTGTGCAATAACCACCCTTCCCCATTGACCTGCTCTCAAGATGCACTGCGAGTAAAAAATATCTAATTTTACTAAGGTAGTATTACTGGCCCTGAATGTCATAATTTCTATCATTAACGGTATCATTAACGTTATTTCCATCAAGGAAAACCCAGAGCTTAACATGTTCCCCAAACCATGCCCTGAGTACATAAGAGGAATGAAGTTAGAAGCCATTGATCCCAAACATCCATCGTACATCTGTGTGTGCACCGTTGTTCGAGTCAGGGGGGGTCGACTAAGACTTCACTTCGATGGGTGGTCGGAAAGCTACGATTTCTGGACCAATGCAGACTCACCGCTCATCTTCCCGGTTGGGTGGTGTGCGAAGAATGGACAGACTCTAAGTGCACCAAGAGGTATGTGACAGTTGTCTTTGCGGCGAGTGATGATGATGATTTTATAATGATGATCTTATTGTTGTCTTTAACTAGGTGTCCCTGTATCTGAGTTCGATTTTGACGCCTACATCAAAGATCAAGGTTCTGAAGCAGTTCCCAGCAATCTGTTTAAACAAGTAAGTCACCTTCTACTTTCCTAAATCAGCGTTTTTACTGCGGTGTTTCATACTCTTTGGAACTTCATTTCGATTTATTTATTCCACAATCTCAGGTCTCCCAAACAAGACACGGCTTTAAAGTTGGCATGAAGCTTGAAGCTATTGATCGAAAGAACCCGGATCTAATCTGCGTTGCCACGGTAACCAACGTGATTGGTAATCGTTTTCTTGTCCATTTTGACGAATGGGATGATACGTACGACTACTGGTGTGAGGAAGACTCGCCATATATTCATCCTGTTGGCTGGTGCGAGGCCCATGGTGGAAAACTTAACCCACCCAATGGTAAGGCAACTATCAAGCATGCTGATTGGTTGATCTTTGAATTCACGCAATATGATTGGTGCAGACGCGCCTATCACAAGGTGAACCGCAGCTGAATGCTATTAAGCTAGCATAGCGCTTCCTGAATCGAATCCAACATGGTACAAAATTGCGCTTCCTGAATCGAATCCAATATGGTATAAAAAGAAAGAATAACATTATAACTTCTTATAAAAACCTTCCATGTTTCCTCCTAGATGACGAAGTCGATACCTTCAAATGGGAGGAATACCTCAAGACATCAGGAAGTGTTGCAGCCGCCCCGGAACTCTTCAAAAAGGTTAGTCCAACGAGAAAAAATAAAACTCAATGAATGGTAATGAAGTGTGTAACTTATGATACGGGCGTGGTGTGTCGTTACCGTGCCGTGTCCGAGCAATCCCTCATTTCGTATTTCACTTCCTTTGGCGAATTGCGCTAGATGTGATATGTGTTTGACAATCTAAAGCATACTCTTAGAGCACATTTCGTATGACTATGAAAAACTCACGGCACGTACCGTCGATCGTATGATGCCGTGTCGTAACGTTGCTGTGTCCAAGCATTTTCATTGGATGATCAATGGCCTCGTGCAATGTGATTGGTTCATATGATATCGTCAATTCCAATCCATGAAAGCGGTGCTTCACAATGAATCCGAAATCCACTTCATTATTACTTATGACATCTCTTCCTTGACTCTAGCGGTTTGCGCCCGGGTACAAGAAAGGACAGAAACTCGAAGCCGTAGACAAACGTAACCCATCCCTGATCCGTGCGGCGACGGTGGCTGATCTAGAGGAATATAAAGTAAAGTTGCATTTTGATGGCTGGGATGATATCTACGATGAGTGGTACGATGCCGACTCCACTGACTTACACCCTGTCAGCTACTGTGAGAAGACAGGTCATCCCTTGGAAGCTCCTCTTAGTAAGTGCCTGATAACTTTATCGTTGTATTCACATTACTCGTATAACCTCTGACTTGATTGTCAATGAATCTTGTAATCTGAATAACGTTGATTAAGGTAGCAGAGGAAATAAACCTTTTTAGCTTGGGCGTAATGTTTTCCCATTACAAACCACGTGCCATTTCCTAGAGTATCATTTCTTTGTTTAACGGTTGCGCAAGAGAAGAAACGTGAATATGAATACAACTCAAACAAAGAATCTTATTCTCAAGAAAATGACACGTGGTTTGTAATAAGAAACTCAACATTTAGGCACCACAGAGAATAAAGTCTATACTATTTTGCTGCATTGTATATTATGCCGTATATTGTTGTCATAGCAACACATGAGTATGCATGCTCTATCGAATTAATGGTTATTAGTTACCTTAAGTTTCCATGGCAACCAAGTGGTTTATGTGCCATCATTGTTTTATCACCATGGTAACCAACGGTGCTTAATGGTGGTCCTTTCTTGTTCCATAGCTCGTGCAGACAAGATCTCGTCAGCCGCCTGTCCCACCCCCGGCTGTAAGGGTATTGGTCACGTTAAAGGAGCCAAATACTCGAGTCACCACAGCACATTCGGTTGTCCATACTCTCTACAAAACCTGAACAAAGAATCGTGTCTGGTCGATAGACTGTCAACCAACTCCATGACCGAGGAGTCAGACTGGTCGTACGGAAAGAGGGATAAGCCGCCATCTGTAAAGGACTTCAAAGGTACTCACTGCATGTCTCCTTACCTTCCTCCTTCTCTACTTTCCCATCTATCTTCCTCCCTCTCTCCCGTCTTAGCTCTTAGTAACCTTGTGTCCCTTTTCCCTCCTGTCTGTCTGTCTTTATCTTCTTTAATAGGTCTGAACTGATTCAAATAAAAAAAAATCGACTGACTTTGCTTGTTCCTTCTTTTAGACGAACCACCCAGTCCTAACGGTATTGGTAGCCCTACTCCAAGCTGTGATGGTAGCAGCTTTTTACCAGCACATTGGAAAGCAAAATCCATGTAAGTATAAAATATCATAGCTATAAACAGACGGGCCTAATGGGGTACCGAATAAAGTTGTCTAAATTCGCTAAAGAATAATGAGCACGTCTAGTGTATAATAGTCCTTTTCACAGTTCCCTCCGCCATCTTGAACGGTAGCCGTGCCTTTGCATCCAAGTGAGACAAACTTTGAGCTTGCAATGATAGAGACATGTGAATAATTGTCCAAGATATTAAAAAAAGCTCTCTATCATTGCAAGGTCACCTCATGTCTCACTTCAATGCAAAGTCATGGCTACCTTTCAAGATGTCACAGGGAACTGTGAAAGGGACTATTCTGAAATTCTAGATTTACGGAAGCGATGGGATAACCTGAAAAATATTGAAGCAAAGATCGTCAAAAGTTTCTCTCTCATCTTCCCGGTGCAGTTTCCTCTAACGAGTCAACAACTTTCTATATCAAAGACATTTTGTGATTTCAGTTCCACAGGTTGCCCCAGTAACGAATCATCCCGTAGTGCACGCAACAGCCATCGATCAACATCGTCTTTCTCCTCGACTAAAGTGTCTACGTCAAACGCGTCTACTATTGGCTCAAGTCATTCTGTTAATAACATGAACAGCAGATCTACTGTTCGGTGAGTAGACTGCATGTATTAATTTCTATGGAACATTAGAGCTATTCATGATGTGTGTAGGCGTATTTTTCTCATTTCAAGCCATTTCATGATGCATGAATAATAAATAATTTGTTTGAATGGTGCCACTTTTGATTTTACTATGTCGAGTGTCAGTTAAGCAACTGAAAAGCAAGGGTTTCCATCTACATCAATATTAGACTGTGCGTCAGTTATACAAGGCGTTGGTGCATAGGTTGATTATGTCTTTTGAAATTCCAGGCGTCACAGCTACAAAGAAGAGAAGCCATCGACAACAAGACCAAAATGTAAGTAAAACACCTTTGTGTTATCTTCTCACCGCTGGCTTCTGACACCATTTTCTCAGTACGAATTTAAAGAGAGAAAGATTGAAATGCGGGGCCCGAGGGCCCTTGTCACGCAACAGGCATGTTGGAACAAACAAGGCGCACTTTGGTCTAACACTTGCGAAAAAAAGAGCAGGTTAAAGATCGTATGCCTTTAAACTCCAGTTTAGTTCCATGTAAGGCTGGATACTACATATTGGACATTTTCCGAATTCTTCAAGTACCGCTGTGTTCCTTGATAACAGACTTATTTACTCTGTAGCACAGTAGTGTAGGATGGTGCAGGAAGCAGGAAACTGTGAAAGGGACTTTTCGAAACTGGAGTATTATCAGCGGCTATCACTGTTGTACAATTATTTGAAATGTTTTTTTCTTGTTTCTATTTTCATCAGTTGTAGAGAAAGGTATCCAGTACATTTCACCTTATTATAACACCTGGGGATATGGCTTTGCACGACTGCCCGTCAATGGACGCAGAGAACACTACTCGCTGCATGACGAAAAACCTTCAAAAGAGAAGATAGAAATGGGAAAATGGACGGTAGAACAAGTGGAAAAACATGTCTGTTCACTTGGATGCCCCGACCAAGCTAAACTATTCGAAGAACAGGTCAGTGTATAGTGTGACTCAATGCAATGTTATGTCATGTCATGTTGCAGTGCAGTGCAGTGCAGTGTTACATTACTAAGGTCTACTACAAACCGTCTCAATGATTCCTTTACATTTTCCTTCAGGAAATCGATGGTGAAGCATTCCTTCTACTCACCCAACCTGATATCGTCAACATTATGAAGATTAAACTTGGACCAGCCTTAAAGATATTCAACAGTATTCCCAAACACTGAATCATTTCTGACTTACTTACATAACTGGACGTTACGAAGAGTGTAAATATAAAGACAATATGAAATATTTGTAGGCATCGACAGGAAACCGTGGACTTGTTGGGCCATGGAATAAGCTCGCTCTTACGTACGACCAATATTAACAAGTGGACTGGGCGTCCTGTGTTTTCCATGTCGAGATAAAAATAGATTTACGAGGAGATTGGAAACCAACTGGACGAACTGCGACAGTACCTTTGTTCTTAGTTTTTTCGTTGTGGACAAGGATTTGAAGATATTCCAATACAAACTAAGCTCTGTTCTTGTAGATAATTATGGACTCTGTCAAAGAACATTGACATCATTAAACAAGGAATCATCAAAAAAGTAACCATCTATGGGATGCCTGTGGTAGACCAAGACAAGAAATCATGTATGGGATACCTGTGTGTAAACCAAGAACTTAGCAACCCTAAGAGTGGGATACCTGTGCTAATATAAGATGATTACGAAATTTCGGTGACGGTACACAGGCTTCCCATTATACTTAATTGTCCCTTATCGTTATGTTTAAGTTTAACAATGGACGTTATAACGTACAGTCGTCCATCCTGCATGGATAAACTAGAATGTTGTATTCCGCTGTACTCGTGTTGACACACCACTGAACGTGAGACGAATATCAATATCCATAGTTTTTATGGGTAGAAAACAGATAACTGCAACATATTTAAGTGTTAATTTTCAATAAAATGTCCCCTTGTTGTCAACGATTTTCATAAATCCCTGAAATAACCTTTGCACATAACCTGACTATTACACTTACAATAAAACCACTCTACTGTTAAAACGTCAGTGTCAAGGCCCGTTCACACGGGCAATATTTGCGGCGGTTTTATGTGCGATTTTACGGTGAAAGAAAATCACAGCTACACCGTAGTTCAATTTGAACATGTTCAAAACACCTGCGATATCGCGGCGATGTTAATTCCCAAAATCGTGGTCGTTCACAAGCGCGATTTCTCGTCGCCGTGAGAATCCGGCGCACCTCAAATCACCGCAAAAATCGCACCTCAAATAGCCGTAAAAATCGCACCTCAAATCGCCGTAAAAATCGCACCTCAAATCGCCCCAAAAATTGAACGGGTGAACGGGCATTTGGGATTGCTGGTATACACGTTCATGCAATAATGAGTATGCAGCGTTATAGTAAAAAAAATAAACTTCATTGGCATAAAACATCATGCGACACAGCCCATCTCGTGAAGTCCATAATGCTGAAGGTCATGTTCACATAAAATTGTTGTAAGCAACCGTTGCAGATTCGGACAAAGGTGCAATTTCAAGGTTGCGCGCAACACTGTTCTGCTCCCGAGGGATACTGCACGGAATGAATGTAAACAAAACGTGACATATGAGAAACAATAGAGCCCGACCTGCCTTAGTCCTGTCCTTTGACCGCTGCCCTTTTGTTGGGCTGCCTGTGCTAGACCTGCTTGAATCAAGTCTTGTTTATAGTACTTTCCTAGTGAACTTGCTCCCTTTCTATACCAGGTTCTATTATCTTTTCATCCAAACCAAACCTAGTTAGCTTAGAACTGCAAAACCCTTTACTATTTCAGATAGAACTAGTAGTGCATCTCTTATCAATTTGAGCCGATGCTGGATTTTCAACAAGTGTGTGATATATTTGTTTATGCAGTCAAAATCTGCATGTTAACGATATTTTTAAAGCATTTTCCGTTCATTCTTTAACTTAAACCTAGAAAGCAACATAAAAACATGGTAAAATTACCTTAAATCGTCTCCAAAGTAAGAGAAAGTCTGGTTGCATGGTTGTCAGGACTTCCTTTCATGGCGGCTATCATGAAAAGTAACCAAGCCTTTACACGAAAGAGAGGCTATAAATTTCCAGGATCACGTGATCAATGACCGCCATATTGGATGGTCAACAAAATAGACTTGACAATTTTGCGATCGAATAACAATTACAATTCACATAAAGATATTCTATAAGTTTTTGGCTACCAAGAATTACAATAAAGTTTCATTTCCAGCACAGCCCAAGGCGCCAGCCTGGGTTGGCGGTGTATTTGCATAACTTTCCAGGAAAGTTTAGTCTAGTTTTCTCCTGAATGGAGCATATGCGTTTGAATGATAACTCCTATAAGTTTTTTCTGGCTAACTTCTGAATTTAAGTAGCTCAATCAGACTGAAGTTGGTCAGAAAAAAATACTAGGAACCATCTCAGTCTTCTCTTCTCATGGCTAAGTCATAGGATTTTCGGGATTTAAGGTAATGTGCTTATGCTACAGCATTGAGAGTACCGACATTTAATGGACGTCTACAATAACCTTGATAATGACATCTGATAGGACAGATTTCGTGTGACTGTGAAGACTTTCGTGTGACTAAAGTTCAGTGCCGTGTGCGTGCTTTGCCGCGATCGTGATGTTTCCTAAAATTATAATTGTCATGCGAAATGTCAAAACCTTGGTACGAACACACGATGCGATTTTTTCATGCGACATTGCATGCGACGTCGCAAGAGCTAGAGATCGCACCATATGACCACCAGAGTGACGTTGAATGCGACATCACCGACGTCGCAAATGTAGAAACGTGTTCTTTTGCAGCTTCGCGCGCGACGAACCTCACCATGTAAACACAACGTCGCACAGGTGGTCACAGGGTGTGATCTAGTTTTTGCGACTTCGCATAAAACGTCGCATGCATGAAAAATCGCATCTTGAGTCCACACCTTTAGTTTCGCACTACATTATACAACCTTTCAAATAAAAATATTTTATTTTAATCCAAATAACAAATTGTGTCTTAAGCGACTATAACTGACGTAATCGCTAATACTACCATTGGTTTATTCTTTCTCGTATCCATTCTAACGTCATACGAGGAACACTAACACTATCGCGAACACTAGCACTACATCCAGTGTATGTTACTATGTTCAATTCCTGTGTATCTTTTGTATCAAAATGATTGCCGAATTGTGAATATAAATATATATATGCTATGTATGTCTCTTGTATGTGTTGTAATATTCTCTATAATTTTCTTACTAAATACACATTCTCGTATAAACACTATAAGAACTTGAACTGTTATCAAAATTTCAATTTCAACGCAGTTAATTTGATTATTAATTATAAACGTGATTATTAATCAGGATTAATTAACTATTAATTAGGATTAATCAGTTTGATGATTCATCAAAATTAATTAATCATTGATTAAAATTAATTAATTTGATGATTATTAATTAAAATTAATTTGATAATTAATTTTAATTAACTATTTTATTAATTACATTTAATTCCATTATTAAATTTAATTAATTATTAATAAAAATTAATTAATTTCATAATCAACTGAAATGAATTAAGTTGATTATTAATTTGATTTAATTAATTAATTATTAATCAAAATTAATTAATTTGATTATTAATTATGGACTTGGCCGTATCAAAATTATAGAAACCCAAGTGTCTAGAAATACCAGTGCAAAACAGTTATAACAACATGTGGTTCGGCAAATGGCCAATTAGAATGCAGGATTTTGTACAAAATTTCAAAAGTACGAAATCGTGGAAAAATATTTGTGGCTCAGATTTTGGACAGGATATCTTGGTCCACGGTACGGTTACGGTGCTAGGTAGACGTAATTTGAATATATTCCTTGATATCTTCTCACTTTTTTCTCTTGCTATCACATCACCCCTTGAGTATTATTATTGTCTCGAATCTACGCTCAACAGACCTCTTTATCTTGGCCTGGACGTAATTTTATTCCATTTCAGACCACGTGCAATTCTCTTGGGAATAACTTAAATTCAAATTGTATACATATTCATGTGTACTCTCGATCTCATGCGCAACCATTAAACAAAGAAATGATGCTGTAGGGAATAACACGTGGTCTTGAATGGGAAAACAAGGTAAAGAGGTCTGCTTCCAAAGCACAGATAGATGGCTTGTTAGTTTGTTCATTGTTGATGTGGTTCATACTTTTGGAATACTCTTGTAAATCTTCAGTGCTGGTCCGAGTTTGATTTTCATTATGTTAACAATATCGTCTTGGTTCAGAAGAAGAAACGACTCGCCGTCGATTTTCTGAAACGAAAAAAATACGAACCGGAATTAAACAAAAGCAAAAACCACCAAGTTTAGCCTCGTGTTTCAAAGCGTGCTTCTCTCGTGCTCTACAGCTTCCAACGTGCTCATACAAGAGTATAAAGACACGCTCGCGCGTGCATTAAAATATGATTTCCCACTGTGGTATACGTACTTGGTCAGCAAATAATTTGGCCTGCTCTGCACATCCAAGTGATGTCACGTGTTTGACTACGTCATCAACAGTCCATTTACTCATGCGCAGACGTTCCCGAGACTTTTTCCTTTCGTTGCTAGGTCTTGGTATGTGGTTGTCATGGTAACCGTTGGGAAGATAAATATTGTTTTTGGGTTGTTCGGGAGGGATTGGTAGAAGTTTGTCCTTATTTTCTTCTTTAGTAGGAGAAATCTCTACAAGTATATCATGAATTTTAGATTAAAATTTAAATGTGGAAAAAATTGTAAAGAAAAGATTAGAAGCTATATTTAGTTCACTTACGTTTTAACAGTGGTTTGTCTCGTTTAATTTCACGACTTGGGCGTCTGAAAAAAATCATTAAAATATTTTCGGTGAAAGTATTAAACAGGCTTGTTTGCAGTCTATTGTATTGTAAAATATTGTGTTGTGCTGTGTTGTGTTCGGTCGTGTCGTGTCGTGTTCAAAGAGCATTGCCTCCACTTCTGGCTATTTTATTACGAAAGGATTGTACTTGTGCGCGCCTGTCTACTTATCTATGGAGTGATCAGTGACCTCGAAATATACCGTCACCGGAACGCGCACTGTGTCTACGAAGATCTAAAGAAGGTATTTTAATAGGTGCATCCTACGTAAGTACTGATTTTTATCGTGTCATTGAAAAACGATCTAAAAAGCTTTTATGTGACATCAATCGTATGGAAAAACGACTTCAGGGTTCAAAACGAAAAGCAATTCTATAAAATTTTCTTACTACTTTTCATGACAGAATTTGTTGCGCAAAGTTCTTATTTGTTCAGGTGGAGATTAAATCATTGAGAACATTTTTCGCTTGACATTAGCGGTTTTTGAAAGCAGTTGGACTCGGAAATACGTCACAACGTAAAAGCTCTATTATCGATATCACATGCAGCATCAGTGTTATCTGTACTGACCTTCCGGAAGTGACGTACGCAATGGTTTTGGAGCTTGGGTTTGTAGTAATTATGGTCAGCGGTGGTACTTTTTTCTTGAAATCCGGGGAAGTTGTCTTAGGTGGTGCTGGTTGTATTGGTACAGGCATGTTCTTCAGGTTTATCTCGCTCAACGGACAACCTGCCATACTACCGAGGAAAAATTATCATTCTACGTTAATCCAAAGAAACTAAAATACTAGGAACTCTTCACGTCGTTAGAAGCTGGCTTCATGAATTGCGCGTAAAATGTTTGACTATTTCAAGTTTTGGATTCTCACATATATTATGTTTATTCTGGAGACGGCATATAAGCTGTCATGGCAACAGTATTACCATAGCAACATACCTTTGGTGTGTTCTCCAGTGTCCTCCAACATGTCCGCTACCATCACATCCAGGAGTGGGACAAACCCCTTCAATCGATAGTTCTCCTAAAACCAATAAATAGAGATGATTATCCTCTGTTTTCTCATTCTGTTCGGTGTTTTTCGAGGTACAGTAATGTGGTAACGTTTATTCCGTCGTCACGCAATCTTATTCACGGTAGCTGTCACGTTAGCCATAAAGCAGTCGATGTCACGTCACGCATCCAGGTAAAACAGTTTTCATATGAGTTCATGGGAAGCGGCGGGTGCGTACATGCCGTAAGACCTTTTAAAACACTGAAATGGCTTTCCATTATTTTCGTGCGCTTCAACCAATAACAAATGTTTAGGAACGGTTACGGTAACACGGTACTACAAGGAGTTTAGCCGCATCGCTTCTCATTCATACGAAAACCGCTCCTATTGCAGTCAAGGCTTTGCTCGCAACCGCAGCCGTTACGCGCAAACTCGGGTACAATCACATACAGTCCTGAAGGTATTTCTCAACATACCTCTCCTCACGGTACCAACACTTGATTTATTCTTACTCGCGTACGACCAGTCTGACTCCTCGGTCATAGAGTTGGTTGACAGTCTATCGACCAGACACGATTCTTTGTTCAGGTTTTGTAGAGAGTATGGACAACCGAATGTGCTGTGGTGACTCGAGTATTTGGCTCCTTTAACGTGACCAATACCCTTACAGCCGGGGGTGGGGCAGGCAACCGATGAAATCTTATCTGCTGTAGCTGCGGATTTTAAAAATAGAAAAACCTTGTAAATAACTGTTTGGTTTAATATATCTCAAAGTGCAAAATACTTTGATTTTCAAATACAGTTTCCTGGGCTACTGAGTGACTCCTTTAGTTTTCTACCGGCCCAAACAAAGGTCAAGAAAACAAAGAATAGGAAAGTAGAAAAAAATGAAAACAAAGAAAAAAGGACATGAAAAGAGAGAGGAAGAGAGAAAAATAAATAAATAAGAAAGAATTCAAAAGATAAGAAGAGGAAAAAAGTTTAGGAAACATAAAGAAAAAGAAAAAAGGAAAAGGAAAAAGAGGAGGAGATGGAGAAGGACGAGGAGGACCAGAGAGGACAAGGAAGAGGAGAGAAAAAACAGCTATACTTACTAAGTGGTGGTTCCAATGGATGACCAGTCTTTTCGCAGTAAGATACAGGATGTAAGTCAGTAGAGTCAGCGTCAATCCAGTCATCATAAATATCATCCCAACCATCAAAATGAACACGTACTCGATACTGTTGTACATCAGCGACTGTTCCCGAGCGAATCAGAGAAGGGTTTCGCTTGTCAACGCATTCTAGTTTCTGGTTTCGTTTGAAGTTTGGAAGAGGACGCTACAATACAACATGTTTGACGTTACTACGTTACATGGAGGTGTGGGGATTGCGTGACACAGTAGACCAAGTTGCGCAACTCATTTGCAAAAACTTACCGTTTTGAAATATTCCGCAGGTGCTGCCACAGCGCCTGTCGTTTTCAGGTATCTTTGCCATGTGAATGTATTTACTTCATCATCTGTTGATGAAAGCAATAAATTATGACCAATAATTTAGGATTAATTATTTATGATTATCAGAACTGTTGAGAGTACTAAACTAAATTTACGGCAAGGCGCCGTTACCGTGTCCCAGACGAATTCTGGTAAAATGAACAGTGATTTGGCGTTAGTTGATTGGTTAGTTTGAAGTGCTATGACCAATAAGGCGTGGCGTGCATTTGTGAAAGGCTCACAGTTATACATACATAAAGCACCACGATCGTTAAGTAACGTTCGAGCAAGCTTCGCATTACTCCTAACTCAAGGTACATACGCGCCGTCACGTCATCGTGACCTTGTCGTGCCCAAGCATTTTCATTGGATGAGTGGCAATATCGCGCGCTGTGATTGGCCGAACGCACGCAAGTCAATAATTCCGTACTGTATCGTACCGTTTTACAATAGACCTCTTTAGTTTTGGCGTAATGTTTTCAGACCACGTGCCATTGACTAGAGTATCATTTCTTTCTTTAACAGTTACCCATGAGAAGATACGTGAATATGGATACAACTCAAACAAAGAATCTTATCCTTAAGAGAATGACACGTGGTGTGAAATGGAGAAACATTATGCCCAAGGTAAAGAGGTCTATTATATGAAATCTACTCAATGAGTAAACGCACAATAATTTCGTACCACCGCGGTCAAATGTTAGCGCGTGCGCAATACGTTTGACCGCATTCATTATTATCATTACCATTGGGTGGATTGAGGTTCCTCCCTGTCGATTCACACCAACCAATAGGGTGGATATAAGGGCAGTCATCCTGACACCAATAGTCATATGTATCATCCCATTCATCAAAATGGACAAGAAAATAATTGCCAATCACGTTGGTTACCGTGGCAACACAGATTAGATCCGGGTTCTTTCGATCTATAGCCTCAAGTTTCATGCCAATTTCGAAACGATGAGCTCGCTTGGAGACCTGGTAAGGTATGAACAGTCACGATATGAGGAGTTTTATAATGCAGTTACGGATGATGGGAAGAGAAGGTCAAAGGAGTAGTTAAAACGGAAAGAGAGAGAAGGGAAAAGTGGAGAGAAGAAAGAGAGGTATTGTTACTTACAGGTTTAAACAGATGTGCAGGTGCAGCAGTCGCGCCTTGCTTCTTGAGGTATTTCTGCCAGTCAAAATTATCTCGTGTAAAATCTAAAAGAAAATGAAAAATGTTGGTTTTTTGCTGCAAAGAGTTCTGAGCTTCTGCTTCGTGCAACAAAGAAATTCCGTTGCACGCGGAGTGGTAATAAATGTGCGGTAATACGAGCAACAAATGCGTACAACTTGTCGCGTAACATTGTCGTGTTGCAAGTTGCAAAGTGCATTCGCTCTGCAAGGTGCAGCCCAACAAGGTTGTTGCGCGACAAGTTGCAAGATTTTGTTGCTCGTATTAACGCACCACCTTAATACAAGCAATATTTGTTCTACAACTCGACGCAAATGCTGCGCGACAAAATGTGTGGTGATTCTAGTGTCCGTGTTGCCGCCACGGATTAAGTTTACTTTACTGCGCACTAGATTTTCTGTGTATCTCAGCTACTCACTTCTTGGTGGGTGAAGCGCCTGTCCATTCTTCGCACACCATCCAACCGGGAAGATATACGAAGAGTCTGCATTGGTCCAAAAGTCGTAGCATTCAGACCATCCGTCAAAGTGTAGCCTTAATCTTGATCCCTTGACCCGTACGATAGTACAGACACATATGTACGAAGGATGTTTAGGATCCACTGCTTCGAGTTTCATGTTTTTCTTGAACTCTTCACAAGGCATCGGGAAAACATTGATGTCTGGGTTTTCCTGAGAAGAATTAAAGACATTTTAGAATTTAAGGCTCGATAAACAACATCGTGCTGCAACTTGTCGCGCAACATTGTTGCGTTGAAAGCTGCAGAGCGAATGTTGCTCGTATTAAGACCCGGCGCGCAACAAATTTTCATTATTGCAGGGAGTAGGAAGAGCTTCGAATTCTACTTCATGCAACAAAGTCACGCTACAAAAAATGTTGTTGCGCGGGGGGTGGTAATAAGAGAACATTTACTTTGCAACGCAGCAATGTTGCGCGACTAGTTTCACGATGTTGTTGCTCGTATTTGTGCGCCTTAAACGGAATTTGTTAACTCTGTAATTGCGGCACTCGACGTTGCACAAAAATATAATATAAAATTGAATATTTTATAAGGATTTGTATGAAGAAATAAGCTGGATAATTAGTAAGCTTTTGAGATCCAAATACATTCTTCCTATCTATAGGTTAACCAAGATCAAAGATCTGATTGGACAGGAAAGAATGTGACGGTACAACACAACATCTATGGTAATCAATGTAAAGTAAGCACATATAAGCAGCAACCAATGGATTCCTACCTGTTTGAAGACACTTATTGGGACAGGCTTTGTTCCTGACATGTAAAGATAATCTGTCCACGTGAATGGCTTGCTAAAGTTGTATGGCACTGAAAAATATAGTCACCATCAGAGTTCCGCCCATACGTGCGTATATACAACAATAAACCACGGCTTTTAACCAATCATGAGAAAAATCTCGGCATATCATTTGAGCAGAGTTTGTTAGGTCTCTCCCTTGATTCGAGGACTTTTCTCTGGGTTCTCCGGTATTTCTTTTTCCGCAGAACCTTACACGCTAAAATCCAACTCAATCTGTGGGTTAGTAGTGCCCTGACTTAGATCAACCCAGAGTTTGTTTCAGGGTTTGATTTGTGAGTTAGCCGTGCCCTGACTTAGATCAACCCAGAGGCTGTTTCAGGGTATCAATAAAATTTGAAGGCTGCTTGGCCAACACAATGCGTAACTGATCCAACCCTCTGATAGCATCAATATATGCTCTACTCACCCATGGAGCCGGTCAGACATGTGCCGCTTGGCTCAATCAGAGGACCTTTGTTCTTTCCTTTGCCTTTTTCTCGTGGGCCTTTTGTTTTAGGAGAAGATGCTACGATGTCAGACGTTTTGTCGCTTTCTTCCCCTTCCTGTTCAAGATTGAAAATGTAATACTGAGTTGTCGCTGATTTCCATGACGACCATCGCCGCCATCTTGGTTGAATTTAATTAAGGATTTGTCATTAGTCTCTTTTTTAATGTCATCCAACATGGACGCCAATATTTTATTTCATTCTCTTGGGGAAAGAATGATTGCAAACCATGTATTTGGAGATGTCTATTCTCTTTTCATGACTTTTTCTCATTCATTCCCTTCCATATTCACGTGATTTCAAAAATTTAAGGAGGCTCAACACTGTATGGTTCGGATTCAAACGACTCACTTTAAAACCACAGCAAACTTACCACAAGAGCGGGTGACAACGGTATTCCTTTCTTTGCTTTGCCTTTCTTCTTCTTTTTGATAACCTTTCCGTCGATTGTATTGACATTACGTACAAATTCCCTGCCCTTGTTTCTTCGCCCTGTGTAAGCACCAACACAGGAGAGACTGCAAAATCGACCAGACGAACAGAAGTCTTGCGGCAAACCGTACAAACCGCAACCCTCACAACATAACACGTGGCCTGCATCAGGGGGACCTTGCATCAGATCTGAAGCGGGTGCTGTAGATGGTAATATCAATGTTAGGAATTACAGAGGTACTTCTATTAGGCGTGCAACTTCGCAACTTTGCCTGGTACTGTCCGCTGAATTGAGGTTTTTTTTTAACAGTAACTATGGGAAAGGAAATTTCAGGATCGTCCAACTAGCTGTCCGTTTAATGAAGGGTGTCCACTTAATGGAGTTATCACTCCATTATAAGACTGAATTCGGTATGTGATGTAATCTTGTAACAAGCATCACGCTTTCATTAGGCGAGAGACCTAGGAACGAACCTTGACTTATTAAATAACCTTTATAATCAACTTACAGTTACTTGAAGCAGTGCTCCACTCATATTCTCCCTTGTCTGTCTCTACAGTGCTGACCATCTCGAGTGTACCAAATTCATTCAACTTAAACTTTAAGTTACTACCTGTGGACATCAGAGCGAGGAAATTAAGACATCTATTTCTTGCGCTGACCACGGAACTGGTCTTATTTTACAAGGGGTGGGGTGGGGATTTTAGTCGATTTAGGCTCCTGAACATTGTATAACCGTCTCTACCTTAAGGTGCGGTAATACAAGCAACAAAACCATGAAATTTGTCACAAAACATTGTTGCTTTGCAAGTTACAGAGCGAATGTTGCTTGTATTACCTCTCCGCGCACAACAAATTTTCATTGTTGCAGAGATTAGAAGGAGCTTCTACTTCTGCAACAAAGTCGCGCAACAAAAGTTTGTTGTCGCACGGGGTGGTAATACGAGCCACATTCACTCTACAACTTGCAACGCAACAATGTTGCGCAACAAGTTCACGATTTTGTTGCTCGTATTACTGCAATATTCTGCTCTACTTTTGGCCATGGCCTCAAATACTCCAGCTTCGAGTTCCCTGGGAAACACCGTAAGTCACTTTTACTTGATGGGTTATTAGGGTGACCCTAATGCTAGATTTCAATCAGCTGATAAAAGTATTTGAATCTCATTATTTGCTCCAAATGGTGGTCAAACACTGGCCACCATGTGCTGTCAGCCAGAAAGAATTCTATTGAAAACCTGCAGCTGATGAGCATTCCAGCCACACTAGACAGGAAATTACATCTAATGAAAGCAAGGAATCCGGCATTCCCCTTCAAAAAAGAGATACAAACACACTCCCTCCCCTCCCCTCCCCTCCTCTCCCCTCCCCTCCTCCCCAAAAATAGAAGTTTCCTTTACCTGGTAGAGTGGCGATACCTTCCTTCCAGTCAAGGAACGAGAAATCATTCGCATCCTTTTTGTCCTCCATCTTCACCTCATTCTTTGATTCCACCTTAGTCTGTACTTCATTGCTAGAAGGACTTTTATTTTTCTCCACCGTGTTAAGAGATGGAACTTCTTTCTTTTTCACAGCTTCGTATTTTGTTTCTTTTTCTTCATCAACATTGTCACCATTATCTTTATCTTTCTCAGGTTCAACCTCTTCTTGTTTAATAACAGGAATTACTGTTTTATCCTTCGCTTCTACTTTGTCCTTCAGAATTGTGCCTGCTTCTTTTTCAGAGGTGTTTTCCAGCTTATCTTTCAAACCTTGAGTCTTAGGGACATCAGTCAAACGATTTGTAAAATCTTCTTTTTGTATTATATCAAAACTTTGTACATGTTTGCTTGAACCAGCGTTGTAATCACTTGTCAAGAACTCTTCTTTTGTGTTAGGGACATTTCGTTCGACCAGGTTCAAATTTCTGTCTAATGTAGGGCTTCTTTGAACAGGTAAGTAGCAATCTGTGTCAAAGTACGTCACTTGGGTTGGGTAGCTGGTGTGCTTGGCAGCCAGGCTTTCTTCGTAAGTGGGTAACACCGCTGATGAATGTAAAGAGTTGAGGGGCCATGTCGATGTTGCATTGACGATAGAGTCTGCAAGAAACAAACGTGATTTTCGTGTGAGTGGGAAACGATACGGATCTTACCCGTAACTACGCGTTTTGATTGGATGAAATTACTGGAAGACAATGGGAAGCCATTTCAATGTTACGGCATGTTGTACCGCGTTGTACAAGCTGTAAGTCATTACAATGTTTTCCACTGATACGATAACCTTCACGTACGGTCTCTAAGGCCCAATTCAAACCTCGCGACCTTCCCATGAGCCGAACCTAATGACATCAAAGAAGACTGCCTATTTTCAATGCGTTCGACTCATGAGAAGATCAACGTTTCAGCTGGGCCTCACTGAGAGTTCAATGACTGGAATGTTTCTGAAATTCAAGCTTGACCATGGTCCAACCATGTGTGTGAAATTTGATTTTTGACGGCTACGAAAACTACTCCAAACTTCTAAAACAATAATTTTTTAACAAGGGATAAAAAAAAACATTTATCTTTTTTGTACTTACCCATCATGTTGATTGGAATACCAGAAGTACCCATCTCGACTCTTCGTTTCTTCTCCGGTGGGCTGCTGTCCATCATCGGATAATTATGAAACAATCGATCTCTTGTCGGGATACGTTCGTCCATCACGAATAACTGAAAAAATAACGAATCGACGCAGTGAATGGCTATGAAGTTCATTTGAGTTCTTTTCTTGTATTATTCAACTGCGTAATACATTTTATTGAAGTTTGAATTTTCGTTTTTAATCTTTTTTCAGTGCTCAAAATTTGGCTGGTGAAAAATAGACATGTATTGCAGCGCTGAGAACAATTTTCTCGGTTTATCCCGGGGGCTAAAATTAAGCAGTAAAAACAACAAAAACAAAAAAATAAAATAACAAAACCCGTCGCTATCACCATTTTTGATTATTTCGCTAATAAGTTTAAGTCGAATTTAATTTCTTACGACGATTTTTTGCAACATGACTAAAAATGTGAATACAAAATTTGACGTGACTTGAACTGATTTGTTGTTCTTATTCAGTTGAACCCTGCAAGGGTACTAACTGCAACAACTTTGCTTTGTTTTGCTGTAGTTTTCAAGCCTTGAAAACTTTGCAGTATACACATATACTTGTTTTCTGATTGCTATGGTAAAATATCAAGTAAAAGCGATAAATATTTGGAAGACAAGTTTTGCAAGAAAAGTATTGTTGAACTCAAATAATTAGTTGGGTCAAAACATCTTTTGCCTTTCTTATCTTAATTATTTCCAGAAGATTTTGATGAGAAGAAGAAGGAAAAAGAAACCCCACTGAGTACTTTAATGTGTCAGCATTAAAACTCAGGAATGATTTCAAATTGAAAGAGAAAAAATATTAATAACCGAGGAGGCGGGAGTTGGAGAAAAAGAAGTAGAAATAAGAAAGACAAGCGGGCGTAAAGTCTGAATGATTAGGACGGCAGGGAATCGCTTTTTATAACTATTTTATGACTCGCGCCGCACCAAGTCAAAACGTTAGATCCAACACTTCACAAAGGAAAACCGGAAAACCACTTTATCGTTACTTAAATAATTGACATTTTTTCACCAAATGTTAATCCAAGATAGAATGACAACGCAATACTTCTCGGTTTTCTGTTCCGTTTGGTCTGCTATAAGCATGAACTTCGTACGAAAACCAAACAAGTTGATTCAAAATACTTGTATTTAAATTGACCTCAGGGAAGAATATCTTTACAAAGGCGCTTAAGTTTTCTTTTTTATTGATCTAAATGAGTCCAAGGTCGAAAAAGGCGGGAATCCCTAAAAAGTTGGTCACAAAACATTTCTTATTCGCCGAAGATTAATTCAAAGAATGATAAAATACACTTGTAAAATTTGTATAATAATTGTGGTCCGTTGGTCCAGTATTGCGCTGAGTATTTTTACATTTTTGGACATCCAAAAGCCAGTCTATATTGTAACGAAAACATTTCAGGTCAAACCTAAACAGTTCTTATGAAAAGATATCAAATAATGACTCAACGTAAACCAGACAATCAAAGAAAACAAAACTGATAGATTGGTTTCAATCAAATATTTGGCACTGAATCGTCGAAGCCTGGAATTATTTTGACAAACAAAACTAATGATTGGAAAGTTGTTTTCAAGAAAGACTAACTCTACGAAGCGTGGTTAATAAATACTAATGTAAAAAATATGAGTAAAATTTCGAAGAAAGACGAGTTTAAGAGAAGAGAAGAGAAGAGAAGAGAAGCATATTCTGGCGGGTTCTTTCCTTTTTGTGTCTTCTGTTCAGCACGCGCGGTTTTCAATCCAGCGAAATTTATAATTCATAGACTCCGGAAAAAGAAACAAAACAAATAAGCACTATCGTATTTTCGTTTTAGTCGTACTGGTCGTATTAAAAGTAAAAGTTAACTACCAAACTTTCCGGAAAAATTCCCTGATTTGAAAACCACAGGGAGCTGTCGATGGATTTTCCGTACTCGTCTCTTCCAACACGTTTTTCTTGCAATCTTGAATTTCGCTAACATTCCTCGAGACAATCTTTGAATAATTTATATCTTTTAAGAAAACAGAATAAACCCCTTCTTGAAGAAATACCGAAAACTCTAGAAGGAATAAAAAGATAGATGTAAAGAATGTTTTTGACTCATGTTTTTTTTACCATGACCTTTTTTCATGTATTTTAAGGTTTTAGCTGATGATGATAGTGGATACTTACCGAAGAAAAAACCCCTCTGAAGTGTTAACAGAATTCTTTTTCGATAGAAAAACTGAACAGTTTAAGTCTCAATCCATTGCCTAATCCTGAAGTTTATCTATCTTTCACTTTAGCTTTTTTAAGCTATTTTCGGAAGCTTTAGTCTGAGAAGTTCGCGGAATTGTGTCGTACCTCGAATGATATCCAAAGTATTAAGTGCCGACCTCCACGGGAAACAAACATAGACACATCTTATAATCGTACGAGCGGACTTCAAACATGCCCGGACCGATTCCCAAAGTAGCTCAAAAAGAATTATTTACTTGATTTTTTAAAATATACCAGGTTTGTTATTTCTTAGAGAAAATAAATCTTTTTACGCCTGGAGATTAAAAAATCCGATAAGATGCCTGCTTGCATGCCATTCAAACCGAGATGACTATTATTCCTATTTCCGTAACAACTGCGGATAGCACCAAAAAATACGAAAAATTATATCGAAAAAAAATTCAATAATACCTGAAATATTCCCCAAAGAAAAACAAGGATTTCTTTATTCAGTTTTGGAATAAAAACAAACAAATTTCTGCTTCAAAATGGTATTTTTTACGGAGTTTCTCGGGTGTGAATTTTTTATAATTTCTGCAGTAAGTCCGCGGTAGTCTTCAGGCTTTTGTCATAAGTGTCAACTACACGCATGAAAAATTCCGTCTTGCTTGCATATTCAATAGCCGCGAATACCAACTATTGCCTTATTACTTTTTGTTTGCCAACATATTTATGAAAAAGAGAAATATGAATTAACAATTACAGTCAGGAATAACTGCTATGGTTTCTTTTTCGGCAATAAAGGAGTTTTGATGTTTTTACAAAAAGTGTATCACATATCTTCAGAGACCCAATAATTTGATACTTGACCTCTCTTTTATACCAATGATTCAGTTTTGCCTCTTTCCTTTATTCCTTCTTGTTTTAGAATCGAAAAAATCTTACCATTCTCTGTTTTAAGTCTACAGAGTTTAAACTTAGAAGCGACAGGAATATCTAGGTGAAATTCGTGGCGAATTTACTGTATTTATAACTCGAGGCGAAGGGAATTTCTTGAAACGGCCGAGAACCAAACTCTTATGCATAATAAACTAGGGGGTTTGTGCAGAAACGACTACTCAGTAGAGGAGATCGTACTAAATCTCTAGGAACATCGAAAATAGCTTGAGAATGACTAAAAATACATTAAAAACAAATGAGGAATAGTTTTTTCTGACAAACTGAAAGTTTCCAAAGGATTACATCCACAAAAAACAAGTTTTAAAGGCTTACCAGTTTACAGTGTTGCCAATGCGGAGAGTTGATTTGACTACAATAATGAATTCAGCACTGCTGACATCCTGGCGTGTCGCCCCCAACTGTCAATCAAATATCCAAGAACAATACAATCACGTGGTTTTTTCTTTATTATGTAAATCAACCGGAATCCTTCTGCGAGACTTGTGCTTTGGGCTCCAATTTCGACTAGAGTTTTTTTTCCAAAAAAGCTGTTTTTCCCCAGCAAAATGAAAGTCAAAAACGAAAAAGAAAGATTCAGTGACTCTTTTTTTGGACACCGAAGCGAATAATTTATCTTTTAGCTTAAAATAATGTCACAGTACGATGTTATTTTTTGGTAGAACGCTTCGTCACGAAGGTTGCTCTTCAGTAGAGCGCTAACCACAACTATATACTTACAGTTCAATTTTTTCATAAGAATGATTTTATAAAAATTCAAAGGTTTGAACCTATGCAATGGGAATAATCGATGCTTGAGCACATGAATTCAACATCATTTGACAAAGTGAAAATATTTCTTTTTTGGGATATTATTTAGTGATACGATATTTAAATAATGTGTGACTTCAGATCAAAAACAGTTTTCCGTCTGATTGCGACGGAATTTAGAATGACCGTTTGGCGGACTTCTTCGCTTGCCTTTCAAGGCAAAAAATGTTGAAGTAAAAAATATCTTTTGAAATATTCAACAATCTTTCAGTTTCACTAGCTCTTGGGAAAGCAAAAACACGTAATAATTAATAGTTCTGAAGACACTTAGAAATACCAAGTCATTGCATATGTAATACATGCCGAAGTCTCCCGTTGTGACGATCTTACAATAGCACATTTATATGGTATTTTTTCTTCGCTCGATGAAAGATAGATTGAAGAAACTAGCCCTGTAGTTTAATTAGCAGAGGAAACATTAAGCCGTAGGAAAAAATGGGATTATTATTACCTAATATAGATAAACTTTTTTTGTCGTTGCCAGAGTTTTTGTGCTGTGATAATTAGTCATCCATGAAGCCCGAAAGCTCTGCTTCGAGGACAAAATTATTTTATAAAATAAAAAAAAATTTAGTTGATAAAAATCGTCGAGTAAAGGTTTTAAATATAGCTTGAAAGTTTTTTAATTTTAATTCCATACAAACTAAGAGAGATATCCAAGCATTTTTTGTTTTAATTTAGCAAATATTTATTTATGAATGCCATACAGTCTTCACTTTGAAAGCTGATACAGAATACAAACTTCGTTGTTTTTTCTTTGTGTAACTATCTTTTTTATTAACAAAAATGATTAAAAGTGAATTCAGTATGGCTTAACAGTGTTTATTTTCACCAGGAAAAACGGTTCGAAAGGAAAGAAAAAATAACTTCGTTTTCTGATGGATTATTATTGATGGTCATCATTTGGCCTCCATACGTCATCACAGTAAGCCATTTTGATTCCTGCTCAACTTCACTGACTGCTCAAAGGTCGAAAGGAAGTAGTTTTTTTTCTCCAATATTGTCGTTCCTACTTTAAGTGTACGGTTTGTTTGTTTTGTGATTTAAAATTCAATGAAAATTTTCTTTGTTTCCTTTTTTTCTGCGGCCGTTTTGAGGAAGATATTAAAACGGTTTAATTGTATAATATTGTTTCTCCCTCAGGCCTTACTGATATGCAGAATAGAAAAAACAACACTGGTTAATTTTCTTGGAAAGCAGTCAAGTTATTCTATATATAAACTTTATTTACTTCGTAAAAGCAATTCAAAGATACGTCAAAACATGTAAAATAAACTATCTATGCTTCAAAAACTCATTAGAATTTCAAAACAAAAAGCAAATTTAGAGGGCATAACCGCTAATAATTATTAACACGAGGCAGTATTTGCTGAAGACTTTATCGTGAAAAGAAACACCGAAAATAAAAGAAAACCAAGTCTTTTTTGAAAAATAAACCCATATTTTCGAACTAAAGCTAAAAAGAATAAAAATAATTTATACGAGTAACCAAATATCGCCAGAAACACGTATGCTGTTCATCCGTCCATGTTGTACAACATTCCTTTTCAAAAACGTATTTTTATTTTCATCCTAAATTTTCTTCATTAACTTATGATAACCTTTTTTGAAGAATCTCTTTCTTTTCCTTTTACCTTGAATTTTGTGGCATATTTTCAAGAATTGATTGTAGAAAACGAAAGAGCAAAGGGCCAGTCCGCATAAGTCGAAACTAATTTAGTCTTTCTAGAATGTTCGATTCCATAGAGTTCTGAAAAAACAGTTTTCCGTTCAATCGAGCCTTCAGTAAATGTAACACTGGTCGACTCTAGGAAAAAGAGAAACAGCTAAAAAAGATAAACAGCTAATAATGAAGGATCGTTTTTGGCTTTTTAGCATGGCTAACAAAACCCCCCCAAAACACATTCAATTGCGCCATTCGTCGAGTGTTTAGCCGAGACTGGTTAAACCGATTGAACTTTTGACACAGTTTTAGGTCAATGCATCTGTATACTGCATGAAACGTTAAATTCGTCGTGCGACGCGTGTTGCTTTCGCTACCAGTATCTGTCTGTTTAATTTGGAAATGAACTATTAGTAAAGCGAGGTTTTTTTTTTCTTTTGCGCCTGGTATTTTAAAACTGAAACCTTTTCAAGAAAACGAAATATTTGTCTTTCTGGCTGAGGATGAAGGCTACAGGGCTTTTGAATCTCGAAAATTTTTTTTTGGTGCCATACGTACCCGCATTTGCAGATTTTTGGTATGCGACCATCAAAAAATACCCTCTCAAAAGTGCATGGTTTCCAACACGAGGGCTACTTACGAGAAACTATTTTTTCGTAATATCGTTTTATCACAAGTTACAAAATATTCGTCACTGAAGGCCTCCAGGGTTTCTACGCACAAAAAACATTGTTCGACAGAATGAAAATTGACTACTAGGTTCTATTATCCCTTGAAATATTTCCCATGTGTCGATAAAATGTAATTTTATGACCACTTGGAATCGTTTTGTTTGCCAAGGGCTGTTGTTTATCAAAGTGGAAAGTTATAAAAACTGACGTTCGCTGATTGGCTGATTTTCAAGGGCTAAGATAAAAAGCATCAACGTTTGTAACAGTAAGATATTTTTAAGTGTAAGAAGGCCAAGTTATGAAACGGCTGTTTTAATGAAAGAATTCTTCAATGACCTTAAAAAGTTGGGCCGGGATTTAGCTGTGGTTTTCATCTACTTGGTTACGTTGATGTCGTGGAAGGGAAAATCGAGAACACGAAAAAAACTTCGTTCACAAACTTCGAAAAACGAATAGAAAAAATTAAAATGCAGCCCAAACTAAAGCTACGAACACGCGGTGCAATATTGCGCGCAATTTTGCAGGCAATCGATGTTGTGAGCCATGTCACACGACGCAATTTGTTGCGCGCAATGTTGCTGAAGAAAACGATCCTACTTCAGTAACATTGCCTACAATTTTGCGCGCAGTGTGACACCGTGTGTCCGCCTTCTCTTAAAATTGATCGCATTTAAGGTCCTGTTACACTGTGCAATACTCTCAGCAACTTGTCAAGTAATGCTTGAAAATGTAGCATTGCAGGTTGCCGGGGTGAGGAGTTATACTACATGCAACGTGATCTTAACGACTTGCAATGAAAAATATACCTTAAAATTGCGAGAAAAAATGCTGGAAGGGTGATACACTGTATATAGACAATAGTAGTAACTAATGTCTATTATATTCTATTATTGGGGGAGAGCTATTATATTGTATTTTGTAATCACTTTATTAGCAATTTCAATTACGTTATAGCATATTAAATACAAGTGTTATTGACGACTGCGCATCTTTTCTTAGCAACTAAACTGTGACGATTTTCCTCTCGTTCAAACACAATCCTAAACCCCTTCCTACCTGGATCTATTTCTCTCCACGCCTCTCTCATTCATTCATAATTGTTGTCTGATATTACAGTCAGGACACTCGAACCATGAACACTTGATACTTTTATATTTTTTATTTTCTGAACTTTCTACTGCTTTAAAGCTTCTGAAAATGAAGCACTGAACTCAAATAATCTTATTGTTCAAAATAAATCATATTTCCAATCGATTCACACAAGGGATAAAGGAGGAAAAAAGTATGAAAAAACCTCAAAGTGTTCACGGTTCGAGTGTCCCGTGAAACCCCATTAAAAGAAATTGTTGAATTACCTTAGGTTACCTTAGGTTAATGAAATAAATAAACAACTGAATACAAAGTATAGAATATAAGTATACAAAGTACAATTTCCAACAGTGTGTGCCTTGAAAGACATTCCCAGACACTCCTTCAAAGTCAACACATGCGAACACCTTTTTCAACAGGAATAGTAACGAAAAAAATATATATATATATGAAAAAGAATATAATAGATTTTCCTCATGGCTTTCTCATGATCTTGCAATTGTCTTCCGATTTTCTTCCGATTTTCTTCCGATGATTTTCCAATTTTCTTTCAATGATTTCGCGATGGATTCACGATCATGATGGCATCGATGGGTTTACTTTCCAAGCACGAGTGCCAAAAGGGCCATTCTTACGTACATACCAAACTCTGCTTGACGGAAGTATGCAGCTCGAGGGTCAGAATCCACTTCAACGCTAGAAAATGTTACAAGATTGCATTTCAGTTACACACGAAAATATTTTTAAGGTCACAAAAGGTTATTAAGGCACGACGTATGACAACATCACGGCATGTAATCTAAGGACGTCCTTTGAACCAATCACAGCGCGTTAGAGCACTGTTAAACCAATCAAAATACTCGAACATCACATGGCAACGCCACGGTACGTCCGTCGTATCGCGAGTTTTTAATAACCACAAATTTACTAAAATGTAATAATAATAATAATAATAATAATAATAATAATAATAATAATAATAATAATAATAATTTTTTATACCGCGCAAATTCAACCTACGTTTAAATTTGTCTATTTATCTAACTACGTTAACATTATGTTGCTATAGTTACCTTATTTCATTGATACGTGGTAAGGGGTGCATTACAACCATCTTTTCCTTGGCTTCGTTTAAAGTCTGAGGAGTCACCACGTAACTTCCAAATACCTAAAAACAGGACACCAAGTAAGTATAAACAAACCTTGTTTGGGATACTACCAGTATAGGTAGCAGTACCATTCAAGGCCGTTGTTCCGCAAAGCTTGTTTCACTTGTACTATTTAAACAGTACCAAGCAGAAGTCAAAGCAAGGCGGCGTTACTCTAGCAATGACCCGTTCCGAGTGTGTAAGCATAACGACACACCTGGCAAGTAGTCAGAGCATACAATATACTACAATACAAGATTATTGTACGAGGGGTTATACCAACACTGTCACTGGTCAAACCTTCCTTCAGAAGTCAGGGCTCCATAAAAAAAAATGAGGATTTTTGCGTGACATTTTACTGCGATTTTCATAATTACACAGACAGACACCAAAGTTCAAATGTCAATGCTAACGACATTTTGACTTCCGTCAATCAAACTGATCAGTCAGTACCTTTCATATTTTTGACTGGCTCCAGTGAAAAAGCAAATTCCAACGGGCAACTTGCAACTACAAAGTCCGCGTAATGTTGAAAATTGCAGTAAAATTTGATCCCTTCCATTACTTTATTCTAATGCTTCTTCTGCAAAATCTTTCAGAATTTCCCTCGCTTCCCAACTTTACTTATGCTACCGTAGCATGACATAATATTGAAAATTGTAGTAAAATTCTATCCCTAAATTAATTAACACCATCTTCATCAGCAATAGCATGTTTCTATAATGATACCTTGTCATACTCTTGTTGGGTTTCGAATCGTTCTCGTTGGATCCTCGTCACGTACAACACATCAGTGTCGTGTATGACGGCTTCATTTAAAGACGTGTATTCTTCCTGTACAGAAAACAAATGGCGACACATGTAAATCACCGTGTTCTTTTGTAAAACTAAAGATGGAAAAAACGTAAAAATGATGGATAGACAACTGGTTTGGTCTACAAACACAATACTCTGCATGGGCACGAACTCTCAAAACTTTCTTGCTCGAAAGCAAAGCTTAACTAGCAAGCAAGCTAGTTGTTGAGCGAGTGTGACGTCACTTGAATGATTGACGTCCACCTAATGCATTAGTGCAAGTGATTATTTAGACTCTAGCAGTCGCAGTTCATCGGAATCGGCGGTAAGTACGACCTAAATGACCGGACACTGGGTGCAACGGTTGTGCGCAACAAGTTTCATCTCGTAAACAAGTGCGCAACGTTTCTGACAATGGCGTGGTGTTCTTAACTTTTCAGTTTACGGCTGGCTAGAATAAGGTTCACTTCCTTATTTCCTATTTCTGTTACAGGAAAAGTTGTTAAGTGGAAAATTCCTCTAAACCTCTTTCGCAAAGCATACCTGTATAATTCCCCTCTGTCGCACATATTCCTTAACGGATTCTGGCATTTGTAGACTTGGAGGCGCGACGTAGCGAAGAGTAACGCGGTAAAGACACAGTAACCTTGCCAGAGAGTGAACCGTGCGTCCATTCTTTAAATCACCAATCATGGTTACCTAAAGGATTCAATGTTACATCACCATGAGTACTGTGATCCAGATTACGTCTGACTGCTGTGAAACGCTTATTGAACGTTCTATTGTCGAGAAGAAAGATATAAACTTCACTGACGTGGATGAAATGCCAGTATTATTTTTCAGAAAATATTTTCACAATAATTTGGCTAAGCTTCTTACCGTCAAACCATTGACAGTACCAATCTCTTCTCTTATGGTGAAGACATCCAGGAGGGCCTGGGTTGGGTGTTCGCCTACACCATCACCAGCATTGAAAACTGGTTTGTGACAATTCTTCGCTGCTTCCTGATGAAAAAAAACAAAAATTACGCACTCAAAATAAAACTCGACAATGTTGGTTGCTGGGGCAGATCTAGGATTTTGAGTTGGGGGGTCACAAAATTAAGAAGATGCACCTTTTGCTATACTAACCAACCAACCCCAAGCTAGAAGGGGGGTCACTGACGGACACCCTCTGACCATCCCCTAAATCCGCAACTGCGTTGCTCTTCCTCTTTATCCTGTTTCTGCTCGGATAAAGCTTTCATATAGCCCCTCTTGTGCGTTCAATGTTCTAAGAATTGTTTTAGGCGAGCCACATTCATGATCATACTCACTACACGTCCGCAAAAGGAGCTATCCCCTTTGTTAATGTTAAGATTTCATGAATTATTTCACTCACCTGAACTGCTCCAGGCTCTGGGTGTCTGATAACCACTACATCACAGTAAGAGGACATGACTTGAACGGTGTCTACATATATACATATAACATCAGTTAGAAACGTCCATTAAAATAACTGCCTTTAGAAAAACGCCAAGAAGTACGCGTGTCTGGTATTCCTTGAAGATGAAAACTAGCATTGGGAGTGGTGGGTGAGGAAGGGGGGGGGGGGGGTTGTCAAAGCAGGAAGAAGTCACCACTGGATTTTCAAGGGTAAGTCAGAGAAAACGTGCGTGATATGACGCTTTAAAATAAATTACCCGAGAGAGTTTCTCCTTTCTTTGCCGACGAGTCAGACGCGCCAATGTTGATGACAGTTCCACCCAGCCTCTGCATAGCAGCAGCAAACGATGAAGATGTACGGGTGCTGGCCTCGTAGAACATGGACGCCATGACACGACCCTGGAAACAAACAAAAAACAATTATCAATTTTATCAAAGCCTGAAGCAACGTCTGGGCTGCTGATCCAAATAAGGGGCTGACCTTTTCGGTTTGGGCGTAATATTTTTTCATTTCAGACCACATTTCATTCTCTTGAGAATATGATTCTTTTTTAGAGTTGTACCCATATTCATGTGTCTTCTCATGTTCAACCGCTAAACAAAGAAATGATACTCTAGGGAATGAAAAGTGGTCTGAAATGGGAAAACATTTCGCCCCAGCTAAAAGGGTCTGGACAGAGATAAGGGTCACGACGTTACCTTCAAAAGATTGTTTCCACCTTCTCGTTGAACCATTTTGCGCATGTCGTGGGCAACATTGAAAATGGTGTGAAGCTGTGATAAAAAAGAACGAGAAACAATTAGTCATAAATAAATAGATGATGATTATGGTCATCATTATCATCAACATCATCAACATCATTATCATCTAAACTTGCCACGTTTGGAGTTGTTTGGGTTACGTAAACTATAGGCATTTTCTTAGTTCGAAAAACAGGATGCATTGTAGTCTAGCTTGGGTAAAAACAACACCATTTAAGGCATGGCGAACAAAAGATGTTTGTACCCAAGCTAGACCAGAATGCACCAAGTGCGGTATCTCAAAGAATGTCTAATATCTTACCTGTTCTTTAGAGAATTGACTAGCGCTGATGATATTACCAGTGATCACGTGAGCAGGGACACGAAGAACCTGAGGGGGGTGGTGTGGAATGACAAAAGTGGGACCATGGGTAAGAGTGGGAGTCTTTGGTGTCGGAGTACCATGTGACATCACTTCCACTGCGTGTGGGGTACCCTCTAAATATATCAAAATAAAAGGCATTAAAGACTTTGGTTTCGTCATTGCAGTCTTGTCATTGCTGGATTGAGAGGTTCAGAACCCCTTCTCGTTCTAGTACTAGGACAAGTATTTGATTCATTTCCAAGGGCACGCCACAGGGAGTCCAAATATGCCCGACAAAAAGCAATTTGTTTATAAACTACTTCGACGATAAAAACCCAGCTTTGGCTCCTTGTTGGACACCAAAAACAAAAGTAATTGCTTTAACACCAGGGTTACACTACGTTTATAAATGGTACCTTAACTTTCGTCACGAAAAAAAGAAGAGAACAAAGTCTCAGAAACAGAACTGAATCGATTAATAGTGTGAACGTGAACGTACCAAGAGCGGCAGATAAAGGCTCAGGGCCGGCAGCACGGTGTACTGGTGGAGGGAACGGCCAATGACGGGCTTCCTGTTTCCTTGGACTGCTAGGTACCTTCATGATGGCTGGTGGTAAATGAGGTCCGTATACAACACCTGATGGTAAAGGACTTATGATTCGTACGTCCTCACCGAAACCTGGTTGGGCAAGCACCTAAAAAGGGCGGGAAAAACTCTTATTTAGTATTTTCCACATCTCCCTCTCTGGAGGGCGCGCGCGTTCGATTTTTAATGAAACTATGGCTTTGGAACACAAAAGAGATCTGAAGAAAAACGTTTTTCTTCCTGATCATGAGAGTAAATGGTTCCCTTTTCTTTCTACAACATTTTCCTACATTAAGTTTACTTTTTGAGAATTTTCTTTTCAAAGATATATGTTCATTTATTTATGTACTGCTTTGAATTATTTTCGATTCTTTCTCACTAAATCGAGAGAACGAGAATCAATCATCGATCTGTAAGAGTGTATGAATACAAGGAAAGCCACCATAGTCTGCTTTTAGCTTCTTACAGAGGAATTGCGTGATCACATGAAGGAAGCCATGTTGGATGGCAGGATCTATTGTCCTGTCATCTAACATGGCCGCCATCACGTGATCAATCAAAAACCTTAGGCTAGAGCATCCCTCCCTAAAATCGTACCTTGCCATCGATACAAGCGATCTCTCCTCTCAGAACGACACGACGAACCATCCCGAAGACTTTCATTCCAGCGAAGGGAGTCCATTGTGACTTAGAATACGTCATGGCTTTGGGGATCGTCCATTCGTTACCAATCTCCACCTCGATGTATGTGTCTTTCTGTTCGGGTAGACCGAAGATGCGGCGGGGATTGTGGTAAAGTTTTTCTACTAAATCCTGAACATCAAATTAAATAGGTTAAATAGGAAAAATTTAACCATTTGATTCAAGATTACAAAAGCGTTTCATTCGGCGCTCCCTCTCCTCACGTTTTCCAGGAATTTAGAAGAGTTTTAGTGAGAAAGTAAATGTTCATTTTCTTTGAATGCTTCAGGGAAGATTGTACCGTGGGTCCACTACTGGGACAATTTGTAAAACGTGTTTATCAAATAATTTGTCTAATTTTCTATGTAAGCAAGCTGGTACTTACTTCAACAGTCAGGCGTCCCTGGTGCACGGCCGTGAGCAGTAACGGTAGCATGGTCTCTAGTCCTGGGAATCCAGGAGGCGCATTTTCAGAGTTTTTTTCGTCGACTGTATGAGGAGCTGTTGAAACAATATTGTGGCAAAATAAGAAGTGTTACAGTAACGTCTCATTCCTCGTGAAAGAATGATATAGGACATCATTATGACCAGCTAATAGATCATTTTCAAGATGCGCGAGCGCTTTCAGAAATGTCGCAGGTACAGACATAAAATACAGGCATTTTTGGGCAAGATCTTGCGCGCTATTGACTCTGCTTCAAAATGTCCCCTAAAACAGTCGCAGTGCACTGCAATGTCAACTTGACCCTCCCAACAACTAATAATGTCCTCAACTCGTAGTGCTGATAAAGTATAACTTACCATGGTCCGTCGCAAAACAATCAATATACTCCAAGTTTTCCCATAAAGCGTCCTGATCCTCTTTAGTGACTATGGGTGGTTTGACTTTGATCCAGTTGTGTCCAATTCTCTCCACGTCATCTTGGGTCAGGAACAGATGGTGAGGTGCCACTTCACAGGTGACGGCCATGCCTCGTTCCTTCGCTGCTTTGATGACAAGAATCTAAAAGAAATAGTCAATGATGATGATAATGAGCATGTATGTATTGAATCTGGACAATGATAGAAATGTTACCGATGATGCTGTCGATTCCGTTCGGTGACCATGCCGTTCCGTTTCACAGCCATATGAAATCTATTTTAAAGATAAGAATATTGGATATCCATACCTCTTCTTTCCTTGCTACATGTGCTATATGTACTGGTCTCTCAGCCAGCTCAGCTAGCAACAAGATAGCAGCAGTAGTTCTACCTTCCGCGTGACATACGATTGGAAGGTGCTTGGGCCAGTTTTCTAAATGCTGTTGGATAAAACAGATAGATCTTATTAGAACTCAGTGCCCTTATTTAACCCTTTCACTACTGGAGGAAACGGTACAACCCCCTGTGTTCCTCGAAGTTACTTCGGGTTCATATCCAATTTTAACCTCAAAATCATAACATGATCAAATCATACATGTATGCTCAGTAGATTTTAGCTTCCAACACACATCAAGGGCCAAAATATTACTTTACTTTTGGTATGTGCTTAATTCCTTAGGGAGGGGAGAGTGATAAAAATTGACATGAATTTCTGGCTCTCCTGCAAAAATGCCATATTTTTGGTTGGCCACTTTTAGCTACTTTAGTAGTGAAAGGGTTAAATCAAACTAAAATCCCTCGTTTAGCTGTATCCATGTCCCACCATCTGCACACAGGTGCAAGTGGGATTGTAAGGGAGTTAGAATAAAGATATAAAATAAAATATTTCACTGAACAATTTGCTTTAAAACTTGTTGCAGTCATTGATTGCAGCTTGTTCAGTTTCCTGATGAAGTATCAGTGGGATTTGAGATTATTTTTCCCCTTAAAATTCGGCTGAAACCGACTTCACCAGGCTTCACTTCCGCTAAGACATTGATAAGACAAACTACTAAAGCTTTCATTACTAACCTTCATCCACAGTGTCAGGTCATCTAATCTTAGTGTGGTAAAGGTCTCATTCAAATACATCTTGAGTCCTGCTGCTAGATGTCCAAAGTTCTTGATAGTGTCATAGTTGTCTGGGCCAGCACCAAGGTAGATACCATAATCACATCGTGCTCCTTTGGCTGCAAGCTGAACAATATGGAAAAACAATAGTGAGCTCTACATGAGCAAACATGAGCACAAGATACATTAAAACAGATTAAAAGAAGATTTTTATAAATAAACTGTGATTTAGAAAATGCACAACTTCAAAAAAAAAAAAAAAATCAAATTTGACAGTAATTTGATTATTATGGATAATTAAACAGGGTACACAGTCCCGCCACTGGTGAAAACCTGGTCAAAGATTTCCTGATTCCTACCAGCTAGAAGCAGTGGTGTTGCAAGAGTTGGTGGCCGCTTTTGGGGGTATACAATAGAAATGGTTTTGTCCACCTTCCTGTGGCACTTTCTAGGAGGTAAGCTAAAAACTAGGGGATAGAGCAATGTAAGTGATTTCCTCAACATACCTTCTTTGTGAGATTAAAAGCACTTTCATCAACCAGAGGAGGATTAGTATTAGGCATAGCAAGCACCATGGTGACCCCGCCAGCCAAGGCAGCAGCTGTACCAGACATGAAATCTTCTTTATGAGTAGCTCCAGGTTCACGTAGATGAACATGAACATCAATCAACCCTGGCAGGCGAACGATACGAGCCGATGACATGCAGTCAATGTGGGTCTTGAGCTTAGGGGCACCACCTACTCTCTTCAGGGCCTGAAATAATCCGGAGGGAAAAAAATATAATCAGAGAATAAATTGAAGAACTGATGAAAGGGGTCTGGAAGCTCCCTGAAGGAGGCAGTCAGGGATAGCAAGAGACAACCACCAAGGCATGGGAGAACTTAACTCTTATTGAGGCTCAGTCTAGAATTGAACTAGTGACCCCAGGCTTGAAAACTACAAAATGCAGTGTTTGAGAGACCCCTGCCAACACAGCAGTGTTAAAGAGACCATCGCAAACACAGCAGTGTTTGAGAGACCACTACAAACACAGCAGTGGTGCACCTCAACTGAGTCAAACTGAAAGTACCTCTGGCAACTGCTATGTGGTCCATCTATGACCCTAGAACACAGCTCTAACCATTTTCAAATTGTTAGCGTTGCTCTGAGAGGGAGGAAAACTCTCGGAAACAAAATTCCAAACAAATAAAATTAATAAACCTTGCTTGTAGTTACCTCAACAAACAGCTTGGCACATTTTATGTTAGTTATCAGTGGCACAGAGAAGTCGATAGCCATTCTTCTTGTCTTGTATCCATGGGTTACCAAGGTAGCAGTCCTAATACCTCCATGGCTTCTCAGTGGAAGGTTGATAAACAGGTCAAACTTGTTTTGTGAAAGGTGTTCTGTGATACTGCACTCTCCATTGTTATCAGTGTTGCCTTCTTCGGCTGGCCAGTCAACTGGAATGACCTGTTTAGAGAGGGATGTTTTTTCAATGAGTGAAATATAGTGGTGAAAACACATAACAGGGAAATCGAACATGTGTAATGGTAAAGTGGCAAATTGCCTTTTAATAATAATGATAATAATAATAATATTTATTAACTTATATAGTGCCAATATCAATGTACATTTTCGTCAGCGCATAACAATATAGGAGTTAATAGCAGATATCAGAGTTACACTCCATTGCCTTTCAAAAAAATTGCTTTAAGTCGTAGCATTTAATTAAGTTTCTATACATTTACTGTATTGTTGACCCAGATTCCTTGACTTGAAACAATTGTTTGAAGACAATAGAGTGTAACTCTGATGTCTGTTATTGAAATAGCAATGAGATTATGAAGTGAATAGATTGAAAGAAAGGGAAGTAAAGTAAAATGAAATGATTAAAAAAGAATTTAGAATGCCGAAATAAAAAGAATGTAGGAAAGAAAATTTGAAAATGAAGAAAAGCAAATGAAAGGGAAAGCAAAAGGAAAGTAAAAAACAATGGAAAGAAAAAGGAAAAGAAATGAGAAACATTCTTACCTCAACCCCATGAGCTGAGTAGAAGTCAGCAGTACCTAAACTAGCATAGAGAACAAATCCTAGCTCCTTCAACATCCTAATGCTGGGAAGCAGCTCATTCTTGGACTAAAACATAATATGAAAGACATCCTTAACATCTTGAATATTGTACGTGTTTATCAGTGTGTAAACAGCCCACTAAAATAATGTGCACAGTTTTTAAAATGATGCAAATGAATATTAATTCAGATATTTAAAGCTTTTGGAATTAAGGAATAAAAAACAGTTTTCCGTGTATTATACTCTGATAAAGACATGCAGGATGTGGAGAGAACACGAGAGAAGCGTAGGAAACCACGACGCGTAGCTTCTCAAGTGTTCTCTCCACATCCCAAGTGTCTTTATCAGAGTATAATACACGGAAAACTGTTTTTTTATTGCTTTTATAAAATAACTAGCGCTCAAATGCTTTTAAGAAGCAGAGAGAGGAAAAAAAATAGCGCGAGCATGTATTATACTCTCATAAAACATGGCTTTTTGACCAATCAGAGCGTGCGTAATATCAAAGTTATTTTATAATATCTTACTGTTGTTACAAGCTGGCAAGGTAATTTTAATAATAATCATAAACATCATCCTCACTACTCACTACTATCATCATCGTCTTGGCAATCTCAAATCATCATCATCATCATCATCATCATCATCATCATCATCATCATCATCATCATCATCATCATCATCATCATCAATCATCATCAATCATCATCCTGCATCATCCTACATCATCAACATCAGTCATCATCACAATCATCACCACCATCATTCATTGTCATATCCACTCCCATTATGTCAATCATCATCATCATCTTCACCATTACTATTGCCATCATTCCCTGTCATCATCCACCATCACCATCACTATCATCAAACTGCCACTAAGCAGTGTGCAGTTGTAGTAGAAATCTATAAACATACATTGAAACTTCCAATGGATAAGAGAATGTTCTTCTTTGGCATCTTGAATTTGGTGCTCAGTAATCCCTTGAGGTATGCCTCGTAACGATTCTCACCAAAGCATGCCACTTCTCCAGTACTCGCCATCTCTACCCCTAGCCTGCAGTCAGCACCAGCTAGCTGAGAAAACGAGAACTGTGGAACCTGGAAAAACAAAGACAGGGGAGGTTCTTAGGCCCAGTTCAGACGCTTGAATGTGGGACTCAGACCCAGTTAGCATTGGTGAGAGGCTATTCAACCCATGCTTACAATAAGAGGTTTAAAACTGCATTTCATACCTTAACTCCTACTCTTCCCTGACCATCCAGATCTAGAACAGACTCTACCTCCACTTCACAGATAACCCTGGTTGCCAAAGCAACAAAGTCGTGATCCAGAGTTTTGGAGACAAAAGGAAATGAGCGGGAAACACGAAGGTTGCATTCAATAACTTTCAGTTGGTTATCCTGCAGCAAATAAAAAAGCAAAATCGTATATAAGTGACAGATACATCAGATGGGGACATTGTTGCAAAATTATTGTACTTCAATCAATCAATCAATCAATCAATCAATCAATCAATCAATCAATCAATCAATCAATCAATCATAGCTTTGTGAAAAACTGGATCAAAGATAGCATACCTTGGCTATAAGCTGCATATTGAAGGGACCAGTCACAGACAAAGCTTCACCAATAGCATAACAAATCTTTCTTATTTTCCCTATTGTCTCAGAATTCATATCTTGTGGAGGCAAGACCATGGTGGCATCTCCAGAATGCACTCCTGCATTCTCTACATGCTCCGATATTGCTATGGCAACCACCTCTCCATCACAGCCAATAGCATCTACATCAATTTCCTTGAATATGAAGGAAAACAGAGAAAATATGTAAGAAAGAAAAAAAAGGTAAAGTCACTATTACATCGGTAGTTAAGAAAATAAAGGACTTTTTGATTCTGTTAAATAATGTTTGTTTGAACCAGTTACTGGTAATTTTTTTATATTCAAACAAGCTTTACATGATGCTACAGTCATTAACATATTGGAAGTCAAGTACAAACCATCATAATCCAAGAAATATTTCACAATTCAACTATTCATTTTATGTACAGTACAATCAATACTGAAAGTACTGAATTAGGGGTTATAGGCACTTTAGGTATTAGTACACTACCCTAATCAGGACACTTACCTTGGCTTCCTGAATAAACTTTGAGATGACGACAGGGTGATCCCTTGAGAGGAACACCTCACTGGTAAGGTAGTTGTCAAGATCACTGTCGTTATATGCCACAATCATAGCTGCACCACTGAGGACATAAGATGGTCTCACAAGACAGGGGTAACCAACTGCCTGACAGAACTCCTTTGCATTCTGTAGTAAAAAATAACTATTGTTAGGAATTAATGCACATCTACTTGTAGAAAAAGAAAGGTCACCGGTCTGAGAAGGCACAACCACTGCAGAACAAGTTTGTATATGGAGAGCAACAACCGCTGTGATGCCAAATGTCGTGCTTTCTTTTATCTTTTACTTGCATAATAATTTTCTTAGGCTTTTTGGTAAAAACAATTGCTCAAAACAAAACAAAATTTTCATACCTTAATGGTAGTAAGCTCTTTCCATTGAGGTTGTAGAATTCCAATGTTGTCCAACATTCTGGAGAATTTGAATCTGTTTTCTGCATTGTCAATTGATTCTGGTGATGTTCCTAAAATCCTTGCCTAAAATAGAAATGAGTTTTTTTATAAAATTTGCAAAAAGTCCATACCAAGAATAATCCCCCCACCCACCCATACACAACTGTTGTCTGTGTATGGATAAAAAGTTAAATTTTACACCGTAAAAAATAAGAGAGATCACTTACTGACGTTTCGGACACTAGTCCTTCGTCGGAGTCCTTGTTGTCTGTGTAGGTGCATGGCTATGTTATTGGGCTGTCCACCCATAATAAGAATAATTCCCCACCCACCCACCCATACACAGCTGTTGTCTGTGTAGGTGCATGGCTATGTTATTGGGTAGCTGTCCACCCATACTAAGAATAATTCCCCTCCCCACCCACCCATGCACATCTGTTATCTGTGAAGGTGCATGGCTATGTTATTGGGTAGTTGTCCACCCATACTAAGAATAATTCCCCTCCCCACCCACCCATACACACCTGTTGTCTGTGAAGGTGCATGGCTATGTTATTGGGTAGTTGTCCACCCATACTAAGAATAATTCCCCTCCCCACCCACCCATACACACCTGTTGTCTGTGAAGGTGCATGGCTATGTTATTGGGTAGTTGTCCACCCATACTAAGAATTATTCCTTCTGGGTTTTCCATTGTGTAGATATCCATCACACTCTGAAATAAATAACAACGAACAAAAATTAAGTACTGTAACTGTCACTTAAAACATCAATGGCATGGCTAAATCACTGATTCAATTCAAATTTAATGTTGGTTTTTGTTGAAGGAGGAAAACCAGAAAATCCCTAAAATCAGGGAAAAAACCAAATAAACTCTATCCAGTTATGTGATTCCTAGTCCAGCAAACAAACTTGAGACCTCAGAGGTGATGATATGTGAGTGTTCTACCCTCTCAACTACCAATGATTTATAAAATGTACTAACTGTAATTTCATAGTTTTTATTTCCATACCTCAAAAGAGATTTCATCAAAGTACAGCCTGTCACATTCATCATAATCTGTACTGACAGTTTCTGGGTTGTAGTTGACCATAATTGTCTCCTTACCAAGCTATAAATACAATATCAAGATATTATGATTATCATTAGACTGTCAACTCATGATCCTGGCTGTGCCCCTACATGAATTTATCACAAGTTTTCCTTTCTTCCTTTCTCAAGAATCCATAAGCAGTTGGTTCTAGTTTTGGTTACCTCAGTCAAGAAGGATCTGACCATCAATGACACAACTATAATTATTTACCCTAAATGTAAATTTTCCTCCTCTTATTGTGTAGTTTTACCTTACCTTTCTTAGCTCTCTTATACATCCTACAGCACAGCAGTCAAACTCGACACTACTACCAATTCTATACACCCCAGAACCCAGTACCATGACAGCATTCCCAGGAAACCCAAGATCATTCTCCATAGCATTGTAAGTCAGGTACAAATAGTTAGTACAAGCTGGGTATTCTGCTGCCACTGTGTCAATTTGTTTGATGAATGGAGTGATTTTCATTTCAAGACGAAGTTTTCTGACAGCCAACTCAGTGCTGTTGAGAGAGAAAGAAAGTTTAGAGTACATAATAACTCTAGCCTAGACATGCCATATTTGTGTTGTAAATCTATTTTATTTTATGATAATTTTATTTAAGACAATATTTGCTCAGGAATTTCCAATAGCAGTTATTATGGATGCATGCAATGCAAATGAGATACAAATGAGATAACGAGCATTGTATCGACCCAATAGTGGTGGCACATTACCTGTGAATGCACTTGGCTATTTGCTTGTCTGAGAATCCAAGTTGCTTTGCTCTTAACAGATGTTCATAGGTGATCTCAGGTGCCTTGATGAAAAGATAAGACTGTTTGAAAATTGTACTTTTTGAACATTGTAAATAATGATTTCAACTTAAGCTTCATCATTAACAAAAGCTATCAGCGGCAACAGAAACTGTAAAATCAACAAATATTAGTAGTAGCAGCATTAACAGCATCAGAGATACCACCGTCTATTTATTGCCATAGCATTATTATTACAGCAATCAGCAACCATTCATCAATGACCTGGAAATGTCTAAGACAAAACTGCTCACTAACCAAAGCATTACTGAACTCAATAATAACATCAACAAATATTTATTTGCAACACTAACAATGTCTGACATAACATTGCTTACTACAATATAACATAATCATGGGAATCAACAGCAGCAGCAACAATGACAACTACAAGAACAGCAACAACAACAGCAAACACAACAACAACAAACACAACAACAACAAACACAACAACAACAAACACAACAACAACAAACACAACAACAACAAACACAACAACAACAAACACAACAACAACAAACACAACAACAACAAACACAACAAATCACAGCAAAATAATCAGCCAGGGACATTTACCATCTAAATATTTTTTTTAAGATAATTTTTACTTTCCTGAATTGATACAAGCATGTACCAGTATGTTGTGTAATGTATGAAGTGATTATGAAACACTACATGTACCTTGTCTATTTGTGACAATGGTGTGTGAGATGATACACCCTGCAAGTATAGACATGAGTTTTAAATGTCAAGATATGTCAGAATAAAGAACTATGAGAATGACTCAACAGATCTGGATGAAACCAAAAGTGAACAGAATACAGAAGGATTTTCTTTGTTGCAGAGAGTAGAAAGAGCTTCTACTTCTGCAACAAAGATGTGCATCAAAATCTTTTTGTTGCACAGGGCAGTTATAGAAGGCACATTCACTCTGTAACCTGCAACACAACAATGTTGCATGACAAATTGCATGATTTTGTGCTCATACTACCATAACATACTATTACCGTAGCTAAAAACAAAACCAAATTAAGGTGACCAAATCATGTATCACAATCATGGTCACTCTGCTGACAAGGGTACGTAGCTGCGACCCTCATCCTGGACCCATGTATAAATGATTAACAAATAATACAAAATGTTTAATCATCTTACCTTGCTGGCTGTTTCAGTCCTATAAGACTTCATCAGTGCATTATAATCAGTAATACACTTCATGCGGTTCAAAAACCATTTGTCAATCTTGGTCAGTTCATAAAGCTTGTCTATGGTGTACCCCTCCTTTAACGCTGCTGCTAACACATGGATACGATTGTCTGATGGCTCTTGCAATTCCTAAAATATTATAAGAAAAATATCAATATAGTAATATTAACCAAAGAGACCTTTCCTAGCAACCAGGTTTTTCATTAAAAAAATTCATTATTTAGAAGTAATAGTCTCCTTCACATTTTCCTGTGCTATCTTAAAAGGTGCCATGCCTTTGCATCAAAGTGAGACAAATGGTGAGCTTGCAATGATAGAGACATGTGAATAATAGACCTCTTTACCTTCGTATGCAAATTGCCCATTTCAGACCACATGCAATTCCCTTGAGAAATGTTTTGTTAAAATATTTACACATGAAAGAATCAACTCCCAAGAGTGGCATCAAGTGGTCTGAAATGGGCACAACAAACAACGAAGGTAAAGAGGTCTATTGTCCAAGGTGTTAAAAAAGGTCTCTTTCAATGCAAGCTCATCCTTCCTCTCACTTTGATGCAAAGGCAAAATCTTTAAATCTGAATGTAGAAAATGGATTCTAAATGTTTCAATTGTTTACTGTCCTGTGAAAACAAAATAAAATTGCCACATAACTTGTAGTACTCTTTAAAACAGATACTGTGTAGTGGTTTGTGGGATAAGATTTTAATTCCACTGGTAAAACTGCTGCAATGGTGATTGTTTCCCTATTGTCTATTGAAGTCAGAACCTATGGTATTGATAACCCGAGCACTCAGAGCTAATGAACTATTCACACTTACCACATCTGATGGAGGATTTTTATGAGAGTCAAATCCCAGATTGCCCTCATCAACCATTCGGATGGCTTTTTGAAGAGCTTCTTCAAATTTTCTACCAATGGCCATCACTTCTCCAACACTCTTCATGCAACTTCCAATCTGAGCAAAAAAGTAGGAATCAAAATATTTCAGTAAAAAAAACTCAGTTTATTAAGACATTGTATGATCTAATGGAGAGCATATTTCTGCCCCACCCCAATAAAGTGCCACAAAGCTGTATATTTTAAACTCAGCAAGTGGGAGATTTACCATTAGATGCCTCACAATCAGGAATTTCTTTAGAAAAAAAGAATGATACAATACTCATCGGTGCAAGTATGACCCCCCTCCAATCCCCCTCAAACAGATCTTCCTCTATACCCAGAAAAATGTAGTAAAGAGAGTACAAGTGTGGAGACCCTTTAGCAGAAAAACCCTCCTGACTCTTTGGAAATTCTCCAAGAATGTGAATATTTTTCTGCAATTATGCATTACTGGCTTCTTTTTGCATCTTACCTTTGTGCTGACTTTGTTAAATTTCTTTAAATCCCAGCGAGGGATTTTAACTACCACGTAGTCCAGACTAGGCTCAAAACAAGCAGTTGTTTTGTTGGTGACAGAGTTGCGTAGCTCTGGAAGAGGTTTACCTAATGCTAACTTTGCTGCTACATAAGCCAGTGGGTACCCTGTGGCTTTAGATGCCAATGCAGAACTTCTTGACAACCGTGCATTAACTTCTATGATATAATACTAAAAACAAATACAAAGTATCAGCTATTGTCAGTGATTAAGGTTTATTACCAAACCAAACATCCATTTTATCCAACCCTGAAACAACCTCTGGGCTCATCTATTAGTCAGGACAAGGTTAACTCACAGATCAAACCTTGAAACAACCTCTGGGCTGATTAAAGTCAGAGTATGGCTAACTTGCAGATTGAATCATGAAACAACCTCTGGGCTGATCCAAGTCAGGGCACTGCAAACTCACATGACAAACTCTGAAACAACTTCTGGGTTGATCTAAGTCAGGCTAGGCTAACTTGCTGGATGAATTGGAGCTTAGCTTGTTGAGTGTTGTGGAGGGGGATACTGAGCACAGGAATTGAACCCAAGAACAAACAAGTAAGAGATTGCACTATCTATCATTAAGTTGGGATTTTTTTATCTTGATGATTACTTACTTTTTTAGAGTAAGGGTCTAGTGCATACTGGATATTACATTCTCCAACCACACCCAAGTGCCTGATAACCTTTATAGCTGTGCTACGGAGCATGTTATATTCATCATTACTCAGTGTCTGGCTAGGTGCAACCACTATAGATTCTCCTGTGTGGATTCCTAGTGGATCTATATTTTCCATGTTACAAACCTGTAATAAAACAAATGTAAATAATTAAAAATAATAATAAATAAATAAATAGGATTTAGCAGTGGCATTTCCATAGAGTGGCTCTTAGTCCACTGACGTTCAAATTGGAATATAATATGATTTTTGCAGAGGGAGAAAACTGCAGAACCCAAAGAACAACCTTCGAAGCACAGGAGAGAAACTACAAACAACTCTACTCCCATACAGTAGGACACCAAGCCAGGTGGGACTCAAACCTGGGTTGCATTGGTGAGAGGCGAGCTCTCTCACTGCTATGACACCCATGCTTCCAGACTAGCTAGTCTAAACATCATTGTAGGATAGACTAGCTAATACATTACTATTCAAGCTATCTAGGGTAAATTGTATAATGACACAAATCCACACAAAATGGTTCAAGTTCAAGATAATAAGAAGTTATTTGAAGTTCTCTTGAAGAGAGCACAGAGAAAAAATGTGTTTAAATAAGAAAAAAAAAAGTTCAATATATCTGGAGTTTTAGAACTTACTGTGATACAGTTGTCATAGGCATCTCTGACGACTTCATACTCAATCTCTTTCCATCCTTTCAAGGATTTGTCAACAATAATCTGCTTGGTGTTAGCAAAAGCCACCGATGCCAAGGCAACCAGCTGTTCCTTGTTGTCGGCAAAACCAGAACCTAATCCTCCTAGTGCAAAAGCAGCTCGTACCATAACTGGATACCCTATCCTCTCGGCAGCTCCAATAGCCTGGGAATATACAATAGTTTTTATCAATTTCTTTCAGTCTAATACTTACAATAGTAAAGATAAGCCATTTGTAAAATAGTTTGAAAGGCGTACTCAGAGCATGTGGGATTACGGTGCGAGTTTTTGTTGTTGTGTGAAGTGAGAATTTCAGTGTACGTGTTTATCAAGTTGTTAAAAGAAAACTTTCTTAAAAGGGGAAAAACTCTACAGAATTAATTTACATCTGGAACTGATGACAAGATTAGAAAATTACCATGTTTCTCAATGGCAGGCGCAGAATCATCCAAATTTAATGTTGTAACAAAGTAGGATTTTGTTGATGGCAATCAATGTTCATGACATTATCCAAAAACACAAAATTCTCATACTTGGCACATGCCTATGCAATGTCATCACACTGACGATTCCTTCCTTGCTATTGAAAAAGTACTGTAAAAAAAGCTAGAGAATAATCCAGGCTGCTAAACTACCCTTGATTTGAAGACATACCTGTTCAACAGAACATGCTGGCTCACTTGGTGCAACTTTTTCATTAATGTCTTTCAATTTTTCAGCAAACATTTGTCTGTCTTCAGTGCACACAATAGAACTAACAGGAGTACCCAACACCTTGACACCATATTCCTCTAGAACATTATTATCCCTCAACTGGATGCCACAGTTAAGAGCAGTTTGACCACCAAATCCCAAGAGAATTCCTGCAGGGCGCTCACTTTGGATAACCTGACATAAAAAAGTAGGTTCATGAAGTTGATAGACAAAGTACACCTGTTGTACAGAAACTATTGAACATTGTAGATATCAGGGAGCTTCATATTTGAGTACTAGTATGAGTACGAACAACTATCACTATGTTAAAGTACACATGTTGTACAGAAACTATTGAACACTGTATGAGTATGAGTATTAATATGTCAAAAATCTTCCACTATGAACTCATTGTTGTCTTCCGTTTGGCACAACACATCTCTAAGACAACAGCTGAACCGATGCAAGTACAACTTTAGAAAGAATAATCTCAAAGTTGTAGTCTTACTCATAGCCAAATTTGAAGCTCCTTATTCAAGTTACTGTTTAACTATACTAAATATTTTATCCATACCTGGGTGACATAGTCTAAAGTGATAGGAAGGAAATAAACCTTGTCAGCCAATCCCTTTGATGTCTGGACAGTAGCAATGTTAGGGTTTACAAGAACTGTTTGTACACCCTCTTCTTTCAATGCCTTGATGGCCTGAAAAGTTCAAAATAAATGTGGAAAACAAGCATTAAAAAATAAATGAAAAAATAAAAATAAATAAAAAGAATGCTGAAAAAAAACCCTTTCCTCTTTAACCCTCTACTGCAGTTCTAATCTGGGTATACCTATTTTGAAGCATAAAGTATTTGTCATGTATTTTACCGTTTACAAAATTGCAATAAATGAGCTATATTTCAGAGATGATGGTAGATTTAACATAGTTTGTCATTGGCTAACTGTAGCTTTAAATTGTTTTAGTATCAGCCAATCAAATGTTAGCTTAGAAAAGCTGAAGTTTGACATTAAAACTGGGCCTTGGACCTTCTTTTTTAGCTTAGCGACTCCCCTCATGGAACAAGAATTGGATGTATAGATATATGCAAAATAAGCAGTGACCATTCCTTTAATAATTATTCAGTGTTTGTATCTACCTGTGATCCTGAATAGTCAAACTCTCCAGCCTGCCCAATACAGAGACCACCAGATCCCAATATCAAAACCTTCTTGGGTTTTTCTTTTAATGAAGAGTATAATATTGGTGGTTCAAAGTCAAACTGCTTCTTTATCCTCTGTTTAACAGTCATAGCAGAGTCAGTTTTGGATTTATAGCTCTTTACTGTCTCAATAAAAATATCAAATAGACACTCCAAGTCTCTTGGTCCTCCCTTGTGTTCGGGATGAAATTGAACACTGAAGAATGGTTGAGTGTCGTGGATTATTCCTTCGTTTGTCTGGTCGTTGGCGTTTGTGAATAATGGAGACCAGTTGTTAGGGAGAGAGTCGACGTTGACAGCAAAGCCATGATTTTGAGTGGTGATGAAGCATCTATTGGTGTCGTGGTGTATACAGGGAATGTTGTGACCACGATTGCCATATCTATATGAAAAATGTATGCTTTTAATATTGTAATAAAATTATTCATATTTTGACATGCTAACAGGGATCGCTAACAGGTTCAATGTCAATCAAAGTGTTTCCATGACATTTTTGAAGAAACACATGTTTTCAAGGATAGGTGCCAATGGAATCCCATGCAAACACCTTGATTGACATCTATCAAAACCTCCTTACAATTATTGCTTTGAAAACTGGTGTTGGTCACATAATACACACATCAACATTCCGCGCTACTGCTCTAATTGCATGCTCAGGGGATTAAAAAGTGAGATAATATTTTGTAAAACATGTCATATTTTAGTTGTATTTTTCTTGTCAAACACAATTTTCATTAAATATTGAAGATCACATACCGTTAAGCGAATTTTGAGTCAAATATACCAAAAAATTGCATATTTTACAAAATATTATCCCACTTTTTAATCCCCTGAGCATGCACTTAGAGCAATAGCGCGGAATGCTTGATGCGTGTATTATGAAAATTGCTGCAAGACTATGAGAATTCCATGCTACTCACTTCATTTTGAAACTGTTGCATCCAATAGCTAAAGAGAGTAATTGATGACCAAGGCAAATACCAAAGAGTGGTTTAGCATTCTTATCCCTGACGTGCTTTCTTATATTCTCTATAGCCGTGAAAGAAAAGCTTGGATCTCCTGGACCATTACTAAGGAATATGCCATCAAATTCTGGAACAAAACACAAAGAATTTACTATTAAAACCAGCATCTGGGTGAAATATGCTTTTGCAAGGACCATGTCTGCATAATATGGAGTAGTAGGCAGCAGGGATTTCACCGAATACCAGTTGTTTCACTATGTGTCAGTTTCGATACATGGTTTTTAGCCTGCTTCAATACACATACCAAGTAGAGATCCAAACCTCTACTAATGTTTATCGAAGTGGGCTGTATCGAAACTGACATGTAGCGAAACAACTGGCTACCATTTCAACTGCATCTCATATTTAAAATAGAAAGGACAAAATGTGATGTGAACAAATATGACTCTTTCAATTCAAACACTGAATTTTGATCCATGAATCTTTAGTTACACAAGACTAGACAAATAAAATGCTTCAAGACTAATTCTCTTTTCTACAGTACCTCCACTTTTGACCTCGGGATTGAAATCATAGTTCCATGGGACAACCTTGACGCATGCTCCCCTCGAGACAAGACAGCGGATTTGGTTGGTTTTTATACCACAGTCTAGTGCTATGATTCTGGGCTGACCGGATGGATTGTAAGTTTTGGGTGCCTATGAGAAATGAATATTAATGGTTAAAAATCAAAGATGAAGAACCTTCAAATTCTATTAATACCCTGAAAAAAACCACTGGGCTGATAAAAGTCAGGACACTGCTAACTCACATTCTGAACCCTGAAACAACCCTGAAGCAAAACCTAATATTCATGCATTTGCATCAGATGAACATCAGCACATGTGAAATTCAAGGTTTAACTCTAGCTTGGCTTGTTTTCAAATTACAGGGCTCAAAATATTGGCCAGTCATACGCCGGTCAAGATGTCTAGTGTATGAAATGTTTTATTTTTCTTTCCAGATAAAATCTAAGACATACTGAATAATACTCTAATACTCTGGGTTAAACCAGGTCTAATCTTCTTGTGTTTCCATTCTCTTGGGAAACAACAATTTTTGCTAGAATCTTGTTTTCAAAAAAGTTTTTATAGTTTTCCTTTACCTTGCATGAGACCTCGTCTACGAGGTTTCGTACATTTGGATCTTCAAAGGCCACAGAATCTGCTTCAACTCCATCTAGTACTATTTTCCCTAACATCATTCCTTCCTCTCTTATTTTCTTTGTCAAAGCTCTTGTGTCAATCCCTGCAAAGGATTTGATCAGATATATAATCAAACTTTACAAGTTATTCAGTAATTACAGAATTCTTTATACCACATCTAAAATTAAGTTTGAATAAATTTATACATCTCTCTCATATGTTAATAAAAAGGTAAAGAAACTATATTTAACGTCGATAGTTCCTTCAGCTACGTGGCTGGTATCAATGGAAGTCGACAGTGCGCACTTTACCCCCTCTCTCCATCAGTGCTCTGTTTTAAGAGTATTCAAAGCTGAAGCTACACGGATTAGAAAGAAGTCGAAACAGACGTGGAGACCCTGAGGATCGAACCATGGACCTCTAGCTCCGAAGGCCACGCACTAACCAACTGAGCTACGTCTGCTCCTTCAGTTCAAAAATAAAATTTAAAAAAAGATAGTTTAATCAGGAAATCTTGAAAACTCCAAATAACACATACCACTAATCCCTGGAATTCCTTTCTCCTGCAGCCAATCAGAGAGAGACTTCTCAGCATTCCAATGACTATATTCCTCAACATAATCACCCACTACCAACCCTGCCGCCCAGATCTTATCAGATTCAAACTCTTTATCAAGGTCGTACTCATCCTTCTGGACTCCTGGGATACCATAGTTACCAATCAGTGGGTATGTTAGTACTAGTAATTGTGATTGATACGATGGGTCAGTCAGCGACTCTGGGTAACCAACCATTCCAGTCTGGAAAACTGAAAGGAAAACAGTACTTAAGTTAATATATGATAATAGGGTTCAAAAATGACTTGAGAAAAACACCAAAATGCTTGACAATTATTTCATTTTGCCAGTGCTTGTTAATTATCTGTTTTGTCAGTAGAAAATAAATCAGTTTGTAATATTTCATGAGTTGATTTTGTCCATATTACATTGTGACACAACTAACTGTGGCTGCCCAATTAAAGTTTGAACTCTCTCAATTATTTCAACTTGCAAGTTTTTGGTCCTTTCTGTTGCAAATATGAATAAAATCTTTGTTAACACGACTTTGACCTCTTGTGAAAATTTACAAATTCTCAATGTACTTGTAAAAATACTTTAACTTTACTTACTTTAACTTTACTTTAACTTTACCTTACTTAAAGAATTTAACTGGGTGGCCACAGTTAGGCACATCACACTATAACTTTCTTCTTAAGTATTTATCAATTTTTTTTTCAGTGTCCTTGTCTTGTCATGTCTTTGACAATTTTTCACAAGTGCCAGAAATGATATATTTTTGCTTGTGACTTTTAAACCCACAGGCTATTTCAGCTTGTGATTTTGAAAAAAAAATTCAATTCTTGAATGATTAAATAACGTTTAAAAATAATCTTAATGTATTGGATTTTTCCATAGTGACACATTTTTAAATTATTTTTTTAAGTTTAAAATCACCCCACCCACCCCTCCCCCATAAAATTGTAAATCGCCAAAAGCACGCTGGGATAGAAACACACGTGGACCGACCAAAGAGCAGTGTTGAGTTTGTCATGCCGTATTCTGACTTTTCTGATTAAAAAACCCTATACGAATCCAATATCGACTATCTATACCTCATTATAAAGTTTTTCCTGTCTCACTCCTTCAATTTTGAGATTTTCTTCGTTATTTTAGCGTGAAAATATAAGCTTAGTTCGTCGAAACCCAAACTTGGAGAATTGAACCGAATCGAATTATGAAATCTTCCTTTCCGTAAAGCATACCAAGAATTCCTTCTAGTTTTCGTTTTTTGACAAATATCCTTTTTTAACTCACAATATACCCTTTAGAAAGAGTAATAAAGCCTCAAAAACGCTTAAGATAATAGTTTTAAGTCAAGGTTTTTCTTACGTAAACCGGCCCTCACGTGTTGTCGTGCGCGTGGTAAAGATTCTCGAAGCCGATTCATTCAATCTAAAAAATCACTTAATTTACTTACCGACTTCACCAGAAACACTCTTATTTGCTCCAAAAACCGTTCCTCTGTATACTGTGCCATCGTTAAGTATCAGGCTTGCCATAGTTGTCGTTGTGGGTTGAGTTTCTTCGGCTTGTGAACTGGAAAAGTACGACCACAGCGACGCCATTAGCCGACTGAACCGAATTTTACCGCGAATCGACCTTTTGAATCCAATTTTGAATGGAGCCCATGCCCCTCACGTGCACGTACACAACCATTTGGAAGACCCTCAAACCCTAAGAAACTATGAAGCAATGGAGTTTTTTTATATAATTTTGTTGCCATAAAAAAATATCCTACCTAGTAAACTGTTACCCTGATTTGCAAACTCGATTTTTTAACAGCTCAAAAATTTCGCAAAAAAAAAAAAAAAAATATATATATATATATATATATAGGACTCTATTTTTTCTGGGTTGCCTGTGGCAGCCAAGTCTAAAAATGCGTCGCGTTTCTCCGTCTTTAAATGAATGAATAACTGTTATTTTGACATCATTCTATATAAAAAATATCTCCAGAAACTGTGTTTTTGTGATGCTGGAAATTACTCGATAATTCAAAATCATAACGAACATATACACCATCACAGGAGATCAACGATAATATCGGAAACCCAACACAAGCTCAGTGCAATCATATACCTACAGCTACAATACTGAGCAGATTTCTTCAGGACAAAGCATTATTTTCGCGCGCACCTAATTTTTTCTCCTTCTCTCTCCTCCTACAACCAATGTTGATTCAAAACGGAATCCCGGCCGCTTCGAATTAACTTGGATTCAACATTGATCATGGGGGTACGGAGAGGGGGGGGGGGGGGGAGGATTAGACAACATAGGGAGAAGAAAAATCATTATTTTTGATAATAGTTGTTAAAATGTATACCAAACTAGTATTTAGTCATTGATTCATTGAACCTGATGATGGTGTCAAGATGACACCGAAACGTTGTTCAACTTTATTTTCCCTTATTTTTCTCTTGCTAAATGTATAACGCAATCTTCTTTAATACAAGCTAGTATTTCGACTACGATAAATATGTTCAGGATTCTAGTTCAGGTGAAGGGACACTCTAAGTTCAGGTGAAGGGATACTTCTAGTGAGTTAAGATTAAGGGGTACTCCTAGTTCAGGTCAAGAGTTACTCCTATTGAGTTCCAATGGAATGCAGTGGAAGAAGAGCCACTCTTTGGAATCCTCTTTTAATTCGCAATTATTTAACTTATCTTATTTTTATTTAGTTCAGGTGAAGGGATACTCCTAGTTCAAGACAAGGGATACACTTAGTTTATGTGAGCAGAGTCCTAGTTCAGTTAGAGTGATACTCCTTGTTGAGGTCAAGCGACTCTCCTAACTCAGTTGAGGGGATGCTCAAGTCTTACTGACTTGAAAGTTTTCGCCATTGAATTACACCACTACATCCGCCGTTACGATAATTTTAGGGCACAAAACCGTCTGCACCGTGAGGTTTTCAGTCATAAATTAATAAGTTTATCATTTCTCCATATGTTGAGCGTTATCAATTTAAAAAACTGCATGGCTTTCACTGGTGGTATTCACTTCAAAATCAGTCAAGATACGACAAGACTACATCCCGGGCGGAGAGTGTTTTCAAAATTACAGTAAATGTATGTAAATGTGGCTGTCAGGTCCCTGTGGACCACTCTCTTCGCCCGGGATATAGCCTTTCAAGTAGTGCGCACTAGTATTAGGAATTTAAACGTTAAAAGATTCAGTGTTTGTGGTGTAATTGTCAGATCTGGTGTACTATCTACCATGAAGTACGTTTGCAGATTAAATAATATCATATGCGTTAACGATTTTCTCTGCCTTAACGAGAAAGGAACGAGATTATTTCTGAAAAGTTTAACATATTCTGTATTTTTATGTTTCCAAAGCGATTACTTCATCTACGTGCCATTTCGTGAGAGCTGACAAGGCAGACTAGTTCAAGGTTCAGATGGAAGGATACTCTTAGTTCTGGTCAAGTATCCCTTGACCTGAACTAGCAGTATCAGAATACGAATGTACAAGAGATGGATTGGATGAACGAATAAGATTATGAATGTACACGAGATGGATTGGATGAACGAATAGGATAAAGAATGTACACGAAATAAAATTTCTTGGTCTGATTCAAAAAGGAGCTTCAAGATAAATTGAACCTGTCTTTACAACTGAGGTCGCTGAATTAATTGACTGACAGTTTTAGCCGATGCCCGAGCTCAACTTGTTGGAATATAGTTTGGGCTTCCTGTGTTAACTTGAGCTTTGACGCACCACAGGCAGCCCATAACGAATTGAATGGGCTAAAATTAACAGACACTGGTTTATAATTATTTTCAACAGACATAAAAATGTCTACTTACGTTTCTGGTTTTCCTTGAATAGTATAGGAGCTGTGATACGTCTGATAATGTACAGAAAATCCATGTCTTTGGAAGAAAGACTTTCTTCTTAACTTTTACGGTGTCCATGGTAACGGTACGATCGTTTCCTTTCTGTTTTGTCATATCTTCCGGTCACAGGTTATTTAGGGAAATTTGAAAGCTTTTATGACTTTTTGTTTCATGAAGCTGGAAAAAAAAGTGTAAAATATACGGAATAAATTAAATAATTCCTACTGGCCATCCTTACTTGTTTTCTTTTTTAAAAGCAATATTTCTTAATGATTTTAACAATTAACTGCATCAAACCAATGCTTCAAGTATTGGTTCACTTTCCTAACGGTTTTTGAGTTGAAATATCAAAGCAATTTTTTTCGATCGATCCGACGCTCCTTTTAGAAAAAGTCCGATCCAAGAGGTTATTCCGGGTTTGGATTTTCCATTTTGGATTTTCGCTCTAAAACCTCCAAATTTGAAAAGAGCAAGTTAAATAGGCATCAATGATGTAATTTTTATGGCTTTTGATGTAAAAAAAGTAACGGTTTTGAGAGCTTTAAAAGATGTCGACCCGCTTGTACATGTACACCATTACTTACACCTCCCCCTCCCCCTAGGGATTTTTAGCGGTTTTGGCGGAGAAAAAGCCCAGCTGACGAACTATGCAGATTGAACCAATTTTGAACCTAATGTATAATAGGAATATATTGCTTTCTTTCTGAGCTCTGCTTCAAAAAAATAAATAGTTCAAAAACTTGAGCAATACAAATGTACACGAGATTATGAATGTACACGAGATTGATTGGATGAACCCATAGGAATACAAATCTACATGAGATAGATTGGATGAACCCATAGGAATACAAATGTACACGAGATACATTGGATGAACCCATAGGAATACAAATGTACACGAGATGGATTGGATGAACCCATAGGAATATGAATGTACACGAGATGGATTGGATGAACCCATAGGAATATGAATGTACACGAGATCGATTGGATTAACGCATAGGAATAAGAATGTACACGAGATGGATTGCATGAGCCCATAGGAATATGAATGTACACGAGATGGATTGGATTAACGCATAGGAATAAGAATGTACACGAGGTGGATTGGATGAGCCCATAGGAATATGAATGTACACGAGATGGATTGGATGAACGCATAGGAATATGAATGTACACGAAATGGATTGGATTAACGCATAGAAATAAGAATGTACACGAGATGGATTGGATGAACCCATAGGAATATGAATGTACAGGAGATGGATTCCATGAACCCATAGGAATATGAATGTACACGAGATGGATTGGATGAGCCCATAGGAATATCAATGTACAAGAGATGGATTGGATGAGCCCATAGGAATATCAATGTACACGAGATGGATTGGATGAACCCATAGGAATATCAATGTACACGAGATAGATTGGATGAACCCATACGAATATGAATGTACACGAGATGGATTGGATGAACCCATAGGAATACAAATCTACATCAGATAGATTGGATGAACCCATAGGAATACAAATGTACACGAGATACATTGGATGAACCCATAGGAATACAAATGTACACGAGATGGATTGGATGAACCCATAGGAATATGAATGTACACGAGATGGATTGGATGAACCCATAGCAATAAGAATGTACCCGAGATGGATTGGATGAACCCATAGGAATATGAATGCACACGAGATAGATTGGATGAACCCATAGGAATATGAATGTACAGGAGATCGATTGGATTAACGCATAGGAATAAGAATGTACAAGAGATGGATTGCATGAGCCCATAGGAATATGAATGTACACGAGATGGATTGGATTAACGCATAGGAATAAGAATGTACACGAGGTGGATTGGATGAACCCATAGGAATATGAATGTACACGAGATGGATTGGATTAACAAATAAGAATAAGAATGTACACGAAATGGATTGGATTAACGTATAGAAATAAGAATTTACACGAGATGGATTGGATGAGCCCATAGGAATATGAATGTACAGGAGATGGATTGGATGAACCCATAGGAATATGAATGTACACGAGATGGATTGGATAAACAAATAAGAATAAGAATGTACACGAAATGGATTGGATTAACGTATAGAAATAAGAATGTACACGAGATGGATTGGATGAGCCCATAGGAATATGAATGTACAGGAGATAGATTGGATGAACCCATACGAATATGAATGTACACGAGATGGATTGGATGAACCCATAGGAATATGAATGTACACGAGATGGATTGGATGAACCCATAGGAATATGAATGTACACGAGATGGATTGGATGAACCCATAGGAATATGAATGTACACGAGATGGATTGGATGAGCCTATAGGAATATGAATGTATACGAGATGGATTGGATGAACCCATAGGAATATGAATGTACACGAGATGGATATGATTAAGCCATAGGAATATGAATGTACACGAGATGGATTGGATGAACCCATAGCAATATGAATGGACACGAGATTGATTGGATGAACCCATAGGAATATGAAGGTACACGAGATGGATTGGATGAACCCATAGGAATATGAATGTACACGAGATGGATTGGATTAACGCATAGGAATAAGAATGTACACGAGATGGAGTGGATGAGCCCATAGGAATATGAATGTACACGAGATGGATTGGATGAACCCATAGGAATATGAATGTACACGAGATGGATTGGATTAACGCATAAGAATAAGAATGTACACGAGATGGATTGGATGAGCCCATAGGAATATGAATGTACACGAGATGGATTGGATTAACGCATAGGAATAAGAATGTACACGAAATGGATTGGATTAACGCATAGGAATAAGAATGTACACGAGATGGATTGGATGAACCCATAGGAATATGAATGTACAGGAGATGGATTGGATGAACCCATAGGAATATGAATGTACACGAGATGGATTGGATGAGCCCATAGGAATATGAATGTACACGAGATGGATTGGATGAACCCATAGCAATATGAATGGACACGAGATGGATTGGATGAACCCATAGGAATATGAATGTACACGAGATGGATTGGATGAACCCATAGGAATATGAATGTACACGAGACGGATTGGATGAACCCATAGAAATATGAATGTAAACAAGATGGATTTGATGAACGAGTAGGAATAAGAATATACTGTATGTGGATTGCATGACAATAAGGAATAGGAATTTACCAGCTACAGATTGGTTACTTTTTTATATAGGCACTGCGTTACATTTGTAACTTGCCATTTTTTCGCGTTCCTACATTCCTAGGCCTCTTATAATTTCTTGGTCTGATTCAAAAAGGAGCTTGAAGATAAATTGCATCTATCTATACAACTGAGGTTCCTGATTTAATTGACTGACAGTTTTAGCCGATGCCCGAGCTGAATGAGAATACTTGTTGAAATATAGTTTGGGCTTTCTGTGTTAACTTGAGCTTTGACGCACCACAGGCAGCCCATAACGAATTGAATGGGCTAAAATGAACAGATACTGGTTTATAATTTTTTTCAACAGACATAGAAATGTCTACTTACGTTTCTGGTTTTCCTTGAATAGTATAGGAGCTGTGATACGTCTGATGATGTACAGAATATCAATGTCTTTGGAAGAAAGACTTTCTTCTTAACTTTTACGGTGTCCATGGTAACGGTACGATCGTTTCCTTTCTGTTTTGTCATATCTTCCGGTCACAGGTTATTTAGGGAAATTTGAAAGCTTTTATGACTTTTTGTTTCATGAAGCTGGAAAAAAAAGTGTAAAATATACGGAATAAATTAAATAATTCCTACTGGCCATCCTTACTTGTTTTCTTTTTTAAAAGCAATATTTCTTAATGATTTTAACAATTAACTGCATCAAACCAATGCTTCAAGTATTGGTTCACTTTCCTAACGGTTTTTGAGTTGAAATATCAAAGCAAATTTTTTCGATCGATCCGACGCTTCTTTTAGAAAAAGTCCGATTCAAGAGGTTATTCCGGGTTCGGATTTTCCATTTTGGATTTTCGCTCTAAAACCTCCAAATTTGAAAAGAGCAAGTTAAATAGGCATCAATGATGTAATTTTTATGGCTTTTGATGTAAAAAAAGTAACGGTTTTGAGAGCTTTAAAAGATGTCGACCCGCTTGTACATGTACACCATTACTTACACCTCCCCCTCCCCCAAGGGATTTTGAGCGGTTTTGGCGGCAAAAAGCCCAGCTGACGAACTATGCAGATTGAACCAATTTTGAACGGTATGTATAATAGGAATGCATTGTAATCTTATTTTCTATTAGCTTAAAGACCTACCATCAATAAAATACACTTTAAAAGTCTTTGAGAGTCAGTGTTCAACAGCCCCAAACGTGTTTTATCAGAGAACACAACATAGACAATCCTGATGAATTTGGTGTCCAAAACCATATTCTGGAGGATCCAAAATCATATTCTGGAGCATCCAAAACCATATTCTGGAGGATCCAAAATAATTTTCTGGAGGATCCAAAACCATATTCTGGAGGATCCAAAACCATATTCTGGAGGATCCAAAATCATATTCTGGAGGATCCAAAACCATATTCTGGAGGATCCAAAACCATATTCTGGAGGATCCAAAACCATATTCTGGAGGATCCAAAACCATATTCTGGAGGATCCAAAATCATATTCTGGAGGATCCAAAATCATATTCTGGAGAATACGAATGTACACGAGATAGATTGGATGGATGCATAGGAATAACAATGTACACGAGATGGATTGGATGAACGTATAGACGCAAGAATGTACACGAGATGGATTGGATGAACACAGAGCAATAAGAATGTACATGACATGGATTGGCTGAACGCATAGTAATAAGAATGTACACGAGATGGATTGAATGAACGCAAAGGAATGAGAATCTTCACGAGATCCATGGAATTAACGATTGGATCAACGGATAGGAAGAAGAATGTCCGCAAGATGAATATAAATGATCCCATAGCAAGTAGATAAAACCCGCTAGTCGTCGATAAAAATTGTGTAACACGAAGAGAGTCGTTCGTATTTTATACCGAGAAAAGTAAAAGACTTTAAAATAGAACTCTATCAAGCTCACGAAAAGCGCATGATACTTCTCAAGAAGGTAGAGAAGATTAATGGCATCGAATTGAATTGTTTTGCAGAACAATTATTTGCAAAAAATCGAACTGCCGGGCATTTAGTTTATTTCAAACAGTGCCCGGCAGTCGCCCATCCGACTCTCCTTTTAGAAAAAGTCCGTTCGAAGAGGATATTCCGGGTTCGGATTTTCCATTTTGGATTTTCGCCCCAAAACCTCCAAATTTAAAGACAGCAAGTTAAATAGGCATCAATGATGTAATTTTTATGGCTTTTGATGTAAAAAAAGTAACGGTTTTGAGAGCTTTAAAAGATGTCGACCCACTTGTACATGTACACCATTACTTACACCTCCCCCTCCCCCGAGGGATTGTGAGCGGTTTTGGCGGAGAAAAACCCAGCTGACGAACTCTGCAGATTGAACCAATTTTGAACCTAATGTATAATAGGAATATATTGCTTTCTTTCTGAGCTCTGCTTCAAAAAAATAAATAGTTCAAAAACTTGAGCAATACAAATGTACCCGAGATTATGAATGTACACGAGATGGATTGGATGAACCCATAGGAATACAAATGTACACGAGATACATTGGATGAACCCATAGGAATACGAATGTACACGAGATGGATTGCATGAGCCCAAAGAAATATGAATGTACACGAGATGGATTGGATTAACGTATAGAAATAAGAATGTACACGAGATGGATTGGATGAGCCCATAGGAATATGAATGTACAGGAGATGGATTGGATGAACCCATAGGAATATGAATGTACACGAGATGGATTGGATTAACAAATAAGAATAAGAATGTACACGAAATGGATTGGATTAACGTATAGAAATAAGAATGTACACGAGATGGATTGGATGAGCCCATAGGAATATGAATGTACAGGAGATAGATTGGATGAACCCATAGGAATATGAATGTACACGAGATGGATTGGATGAGCCCATAGGAATATCAATGTACAAGAGATGGATTTGATGAGCCCATAGGAATATCAATGTACACGAGATGGATTGGATGAACCCATAGGAATATGAATGTACACGAGATGGATTGGATGAACCCATAGGAATATCAAGGTACACGAGATGGATTGGATGAACCCATAAGAATATGAATGTACACGAGATGGATTGGATGAACCCATAGGAATATGAATGTACACGAGATGGATTGGATGAACCCATAGGAATATGAATGTACACGAGACGGATTGGATGAACCCATAGGAATATGAATGTACACAAGATGGATTGAATGAACGAGAAGGAATAAGAATATACTGTATGTGGATTGCATGACAATAAGGAATAGGAATTTACCAGCTACAGATTGGTTACTTTTTTATATAGGCACTGCGTTACACTTGTAACTTGCCATTTTTTCGCGTTCCTACATTGCTAGGCTTGATATAATTTCCTGGTCTGATTAAAAAAGGAGCTTCAAGATAAATTGCATCTATCTATACAACTGAGGTTCCTGATTTATTTGACTGACAGTTTTAGCGGATGCCCGAGCTGAATGAGAATACTTGTTGAAATATAGTTTGGGCTTCGTTTGTTAACTTGAGCTTTGACGCACCACAGGCAGCCCATAACGAATTGAATGGGCTAAAATGAACAGACACTGGTTTATATTTTTTTTCAACAGACATAGAAATGTCTACTTACGTTTCTGGTTTTCCTTGAATAGTATAGGAGCTGTGATACGTCTGATGATGTACAGAATATCAATGTCTTTGGAAGAAAGACTTTCTTCTTAACTTTTACGGTGTCCATGGTAACGGTACGATCGTTTCCTTTCTGTTTTGTCATATCTTCCGGTCACAGGTGAGGGAAATTTGAAAGCTTGTAAGACTTTTTGTTTCATGAAGCTGGAAAAAAAGTGTAAAATATGCGGAATAAATTAAATAATTCCTACTGGCCATCCTTACTTGTTTTCTTTTTTAAAAGCAATATTTCTTAATGATTTTAACAATTAACTGCATCAAACCAATGCTTCAAGTATTGGTTCACTTTCCTAACGGTTTTTGAGTTGAAATATCAAACCAATTTTTTCGATCGATCCGACGCTCCTTTTAGAAAAAGTCCGATCTAAGAGGTTATTCCGGGTTCGGATTTTCCATTTTGGATTTTTGCTCTAAAACCTCCAAATTTGAAAAGAGCAAGTTAAATAGGCATCAATGATGTAATTTTTATGGCTTTTGATGTAAAAAAAGTAACGGTTTTGAGAGCTTTAAAAGATGTCGACCCGCTTGTACATGTACACCATTACTTACACCTCCCCCTCCCCCAAGGGATTTTCAGCGGTTTTGGCGGCAAAAAGCCCAGCTGACGAACTATGCAGATTGAACCAATTCTGAACGGTATGTATAATAGGAATGCATTGTAATCTTATTTTCTATTAGCTTAAAGACCTACCATAAATAAAATACACTTTAAAATCCAGCCTAACCTGCTTTCTTAGTTCAAAAAGTTCAGCGCAATAAAACGTACACGAGAATGATTGGATGAACAAATAGGCAGAAGAATGTACACGAGATTAAAAAATAGTGCTTCATTTTCACTATAGTAAATGAGATATTAGTTGTGTTTCTTTCGTTCTCTTTTCACTGCTATTGATAAGTCTTATATACGCATGCGCATGATTGGTGTAAATTGCATATCCCACTTTGTACCCAAAAATACCTGCTGTCAAAGTATTTTGAGTCGGATAAGACCACAAAACCTCAGTTCTGATTTACACCCCTGCTGATCTGTGTATACGTCGCGGCTGGGTTTTTGGAACACATCCCACATGCCGTAAGTCCATACGATGCTTCAGCACTCGATGTCTGGAAGTATGGTCCTGGTTAATCAATCAGTAAAAAAAAAATTAATCCCAAAAATGCGAGTCTTCTAATTTGGAAAGAATAAGAGGAATCCTGAATGCGAGTTTCATTCCTAATGGTTTCTTCTAACCATTCTTCAGTTCTGCCTTACCTTGGTCTATCCAAGAGACCATAAATAAGAGAGAAAAACTTCTTATTACCGGTTGGTCTATTTTTAGCTATTTTTAGCATCCGCGTAAAAAACAGTTTCGCCACACCCTACTACTTTGTGTCAAAAATGTTGTGCTTCATCCAAACGTACCTGGAAGTAGCGAAAGCAAGTAAAAAACATTTTGGGAAAACATATATTTCACGTCTTTGAGAGTCAGTGTTCAACAGCCCCAAACGTGTTTTATCAGAGAACACAACATAGACAATCCTGATGAATTTGGTGTCCAAAACCATATTCTGGAGGATCCAAAACCATATTCTGGAGGATCCAAAATCATATTCTGGAGGATCCAAAACCATATTCTGGAGGATCCAAAATCATATTCTGGAGGATCCAAAATCATATTCTGGGGGATCCAAAATCATATTCTGGAGGATCCAAAACCATATTCTGGAGAATCCAAAATCATATTCTGGAGGATCCAAAATCATATTCTGGAGGATCCAAAACCATATTCTGGAGGATCCAAAACCATATTCTGGAGGATCCAAAATCATATTCTGGAGGATCCAAAATCATATTCTGGATGTTCCAAAACCATATTCTGGAGGATCCAAAACCATATTCTGGAGGATCCAAAATCATATTCTGGAGGATCCAAAACCATATTCTGGAGGATCCAAAACCATATTCTGGAGGATCCAAAACCATATTCTGGAGGATGGATCCAAAACCATATTCTGGAGGATCCAAAACCATATTCTGGAGAATCCAAAATAATATTCTGGAGGATCCAAAATCATATTCTGGAGGATCCAAAATCATATTCTGGGGGATCCAAAATCATATTCTGGAGGATCCAAAATCATATTCTGGAGGATCCAAAACCATATTCTGGAGGATCCAAAATCATATTCTGGAGGATCCAAAATCATATTCTGGAGGATCCAAAATCATATTCTGGAGGATCCAAAATCATATTCTGGGGGATCCAAAATCATATTCTGGAGGATCCAAAACCATATTCTGGAGGATGGATCCAAAACCATATTCTGGAGGATCCAAAACCATATTCTGGAGAATCCAAAATAATATTCTGGAGGATCCAAAATCATATTCTGGAGGATCCAAAATCATATTCTGGGGGATCCAAAATCATATTCTGGAGGATCCAAAATCATATTCTGGAGGATCCAAAACCATATTCTGGAGGATCCAAAATCATATTCTGGAGGATCCAAAATCATATTCTGGAGGATCCAAAACCATATTATGGACGATCCAAAATCATATTCTGGAGGATCCAAAATCATATTCTGGAAGATCCAAAACCATATTCTGGAGGATCCAAAACCATATTCTGGAGGATCCAAAATGATATTCTGGAGGATCCAAAATCATATTCTGGAGGATCCAAAAACCATATTCTGGAGGATCCAAAACCATATTCTGGAGGATCCAAAATGATATTCTGGAGGATCCAAAATCATATTCTGGAGGATCCAAAAACCATATTCTGGAGGATCCAAAACCATATTCTGGAGGATCCAAAACCATATTCTGGAGGATCCAAAATCATATTTTGGAGGATCCAAAACCATATTCTGGAGGATCCAAAATCATATTCTGGAGAATACGAATGTACACGAGATAGATTGGATGGATGCATAGGAATAACAATGTACACGAGATGGATTGGATGAACGTATAGACGCAAGAATGTACACGAGATTGATTGGATGAACACAGAGAAATAAGAATGTACATGAGATGGATTGGATGAACGCATAGTAATAAGAATGTACACGAGATGGATTGAATGAACGCAAAGGAATGAGAATCTTCACGAGATCCATGGAATTAACGATTGGATCAACGGATAGGAAGAAGAATGTCCGCAAGATGAATATAAATGATCGCATAGCAATCATATAGAACCCGCTAGTCGTCGATAAAAATTGTGTAACACGAAGAGAGTCGTTCGTGTTCATATACTGAGAAAAGAAAGAGACTTTAAAATAGAACTCTCTCAAGCTCACGAATTGAATTGTTTTGCGGAACAATTATTTGCAAAAATTCGAACTGCCGGGCATTTAGGTTATTTCAAACAGTGCCCGGCAGTCGCCCATCCGACGCTCCTTTTAGAAAAAGTCCGTTCGAAGAGGTTATTCCGGGTTCGGATTTTCCATTTGGGATTTTCGCCCCAAAACCTCCAAATTTAAAGACAGCAAGTTAAATAGGCATCAATGATGTAATTTTTATGGCTTTTGATGTAAAAAAAAGTAACGGTTTTGAGAGCTTTAAAAGATGTCGACCCACTTGTACATGTACACCATTACTTACACCTCCCCCTCCTCCGAGGGATTGTGAGCGGTTTTGGCGGAGAAAAAGCCCAACTGACGAACTATGCAGATTGAACCAATTTTGAACCTAATGTATAATAGGAATATATTGCTTTCTTTCTGAGCTCTGCTTCAAAAAAATAAATAGTTCAAAAACTTGAGCAATACAAATGTACACGAGATTATGAATGTACACGAGATGGATTGGATGAACTCATAGGAATACAAATGTACATCAGATAGATTGGATGAACCCATAGGAATACAAATGTACACGAGATACATTGGATGAACCCATAGGAATACGAATGTACACGAGATGGATTGGATGAGCCCATAGGAATATCAATGTCCACGAGATGGATTGGATAAACCCATAGGAATAAGAATGTACACGAGATGGATTGGATGAACGTATAGACGCAAGAATGTACACGAGATGGATTGGATGAACCCATAGGAATATGAATGTACACGAGATAGATTGGATGAACCCATAGGAATATGAATGTACACGAGATGGATTGGATGAGCCCATAGGAATATGAATGTACACAATATGGATTGGATTAACGCATAGGAATAAGAATGTACACGAGATGGATTGGATGAGCCCATAGGAATATGAATGTACACGAGATGGATTGGATTAACGCATAGGAATAAGAATGTACACGAGATGGAATGGATGAGCCCATAGGAATATGAATGTACACGAGATGGATTGGATGAACGCATAGGAATATGAATGTACACGAGATGGATTGGATGAACCCATAGGAATATGAATGTATACGAGATCGATTGGATGAACCCATAGGAATATGAATGTACACGAGATGGATTGGATGAACCCATAGGAATATGAATGTACACGAGATGGATTGGATGAACCCATAGGAATATCAAGGTACACGAGATGGATTGGATGAACCCATAAGAATATGAATGTACACGAGATGGATTGGATGAACCCATAGGAATATGAATGTACACGAGATGGATTGGATGAACCCATAGGAATATGAATGTACACGAGACGGATTGGATGAACCCATAGGAATATGAATGTACACAAGATGGATTGAATGAACGAGAAGGAATAAGAATATACTGTATGTGGATTGCATGACAATAAGGAATAGGAATTTACCAGCTACAGATTGGTTACTTTTTTATATAGGCACTGCGTTACACTTGTAACTTGCCATTTTTTCGCGTTCCTACATTGCTAGGCTTGATATAATTTCCTGGTCTGATTAAAAAAGGAGCTTCAAGATAAATTGCATCTATCTATACAACTGAGGTTCCTGATTTATTTGACTGACAGTTTTAGCGGATGCCCGAGCTGAATGAGAATACTTGTTGAAATATAGTTTGGGCTTCGTTTGTTAACTTGAGCTTTGACGCACCACAGGCAGCCCATAACGAATTGAATGGGCTAAAATGAACAGACACTGGTTTATATTTTTTTTCAACAGACATAGAAATGTCTACTTACGTTTCTGGTTTTCCTTGAATAGTATAGGAGCTGTGATACGTCTGATGATGTACAGAATATCAATGTCTTTGGAAGAAAGACTTTCTTCTTAACTTTTACGGTGTCCATGGTAACGGTACGATCGTTTCCTTTCTGTTTTGTCATATCTTCCGGTCACAGGTGAGGGAAATTTGAAAGCTTGTAAGACTTTTTGTTTCATGAAGCTGGAAAAAAAGTGTAAAATATGCGGAATAAATTAAATAATTCCTACTGGCCATCCTTACTTGTTTTCTTTTTTAAAAGCAATATTTCTTAATGATTTTAACAATTAACTGCATCAAACCAATGCTTCAAGTATTGGTTCACTTTCCTAACGGTTTTTGAGTTGAAATATCAAACCAATTTTTTCGATCGATCCGACGCTCCTTTTAGAAAAAGTCCGATCTAAGAGGTTATTCCGGGTTCGGATTTTCCATTTTGGATTTTTGCTCTAAAACCTCCAAATTTGAAAAGAGCAAGTTAAATAGGCATCAATGATGTAATTTTTATGGCTTTTGATGTAAAAAAAGTAACGGTTTTGAGAGCTTTAAAAGATGTCGACCCGCTTGTACATGTACACCATTACTTACACCTCCCCCTCCCCCAAGGGATTTTCAGCGGTTTTGGCGGCAAAAAGCCCAGCTGACGAACTATGCAGATTGAACCAATTCTGAACGGTATGTATAATAGGAATGCATTGTAATCTTATTTTCTATTAGCTTAAAGACCTACCATAAATAAAATACACTTTAAAATCCAGCCTAACCTGCTTTCTTAGTTCAAAAAGTTCAGCGCAATAAAACGTACACGAGAATGATTGGATGAACAAATAGGCAGAAGAATGTACACGAGATTAAAAAATAGTGCTTCATTTTCACTATAGTAAATGAGATATTAGTTGTGTTTCTTTCGTTCTCTTTTCACTGCTATTGATAAGTCTTATATACGCATGCGCATGATTGGTGTAAATTGCATATCCCACTTTGTACCCAAAAATACCTGCTGTCAAAGTATTTTGAGTCGGATAAGACCACAAAACCTCAGTTCTGATTTACACCCCTGCTGATCTGTGTATACGTCGCGGCTGGGTTTTTGGAACACATCCCACATGCCGTAAGTCCATACGATGCTTCAGCACTCGATGTCTGGAAGTATGGTCCTGGTTAATCAATCAGTAAAAAAAAAATTAATCCCAAAAATGCGAGTCTTCTAATTTGGAAAGAATAAGAGGAATCCTGAATGCGAGTTTCATTCCTAATGGTTTCTTCTAACCATTCTTCAGTTCTGCCTTACCTTGGTCTATCCAAGAGACCATAAATAAGAGAGAAAAACTTCTTATTACCGGTTGGTCTATTTTTAGCTATTTTTAGCATCCGCGTAAAAAACGGTTTCGCCACACCCTACTACTTTGTGTCAAAAATGTTGTGCTTCATCCAAACGTACCTGGAAGTAGCGAAAGCAAGTAAAAAACATTTTGGGAAAACATATATTTCACGTCTTTGAGAGTCAGTGTTCAACAGCCCCAAACGTGTTTTATCAGAGAACACAACATAGACAATCCTGATGAATTTGGTGTCCAAAACCATATTCTGGAGGATCCAAAACCATATTCTGGAGGATCCAAAATCATATTCTGGAGGATCCAAAACCATATTCTGGAGGATCCAAAATCATATTCTGGAGGATCCAAAATCATATTCTGGGGGATCCAAAATCATATTCTGGAGGATCCAAAACCATATTCTGGAGAATCCAAAATCATATTCTGGAGGATCCAAAATCATATTCTGGAGGATCCAAAACCATATTCTGGAGGATCCAAAACCATATTCTGGAGGATCCAAAATCATATTCTGGAGGATCCAAAATCATATTCTGGATGTTCCAAAACCATATTCTGGAGGATCCAAAACCATATTCTGGAGGATCCAAAATCATATTCTGGAGGATCCAAAACCATATTCTGGAGGATCCAAAACCATATTCTGGAGGATCCAAAACCATATTCTGGAGGATGGATCCAAAACCATATTCTGGAGGATCCAAAACCATATTCTGGAGAATCCAAAATAATATTCTGGAGGATCCAAAATCATATTCTGGAGGATCCAAAATCATATTCTGGGGGATCCAAAATCATATTCCGGAGGATCCAAAATCATATTCTGGAGGATCCAAAACCATATTCTGGAGGATCCAAAATCATATTCTGGAGGATCCAAAATCATATTCTGGAGGATCCAAAACCATATTATGGACGATCCAAAATCATATTCTGGAGGATCCAAAATCATATTCTGGAAGATCCAAAACCATATTCTGGAGGATCCAAAACCATATTCTGGAGGATCCAAAATGATATTCTGGAGGATCCAAAATCATATTCTGGAGGATCCAAAAACCATATTCTGGAGGATCCAAAACCATATTCTGGACGATCCAAAATGATATTCTGGAGGATCCAAAATCATATTCTGGAGGATCCAAAAACCATATTCTGGAGGATCCAAAACCATATTCTGGAGGATCCAAAACCATATTCTGGAGGATCCAAAATCATATTTTGGAGGATCCAAAACCATATTCTGGAGGATCCAAAATCATATTCTGGAGAATACGAATGTACACGAGATAGATTGGATGGATGCATAGGAATAACAATGTACACGAGATGGATTGGATGAACGTATAGACGCAAGAATGTACACGAGATTGATTGGATGAACACAGAGAAATAAGAATGTACATGAGATGGATTGGATGAACGCATAGTAATAAGAATGTACACGAGATGGATTGAATGAACGCAAAGGAATGAGAATCTTCACGAGATCCATGGAATTAACGATTGGATCAACGGATAGGAAGAAGAATGTCCGCAAGATGAATATAAATGATCGCATAGCAATCATATAGAACCCGCTAGTCGTCGATAAAAATTGTGTAACACGAAGAGAGTCGTTCGTGTTCATATACTGAGAAAAGAAAGAGACTTTAAAATAGAACTCTCTCAAGCTCACGAATTGAATTGTTTTGCGGAACAATTATTTGCAAAAATTCGAACTGCCGGGCATTTAGGTTATTTCAAACAGTGCCCGGCAGTCGCCCATCCGACGCTCCTTTTAGAAAAAGTCCGTTCGAAGAGGTTATTCCGGGTTCGGATTTTCCATTTGGGATTTTCGCCCCAAAACCTCCAAATTTAAAGACAGCAAGTTAAATAGGCATCAATGATGTAATTTTTATGGCTTTTGATGTAAAAAAAAGTAACGGTTTTGAGAGCTTTAAAAGATGTCGACCCACTTGTACATGTACACCATTACTTACACCTCCCCCTCCTCCGAGGGATTGTGAGCGGTTTTGGCGGAGAAAAAGCCCAACTGACGAACTATGCAGATTGAACCAATTTTGAACCTAATGTATAATAGGAATATATTGCTTTCTTTCTGAGCTCTGCTTCAAAAAAATAAATAGTTCAAAAACTTGAGCAATACAAATGTACACGAGATTATGAATGTACACGAGATGGATTGGATGAACTCATAGGAATACAAATGTACATCAGATAGATTGGATGAACCCATAGGAATACAAATGTACACGAGATACATTGGATGAACCCATAGGAATACGAATGTACACGAGATGGATTGGATGAGCCCATAGGAATATCAATGTCCACGAGATGGATTGGATAAACCCATAGGAATAAGAATGTACACGAGATGGATTGGATGAACGTATAGACGCAAGAATGTACACGAGATGGATTGGATGAACCCATAGGAATATGAATGTACACGAGATAGATTGGATGAACCCATAGGAATATGAATGTACACGAGATGGATTGGATGAGCCCATAGGAATATGAATGTACACAATATGGATTGGATTAACGCATAGGAATAAGAATGTACACGAGATGGATTGGATGAGCCCATAGGAATATGAATGTACACGAGATGGATTGGATTAACGCATAGGAATAAGAATGTACACGAGATGGAATGGATGAGCCCATAGGAATATGAATGTACACGAGATGGATTGGATGAACGCATAGGAATATGAATGTACACGAGATGGATTGGATGAACCCATAGAAATATGAATGTATACGAGATCGATTGGATGAACCCATAGGAATATGAATGTACACGAGATGGATTCGATGAACCCATAGGAATATGAATGTACACGAGATGGATTGGATGAACCCATAGGAATATGAGTGTACACGAGATGGATTGGATGAGCCCATAGGAATATGAATGTACACGAGATGGATTGGAAGAACCCATAGGAATATGAATGTACACGAGATGGATTGGATGAACCCATAGGAATATGAATGTACACGAGATGGATTGGATGAACCCATAGGAATATGAATGTATACGAGATAGATTGGATGAACCCATAGGAATATGAAGATACACGAGATGGATATGATTAAGCCATAGGAATATGAATGTACACGAGATCGATTGGATGAACCCAAAGGAATATGAAGGTACACGAGATGGATTGGATGAACCCATAGCAATATGAATGTACAGGAGATCGATTGGATGAACCCATAGGAATATGAATGGACACGAGATGGATTGGATGAACCCATAGGAATATGAATGTACACGAGATCGATTGGTTGAACCCATAAGAATATGAAGGTACACGAGATGGATTGGATGAACCCATAAGAATATGAATGTACACGAGATGGATTGGATGAACCCATAGGAATACGAATGTACACGAGATACATTGGATGAACCCATAGCAATATGAATGTACAGGAGATCGATTGGATGAACCCATAGGAATATGAATAGACACGAGATGGATTGGATGAACCCATAGGAATATGAATGTACACGAGATCGATTGGTTGAACACATAGGAATATGAAGGTACACGAGATGGATTGGATGAACCCATAAGAATATGAATGTACACGAGATGGATTGGATGAACCCATAGGAATACGAATGTACACGAGATACATTGGTTGAACCCATAGGAATATGAATGTAAACGAGATGGATTGGATGAACCCATAGGAATATGAAGGTACACGAGATGGATTGGATGAGCCCATAAGAATATGAATGTACACGAGATGGATTGGATGAACCCATAGGAATACGAATGTTCACGAGATCGATTGGATGAACCCATAGGAATATGAATGTACACGAGATGGATTGGATGAACCCATAGGAATACGAATGTACACGAGATGGATTGGATGAACCCATAGGAATATGAATGTAAAGGAGATGGATTGGATGAACTCATAGGAATATGAAGGTACACGAGATGGATTGGATTAACGCATAGGAATAAGAATGAACACGAGATCGATTGGATTAACGCATAGGAATAAGAATGTACACGAGATGGATTGGATGAACCCATAGGAATATGAATGTACACGAGATGGATTGGATGAACCGAGAGGAATATGAATGTACACAAAATGGATTGGATGAGCCCATAGGAATGTCAATGTACACGAGATGGATTGGAGGAGTCCATAGGAATATCAATGTACACGAAATGGATTGGATGAACCCATAGGAATATGAATGTACACGAGATAGATTGGATGAACCCATAGGAATTTGAATGTACACGAGATGGATTGGATGAACCCATAGGAATATGAATGTACACGAGATGGATATGATTAAGCCATAGGAATATGAATGTACACGAGATAGATTGGATGAACCCATAGGAATTTGAATGTACACGAGATGGATTGGATGAACCCATAGGAATATGAATGTACACGTGATGGATATGATTAAGCCATAGGAATATGAATGTACACGAGATGGATTGGATGAACCCATAGGAATATGAATGTACACGAGATGGATTGGATGAACCCATAAGAATATGAATGTACACGAGATGGATTGGATGAGCCCATAGGAATGTCAATGTACACGAGATGGATTGGATAAGCCCATAGGAATATCAATGTACACGAGATGGATTGGATGAACCCATAGGAATATCAATGTACACGAGATAGATTGGATGAACCCATAGGAATATGAATGTACACGAGATGGATTGGATGAACTCATAGGAATATGAATGTACACGAGATGGATTGGATGAACCCATAGGAATATGAACATCGCCAGAAAACTCGAATGGACATGCGCAGTTGGAGCGTGGCACTTAGAATTTTCTCGGCTTGAATTTTACTCCCTTCTTAGAGAAAATGTATGGCGAATAATTTTGAATTTCTTCATGAATGAAAATATCTGTATTTACACAGGCTTCCGGGTATCTGGATAAGTTCTCATAAACGTAAAGTTTGTTTAGAAGCTACTTATGGGTCATAACATTGTATTTTCGGGTCGGTTTTGCGAATTTTGTAAACCAACAGTTTTGGACGCCATGTATAGGACGTCAGTTAGTGGAAGGGATGAATATACCTGCACTTTATCTAAATTTTCTATCCCTACATGTGCGTATTAAACCTTGCCGCCTATGTATTCCACGAGTTGAAATAGCAGACCATTGCTCATCAAAATATTTTGATAAATTCCTCTCGATACAGGCTCGGTTTTTACGATTTAAACTATGGCATAAATGACGTCTTCACAAGTGCAGTATCCTCCATAGAAAGTGCTTTAGTTGATGTGAAAATCGAGGAAAACTACTTGCTATCTGCTTTTTCGAAGCAGACATCTTAGAAGTTGAACAACTAACCTTCAAGCTTTAATAAAATTAATAAATCAGAACCAAAACTTTAAATTACAATTCGGTTTGACAACAACAAAAATACAGGGAATTCGAGTGCCCATTTTAGTGAAGAAGACCGGAAGTGTGCAAAGTCACTCAACTATTTTGGTCTCAAAATCATGGTCAAGGATATGCATAGCTCTATCTTAAATCTTGTTTGAAGGATTGGACTTTCGTCAATATTTCTGCCAAGTTTCAAATGGTTTGGCCACAAACAGTCATTTGCAGTCATTAGACTTCGAATCTCTGAAAAGAAACAGTTCCGGCGCGACATAAACAAAAGATTTCGTATTCATAGCAGGCGTTATTTTTTTTACTGAAAATGACTGAAAAATCAAGGAAAGATAGGAAAGATTCTTATATAATAATAATACGGTGTTCGGGACATTTTTGTGGAATAATCTTGGTAAGCTTGTATGATAAATTAACGTTTATCAGTAAATGAGGAAAACAAAGAATTATTCAATAAGCTAACTTTATGATTAACTTCGTGATTCTACAGTCGTAGACGATCTTTCTCTCACCACTGCCGAAAATTTACGTCTTTAAATGAATATTTCGACTTCCCAAACTGATCCGCTTCCTCTTGGTCTTTTAGGATGTTTTGCTAGCAAAATATCTGCCGTAGATAAATAATTTAAAGCAGCGAACAAACCTTTATGTTCATTGCTAAGTTGTGATGTGTGAACCGATTACAATTGAGATAAGACAATAAGAATGATTGGCATTTATTTTGCATGATTCTAATTTTGCATAATATAGTGCCCGCCCACTTTGGTTCGGAATTTCTGGCGATGATGTACACGAGATGGATTGGATGACCCCATAGGAATATGAATGTACACGAGATGGATTGGATGAACACAGAGCAATAAGAATGTACAGGAGATGGATTGGATGAACGGATAGTAATAAGAATGTACACGAGATGGATTGAATGAACGCAAAGGAATGAGAATCTTCACGAGATCCATGGAATTAACGATTGGATCAACGGATAGGAAGAAGAATGTCCGCAAGATGAATATAAATGATCGCATAGCAATCAGATAAAACCCGCTAGTCGTCGATAAAAATTGTGTAACACGAAGAGAGTTGTTCGTATTTTATACCTAGAAAAGTAAAAGACTTTAAAATAGAACTCTATCAAGCTCACGAAAAGCGCATGATACTTCTCAAGAAGGTAGAGAAGATTAATGGCATCGAATTGAATTGTTTTGCGGAACAATTATTTGCAAAAATTCGAACTGCCGGGCATTTAGTTTATTTCAAACAGTGCCCGGCAGTCGCCCATCCGACTCTCCTTTTAGAAAAAGTCCGTTCGAAGAGGTTATTCCGGGTTCGGATTTTCCATTTTGGATTTTCGCCCCAAAACCTCCAAATTTAAAGACAGCAAGTTAAATAGGCATCAATGCTGTAATTTTTATGGCTTTTGATGTAAAAAAAGTAACGGTTTTGAGAGCTTTAAAAGATGTCGACCCACTTGTACATGTACACCATTACTTACACCTCCCCCTCCCCCGAGGGATTGTGAGCGGTTTTGGCGGAGAAAAAGCCAAGCTGACGAACTATGCAGATTGAACCAATTTTGAACCTAATGTATAATAGGAATATATTGCTTTCTTTCTGAGCTCTGCTTCAAAAAAATAAATAGTTCAAAAACTTGAGCAATACAAATGTACACGAGATTATGAATATACACGAGATGCATTGGATGAACCCATAGGAATACAAATGTACATCAGATAGATTGGGAGAACCCATAGGAATACAAATGTACACGAGATACATTGGATGAACCCATAGGAATACGAATGTACACGAGATGGATTGGATGAACCCATAGGAATATGAATGTACACGAGATGGATTGGATGAACCCATAGGAATAAGAATGTACACGAGATGGATTGGATGAACCCATAGGAATATGAATGTACAAGAGATGCATTGGATGAACCCATAGGAATATGAATGTACACGAGATGGATTGGATTAACGCATAGGTATAAGAATGTACAGGAGAAGGATTGGATGAGCCCATAGGAATATGAATGTACACGAGATGGATTGGATTAACGCATAGGAATAAGAATGTACACGAGATGGATTGGATGAGCCCATAGGAATATGAATGTACACGAGATGGATTGGATGAACCCAAAGGAATATGAAGGTACACAAGATGGATTGGATGAACCCATAGCAATATGAATGTACAGGAGATCGATTGGATGAACCCATAGGAATATGAATGGACACGAGATGGATTGGATGAACCCATAGGAATATGAATGTACACGAGATCGATTAGTTGAACCCATAGGAATATGAAGGTACACGAGATGGATTGGATGAACCCATAGGAATATGAATGTACACGAGATGGATTGGATGAACCCATAGGAATACGAATGTACACGAGATGGATTGGATGAACCCATAAGAATATGAATGTACACGAGATGGATTGGATGAACCCATAGGAATATCAAGGTACACGAGATGGATTGGATGAACCCATAAGAATATGAATGTACACGAGATGGATTGGATGAACCCATAGGAATACGAATGTACACGAGATGGATTGGATGAACCCATAGGAATATGAATGTACACGAGATGGATTGGATGAACCCATAGGAATATGAATGTACACAAGATGGATTGAATGAACGAGAAGGAATAAGAATATACTGTATGTGGATTGCATGACAATAAGGAATAGGAATTTACCAGCTACAGATTGGTTACTTTTTTATATAGGCACTGCGTTACACTTGTAACTTGCCATTTTTTCGCGTTCCTACATTCCTAGGCTTGATATAATTTCTTGGTCTGATTCAAAAAGGAGCTTGAAGATAAATTGCATCTATCTATACAACTGAGGTTCCTGATTTAATTGACTGACAGTTTTAGCCGATGCCCGAGCTGAATGAGAATACTTGTTGAAATATAGTTTGGGCTTCGTTTGTTAACTTGAGCTTTGACGCACCACAGGCAGCCCATAACGAATTGAATGGGCTAAAATGAACAGACACTGGTTTATATTTTTTTTCAACAGACATAGAAATGTCTACTTACGTTTCTGGTTTTCCTTGAATAGTATAGGAGCTGTGATACGTCTGATGATGTACAGAATATCAATGTCTTTGGAAGAAAGACTTTCTTCTTAACTTTTACGGTGTCCATGGTAACGGTACGATCGTTTCCTTTCTGTTTTGTCATATCTTCCGGTCACAGGTGAGGGAAATTTGAAAGCTTGTAAGACTTTTTGTTTCATGAAGCTGGAAAAAAAGTGTAAAATATGCGGAATAAATTAAATAATTCCTACTGGCCATCCTTACTTGTTTTCTTTTTTAAAAGCAATATTTCTTAATGATTTTAACAATTAACTGCATCAAACCAATGCTTCAAGTATTGGTTCACTTTCCTAACGGTTTTTGAGTTGAAATATCAAACCAATTTTTTCGATCGATCCGACGCTCCTTTTAGAAAAAGTCCGATCTAAGAGGTTATTCCGGGTTCGGATTTTCCATTTTGGATTTTTGCTCTAAAACCTCCAAATTTGAAAAGAGCAAGTTAAATAGGCATCAATGATGTAATTTTTATGGCTTTTGATGTAAAAAAAGTAACGGTTTTGAGAGCTTTAAAAGATGTCGACCCGCTTGTACATGTACACCATTACTTACACCTCCCCCTCCCCCAAGGGATTTTCAGCGGTTTTGGCGGCAAAAAGCCCAGCTGACGAACTATGCAGATTGAACCAATTCTGAACGGTATGTATAATAGGAATGCATTGTAATCTTATTTTCTATTAGCTTAAAGACCTACCATAAATAAAATACACTTTAAAATCCAGCCTAACCTGCTTTCTTAGTTCAAAAAGTTCAGCGCAATAAAACGTACACGAGAATGATTGGATGAACAAATAGGCAGAAGAATGTACACGAGATTAAAAAATAGTGCTTCATTTTCACTATAGTAAATGAGATATTAGTTGTGTTTCTTTCGTTCTCTTTTCACTGCTATTGATAAGTCTTATATACGCATGCGCATGATTGGTGTAAATTGCATATCCCACTTTGTACCCAAAAATACCTGCTGTCAAAGTATTTTGAGTCGGATAAGACCACAAAACCTCAGTTCTGATTTACACCCCTGCTGATCTGTGTATACGTCGCGGCTGGGTTTTTGGAACACATCCCACATGCCGTAAGTCCATACGATGCTTCAGCACTCGATGTCTGGAAGTATGGTCCTGGTTAATCAATCAGTAAAAAAAAAATTAATCCCAAAAATGCGAGTCTTCTAATTTGGAAAGAATAAGAGGAATCCTGAATGCGAGTTTCATTCCTAATGGTTTCTTCTAACCATTCTTCAGTTCTGCCTTACCTTGGTCTATCCAAGAGACCATAAATAAGAGAGAAAAACTTCTTATTACCGGTTGGTCTATTTTTAGCTATTTTTAGCATCCGCGTAAAAAACAGTTTCGCCACACCCTACTACTTTGTGTCAAAAATGTTGTGCTTCATCCAAACGTACCTGGAAGTAGCGAAAGCAAGTAAAAAACATTTTGGGAAAACATATATTTCACGTCTTTGAGAGTCAGTGTTCAACAGCCCCAAACGTGTTTTATCAGAGAACACAACATAGACAATCCTGATGAATTTGGTGTCCAAAACCATATTCTGGAGGATCCAAAACCATATTCTGGAGGATCCAAAATCATATTCTGGAGGATCCAAAACCATATTCTGGAGGATCCAAAATCATATTCTGGAGGATCCAAAATCATATTCTGGGGGATCCAAAATCATATTCTGGAGGATCCAAAACCATATTCTGGAGAATCCAAAATCATATTCTGGAGGATCCAAAATCATATTCTGGAGGATCCAAAACCATATTCTGGAGGATCCAAAACCATATTCTGGAGGATCCAAAATCATATTCTGGAGGATCCAAAATCATATTCTGGATGTTCCAAAACCATATTCTGGAGGATCCAAAACCATATTCTGGAGGATCCAAAATCATATTCTGGAGGATCCAAAACCATATTCTGGAGGATCCAAAACCATATTCTGGAGGATGGATCCAAAACCATATTCTGGAGGATCCAAAACCATATTCTGGAGAATCCAAAATAATATTCTGGAGGATCCAAAATCATATTCTGGAGGATCCAAAATCATATTCTGGGGGATCCAAAATCATATTCTGGAGGATCCAAAATCATATTCTGGAGGATCCAAAACCATATTCTGGAGGATCCAAAATCATATTCTGGAGGATCCAAAATCATATTCTGGAGGATCCAAAATCATATTCTGGAGGATCCAAAATCATATTCTGGGGGATCCAAAATCATATTCTGGAGGATCCAAAACCATATTCTGGAGGATGGATCCAAAACCATATTCTGGAGGATCCAAAACCATATTCTGGAGAATCCAAAATAATATTCTGGAGGATCCAAAATCATATTCTGGAGGATCCAAAATCATATTCTGGGGGATCCAAAATCATATTCTGGAGGATCCAAAATCATATTCTGGAGGATCCAAAACCATATTCTGGAGGATCCAAAATCATATTCTGGAGGATCCAAAATCATATTCTGGAGGATCCAAAACCATATTATGGACGATCCAAAATCATATTCTGGAGGATCCAAAATCATATTCTGGAAGATCCAAAACCATATTCTGGAGGATCCAAAACCATATTCTGGAGGATCCAAAATGATATTCTGGAGGATCCAAAATCATATTCTGGAGGATCCAAAAACCATATTCTGGAGGATCCAAAACCATATTCTGGAGGATCCAAAATGATATTCTGGAGGATCCAAAATCATATTCTGGAGGATCCAAAATCATATTCTGGAGGATCCAAAAACCATATTCTGGAGGATCCAAAACCATATTCTGGAGGATCCAAAACCATATTCTGGAGGATCCAAAATCATATTTTGGAGGATCCAAAACCATATTCTGGAGGATCCAAAATCATATTCTGGAGAATACGAATGTACACGAGATAGATTGGATGGATGCATAGGAATAACAATGTACACGAGATGGATTGGATGAACGTATAGACGCAAGAATGTACACGAGATTGATTGGATGAACACAGAGAAATAAGAATGTACATGAGATGGATTGGATGAACGCATAGTAATAAGAATGTACACGAGATGGATTGAATGAACGCAAAGGAATGAGAATCTTCACGAGATCCATGGAATTAACGATTGGATCAACGGATAGGAAGAAGAATGTCCGCAAGATGAATATAAATGATCGCATAGCAATCATATAGAACCCGCTAGTCGTCGATAAAAATTGTGTAACACGAAGAGAGTCGTTCGTGTTCATATACTGAGAAAAGAAAGAGACTTTAAAATAGAACTCTCTCAAGCTCACGAATTGAATTGTTTTGCGGAACAATTATTTGCAAAAATTCGAACTGCCGGGCATTTAGGTTATTTCAAACAGTGCCCGGCAGTCGCCCATCCGACGCTCCTTTTAGAAAAAGTCCGTTCGAAGAGGTTATTCCGGGTTCGGATTTTCCATTTGGGATTTTCGCCCCAAAACCTCCAAATTTAAAGACAGCAAGTTAAATAGGCATCAATGATGTAATTTTTATGGCTTTTGATGTAAAAAAAAGTAACGGTTTTGAGAGCTTTAAAAGATGTCGACCCACTTGTACATGTACACCATTACTTACACCTCCCCCTCCTCCGAGGGATTGTGAGCGGTTTTGGCGGAGAAAAAGCCCAACTGACGAACTATGCAGATTGAACCAATTTTGAACCTAATGTATAATAGGAATATATTGCTTTCTTTCTGAGCTCTGCTTCAAAAAAATAAATAGTTCAAAAACTTGAGCAATACAAATGTACACGAGATTATGAATGTACACGAGATGGATTGGATGAACTCATAGGAATACAAATGTACATCAGATAGATTGGATGAACCCATAGGAATACAAATGTACACGAGATACATTGGATGAACCCATAGGAATACGAATGTACACGAGATGGATTGGATGAGCCCATAGGAATATCAATGTCCACGAGATGGATTGGATAAACCCATAGGAATAAGAATGTACACGAGATGGATTGGATGAACGTATAGACGCAAGAATGTACACGAGATGGATTGGATGAACCCATAGGAATATGAATGTACACGAGATAGATTGGATGAACCCATAGGAATATGAATGTACACGAGATGGATTGGATGAGCCCATAGGAATATGAATGTACACAATATGGATTGGATTAACGCATAGGAATAAGAATGTACACGAGATGGATTGGATGAGCCCATAGGAATATGAATGTACACGAGATGGATTGGATTAACGCATAGGAATAAGAATGTACACGAGATGGAATGGATGAGCCCATAGGAATATGAATGTACACGAGATGGATTGGATGAACGCATAGGAATATGAATGTACACGAGATGGATTGGATGAACCCATAGGAATATGAATGTATACGAGATCGATTGGATGAACCCATAGGAATATGAATGTACACGAGATGGATTGGATGAACCCATAGGAATATGAATGTACACGAGATGGATTGGATGAACCCATAGGAATATCAAGGTACACGAGATGGATTGGATGAACCCATAAGAATATGAATGTACACGAGATGGATTGGATGAACCCATAGGAATATGAATGTACACGAGATGGATTGGATGAACCCATAGGAATATGAATGTACACGAGACGGATTGGATGAACCCATAGGAATATGAATGTACACAAGATGGATTGAATGAACGAGAAGGAATAAGAATATACTGTATGTGGATTGCATGACAATAAGGAATAGGAATTTACCAGCTACAGATTGGTTACTTTTTTATATAGGCACTGCGTTACACTTGTAACTTGCCATTTTTTCGCGTTCCTACATTGCTAGGCTTGATATAATTTCCTGGTCTGATTCAAAAAGGAGCTTGAAGATAAATTGCATCTATCTATACAACTGAGGTTCCTGATTTATTTGACTGACAGTTTTAGCGGATGCCCGAGCTGAATGAGAATACTTGTTGAAATATAGTTTGGGCTTCGTTTGTTAACTTGAGCTTTGACGCACCACAGGCAGCCCATAACGAATTGAATGGGCTAAAATGAACAGACACTGGTTTATATTTTTTTTCAACAGACATAGAAATGTCTACTTACGTTTCTGGTTTTCCTTGAATAGTATAGGAGCTGTGATACGTCTGATGATGTACAGAATATCAATGTCTTTGGAAGAAAGACTTTCTTCTTAACTTTTACGGTGTCCATGGTAACGGTACGATCGTTTCCTTTCTGTTTTGTCATATCTTCCGGTCACAGGTGAGGGAAATTTGAAAGCTTGTAAGACTTTTTGTTTCATGAAGCTGGAAAAAAAGTGTAAAATATGCGGAATAAATTAAATAATTCCTACTGGCCATCCTTACTTGTTTTCTTTTTTAAAAGCAATATTTCTTAATGATTTTAACAATTAACTGCATCAAACCAATGCTTCAAGTATTGGTTCACTTTCCTAACGGTTTTTGAGTTGAAATATCAAACCAATTTTTTCGATCGATCCGACGCTCCTTTTAGAAAAAGTCCGATCTAAGAGGTTATTCCGGGTTCGGATTTTCCATTTTGGATTTTTGCTCTAAAACCTCCAAATTTGAAAAGAGCAAGTTAAATAGGCATCAATGATGTAATTTTTATGGCTTTTGATGTAAAAAAAGTAACGGTTTTGAGAGCTTTAAAAGATGTCGACCCGCTTGTACATGTACACCATTACTTACACCTCCCCCTCCCCCAAGGGATTTTCAGCGGTTTTGGCGGCAAAAAGCCCAGCTGACGAACTATGCAGATTGAACCAATTCTGAACGGTATGTATAATAGGAATGCATTGTAATCTTATTTTCTATTAGCTTAAAGACCTACCATAAATAAAATACACTTTAAAATCCAGCCTAACCTGCTTTCTTAGTTCAAAAAGTTCAGCGCAATAAAACGTACACGAGAATGATTGGATGAACAAATAGGCAGAAGAATGTACACGAGATTAAAAAATAGTGCTTCATTTTCACTATAGTAAATGAGATATTAGTTGTGTTTCTTTCGTTCTCTTTTCACTGCTATTGATAAGTCTTATATACGCATGCGCATGATTGGTGTAAATTGCATATCCCACTTTGTACCCAAAAATACCTGCTGTCAAAGTATTTTGAGTCGGATAAGACCACAAAACCTCAGTTCTGATTTACACCCCTGCTGATCTGTGTATACGTCGCGGCTGGGTTTTTGGAACACATCCCACATGCCGTAAGTCCATACGATGCTTCAGCACTCGATGTCTGGAAGTATGGTCCTGGTTAATCAATCAGTAAAAAAAAAATTAATCCCAAAAATGCGAGTCTTCTAATTTGGAAAGAATAAGAGGAATCCTGAATGCGAGTTTCATTCCTAATGGTTTCTTCTAACCATTCTTCAGTTCTGCCTTACCTTGGTCTATCCAAGAGACCATAAATAAGAGAGAAAAACTTCTTATTACCGGTTGGTCTATTTTTAGCTATTTTTAGCATCCGCGTAAAAAACAGTTTCGCCACACCCTACTACTTTGTGTCAAAAATGTTGTGCTTCATCCAAACGTACCTGGAAGTAGCGAAAGCAAGTAAAAAACATTTTGGGAAAACATATATTTCACGTCTTTGAGAGTCAGTGTTCAACAGCCCCAAACGTGTTTTATCAGAGAACACAACATAGACAATCCTGATGAATTTGGTGTCCAAAACCATATTCTGGAGGATCCAAAACCATATTCTGGAGGATCCAAAATCATATTCTGGAGGATCCAAAACCATATTCTGGAGGATCCAAAATCATATTCTGGAGGATCCAAAATCATATTCTGGGGGATCCAAAATCATATTCTGGAGGATCCAAAACCATATTCTGGAGAATCCAAAATCATATTCTGGAGGATCCAAAATCATATTCTGGAGGATCCAAAACCATATTCTGGAGGATCCAAAACCATATTCTGGAGGATCCAAAATCATATTCTGGAGGATCCAAAATCATATTCTGGATGTTCCAAAACCATATTCTGGAGGATCCAAAACCATATTCTGGAGGATCCAAAATCATATTCTGGAGGATCCAAAACCATATTCTGGAGGATCCAAAACCATATTCTGGAGGATCCAAAACCATATTCTGGAGGATGGATCCAAAACCATATTCTGGAGGATCCAAAACCATATTCTGGAGAATCCAAAATAATATTCTGGAGGATCCAAAATCATATTCTGGAGGATCCAAAATCATATTCTGGGGGATCCAAAATCATATTCTGGAGGATCCAAAATCATATTCTGGAGGATCCAAAACCATATTCTGGAGGATCCAAAATCATATTCTGGAGGATCCAAAATCATATTCTGGAGGATCCAAAATCATATTCTGGAGGATCCAAAATCATATTCTGGGGGATCCAAAATCATATTCTGGAGGATCCAAAACCATATTCTGGAGGATGGATCCAAAACCATATTCTGGAGGATCCAAAACCATATTCTGGAGAATCCAAAATAATATTCTGGAGGATCCAAAATCATATTCTGGAGGATCCAAAATCATATTCTGGGGGATCCAAAATCATATTCTGGAGGATCCAAAATCATATTCTGGAGGATCCAAAACCATATTCTGGAGGATCCAAAATCATATTCTGGAGGATCCAAAATCATATTCTGGAGGATCCAAAACCATATTATGGACGATCCAAAATCATATTCTGGAGGATCCAAAATCATATTCTGGAAGATCCAAAACCATATTCTGGAGGATCCAAAACCATATTCTGGAGGATCCAAAATGATATTCTGGAGGATCCAAAATCATATTCTGGAGGATCCAAAAACCATATTCTGGAGGATCCAAAACCATATTCTGGACGATCCAAAATGATATTCTGGAGGATCCAAAATCATATTCTGGAGGATCCAAAAACCATATTCTGGAGGATCCAAAACCATATTCTGGAGGATCCAAAACCATATTCTGGAGGATCCAAAATCATATTTTGGAGGATCCAAAACCATATTCTGGAGGATCCAAAATCATATTCTGGAGAATACGAATGTACACGAGATAGATTGGATGGATGCATAGGAATAACAATGTACACGAGATGGATTGGATGAACGTATAGACGCAAGAATGTACACGAGATTGATTGGATGAACACAGAGAAATAAGAATGTACATGAGATGGATTGGATGAACGCATAGTAATAAGAATGTACACGAGATGGATTGAATGAACGCAAAGGAATGAGAATCTTCACGAGATCCATGGAATTAACGATTGGATCAACGGATAGGAAGAAGAATGTCCGCAAGATGAATATAAATGATCGCATAGCAATCATATAGAACCCGCTAGTCGTCGATAAAAATTGTGTAACACGAAGAGAGTCGTTCGTGTTCATATACTGAGAAAAGAAAGAGACTTTAAAATAGAACTCTCTCAAGCTCACGAATTGAATTGTTTTGCGGAACAATTATTTGCAAAAATTCGAACTGCCGGGCATTTAGGTTATTTCAAACAGTGCCCGGCAGTCGCCCATCCGACGCTCCTTTTAGAAAAAGTCCGTTCGAAGAGGTTATTCCGGGTTCGGATTTTCCATTTGGGATTTTCGCCCCAAAACCTCCAAATTTAAAGACAGCAAGTTAAATAGGCATCAATGATGTAATTTTTATGGCTTTTGATGTAAAAAAAAGTAACGGTTTTGAGAGCTTTAAAAGATGTCGACCCACTTGTACATGTACACCATTACTTACACCTCCCCCTCCTCCGAGGGATTGTGAGCGGTTTTGGCGGAGAAAAAGCCCAACTGACGAACTATGCAGATTGAACCAATTTTGAACCTAATGTATAATAGGAATATATTGCTTTCTTTCTGAGCTCTGCTTCAAAAAAATAAATAGTTCAAAAACTTGAGCAATACAAATGTACACGAGATTATGAATGTACACGAGATGGATTGGATGAACTCATAGGAATACAAATGTACATCAGATAGATTGGATGAACCCATAGGAATACAAATGTACACGAGATACATTGGATGAACCCATAGGAATACGAATGTACACGAGATGGATTGGATGAGCCCATAGGAATATCAATGTCCACGAGATGGATTGGATAAACCCATAGGAATAAGAATGTACACGAGATGGATTGGATGAACGTATAGACGCAAGAATGTACACGAGATGGATTGGATGAACCCATAGGAATATGAATGTACACGAGATAGATTGGATGAACCCATAGGAATATGAATGTACACGAGATGGATTGGATGAGCCCATAGGAATATGAATGTACACAATATGGATTGGATTAACGCATAGGAATAAGAATGTACACGAGATGGATTGGATGAGCCCATAGGAATATGAATGTACACGAGATGGATTGGATTAACGCATAGGAATAAGAATGTACACGAGATGGAATGGATGAGCCCATAGGAATATGAATGTACACGAGATGGATTGGATGAACGCATAGGAATATGAATGTACACGAGATGGATTGGATGAACCCATAGGAATATGAATGTATACGAGATCGATTGGATGAACCCATAGGAATATGAATGTACACGAGATGGATTGGATGAACCCATAGGAATATGAATGTACACGAGATGGATTGGATGAACCCATAGGAATATCAAGGTACACGAGATGGATTGGATGAACCCATAAGAATATGAATGTACACGAGATGGATTGGATGAACCCATAGGAATATGAATGTACACGAGATGGATTGGATGAACCCATAGGAATATGAATGTACACGAGACGGATTGGATGAACCCATAGGAATATGAATGTACACAAGATGGATTGAATGAACGAGAAGGAATAAGAATATACTGTATGTGGATTGCATGACAATAAGGAATAGGAATTTACCAGCTACAGATTGGTTACTTTTTTATATAGGCACTGCGTTACACTTGTAACTTGCCATTTTTTCGCGTTCCTACATTGCTAGGCTTGATATAATTTCCTGGTCTGATTAAAAAAGGAGCTTCAAGATAAATTGCATCTATCTATACAACTGAGGTTCCTGATTTATTTGACTGACAGTTTTAGCGGATGCCCGAGCTGAATGAGAATACTTGTTGAAATATAGTTTGGGCTTCGTTTGTTAACTTGAGCTTTGACGCACCACAGGCAGCCCATAACGAATTGAATGGGCTAAAATGAACAGACACTGGTTTATATTTTTTTTCAACAGACATAGAAATGTCTACTTACGTTTCTGGTTTTCCTTGAATAGTATAGGAGCTGTGATACGTCTGATGATGTACAGAATATCAATGTCTTTGGAAGAAAGACTTTCTTCTTAACTTTTACGGTGTCCATGGTAACGGTACGATCGTTTCCTTTCTGTTTTGTCATATCTTCCGGTCACAGGTGAGGGAAATTTGAAAGCTTGTAAGACTTTTTGTTTCATGAAGCTGGAAAAAAAGTGTAAAATATGCGGAATAAATTAAATAATTCCTACTGGCCATCCTTACTTGTTTTCTTTTTTAAAAGCAATATTTCTTAATGATTTTAACAATTAACTGCATCAAACCAATGCTTCAAGTATTGGTTCACTTTCCTAACGGTTTTTGAGTTGAAATATCAAACCAATTTTTTCGATCGATCCGACGCTCCTTTTAGAAAAAGTCCGATCTAAGAGGTTATTCCGGGTTCGGATTTTCCATTTTGGATTTTTGCTCTAAAACCTCCAAATTTGAAAAGAGCAAGTTAAATAGGCATCAATGATGTAATTTTTATGGCTTTTGATGTAAAAAAAGTAACGGTTTTGAGAGCTTTAAAAGATGTCGACCCGCTTGTACATGTACACCATTACTTACACCTCCCCCTCCCCCAAGGGATTTTCAGCGGTTTTGGCGGCAAAAAGCCCAGCTGACGAACTATGCAGATTGAACCAATTCTGAACGGTATGTATAATAGGAATGCATTGTAATCTTATTTTCTATTAGCTTAAAGACCTACCATAAATAAAATACACTTTAAAATCCAGCCTAACCTGCTTTCTTAGTTCAAAAAGTTCAGCGCAATAAAACGTACACGAGAATGATTGGATGAACAAATAGGCAGAAGAATGTACACGAGATTAAAAAATAGTGCTTCATTTTCACTATAGTAAATGAGATATTAGTTGTGTTTCTTTCGTTCTCTTTTCACTGCTATTGATAAGTCTTATATACGCATGCGCATGATTGGTGTAAATTGCATATCCCACTTTGTACCCAAAAATACCTGCTGTCAAAGTATTTTGAGTCGGATAAGACCACAAAACCTCAGTTCTGATTTACACCCCTGCTGATCTGTGTATACGTCGCGGCTGGGTTTTTGGAACACATCCCACATGCCGTAAGTCCATACGATGCTTCAGCACTCGATGTCTGGAAGTATGGTCCTGGTTAATCAATCAGTAAAAAAAAAATTAATCCCAAAAATGCGAGTCTTCTAATTTGGAAAGAATAAGAGGAATCCTGAATGCGAGTTTCATTCCTAATGGTTTCTTCTAACCATTCTTCAGTTCTGCCTTACCTTGGTCTATCCAAGAGACCATAAATAAGAGAGAAAAACTTCTTATTACCGGTTGGTCTATTTTTAGCTATTTTTAGCATCCGCGTAAAAAACGGTTTCGCCACACCCTACTACTTTGTGTCAAAAATGTTGTGCTTCATCCAAACGTACCTGGAAGTAGCGAAAGCAAGTAAAAAACATTTTGGGAAAACATATATTTCACGTCTTTGAGAGTCAGTGTTCAACAGCCCCAAACGTGTTTTATCAGAGAACACAACATAGACAATCCTGATGAATTTGGTGTCCAAAACCATATTCTGGAGGATCCAAAACCATATTCTGGAGGATCCAAAATCATATTCTGGAGGATCCAAAACCATATTCTGGAGGATCCAAAATCATATTCTGGAGGATCCAAAATCATATTCTGGGGGATCCAAAATCATATTCTGGAGGATCCAAAACCATATTCTGGAGAATCCAAAATCATATTCTGGAGGATCCAAAATCATATTCTGGAGGATCCAAAACCATATTCTGGAGGATCCAAAACCATATTCTGGAGGATCCAAAATCATATTCTGGAGGATCCAAAATCATATTCTGGATGTTCCAAAACCATATTCTGGAGGATCCAAAACCATATTCTGGAGGATCCAAAATCATATTCTGGAGGATCCAAAACCATATTCTGGAGGATCCAAAACCATATTCTGGAGGATCCAAAACCATATTCTGGAGGATGGATCCAAAACCATATTCTGGAGGATCCAAAACCATATTCTGGAGAATCCAAAATAATATTCTGGAGGATCCAAAATCATATTCTGGAGGATCCAAAATCATATTCTGGGGGATCCAAAATCATATTCTGGAGGATCCAAAATCATATTCTGGAGGATCCAAAACCATATTCTGGAGGATCCAAAATCATATTCTGGAGGATCCAAAATCATATTCTGGAGGATCCAAAACCATATTATGGACGATCCAAAATCATATTCTGGAGGATCCAAAATCATATTCTGGAAGATCCAAAACCATATTCTGGAGGATCCAAAACCATATTCTGGAGGATCCAAAATGATATTCTGGAGGATCCAAAATCATATTCTGGAGGATCCAAAAACCATATTCTGGAGGATCCAAAACCATATTCTGGACGATCCAAAATGATATTCTGGAGGATCCAAAATCATATTCTGGAGGATCCAAAAACCATATTCTGGAGGATCCAAAACCATATTCTGGAGGATCCAAAACCATATTCTGGAGGATCCAAAATCATATTTTGGAGGATCCAAAACCATATTCTGGAGGATCCAAAATCATATTCTGGAGAATACGAATGTACACGAGATAGATTGGATGGATGCATAGGAATAACAATGTACACGAGATGGATTGGATGAACGTATAGACGCAAGAATGTACACGAGATTGATTGGATGAACACAGAGAAATAAGAATGTACATGAGATGGATTGGATGAACGCATAGTAATAAGAATGTACACGAGATGGATTGAATGAACGCAAAGGAATGAGAATCTTCACGAGATCCATGGAATTAACGATTGGATCAACGGATAGGAAGAAGAATGTCCGCAAGATGAATATAAATGATCGCATAGCAATCATATAGAACCCGCTAGTCGTCGATAAAAATTGTGTAACACGAAGAGAGTCGTTCGTGTTCATATACTGAGAAAAGAAAGAGACTTTAAAATAGAACTCTCTCAAGCTCACGAATTGAATTGTTTTGCGGAACAATTATTTGCAAAAATTCGAACTGCCGGGCATTTAGGTTATTTCAAACAGTGCCCGGCAGTCGCCCATCCGACGCTCCTTTTAGAAAAAGTCCGTTCGAAGAGGTTATTCCGGGTTCGGATTTTCCATTTGGGATTTTCGCCCCAAAACCTCCAAATTTAAAGACAGCAAGTTAAATAGGCATCAATGATGTAATTTTTATGGCTTTTGATGTAAAAAAAAGTAACGGTTTTGAGAGCTTTAAAAGATGTCGACCCACTTGTACATGTACACCATTACTTACACCTCCCCCTCCTCCGAGGGATTGTGAGCGGTTTTGGCGGAGAAAAAGCCCAACTGACGAACTATGCAGATTGAACCAATTTTGAACCTAATGTATAATAGGAATATATTGCTTTCTTTCTGAGCTCTGCTTCAAAAAAATAAATAGTTCAAAAACTTGAGCAATACAAATGTACACGAGATTATGAATGTACACGAGATGGATTGGATGAACTCATAGGAATACAAATGTACATCAGATAGATTGGATGAACCCATAGGAATACAAATGTACACGAGATACATTGGATGAACCCATAGGAATACGAATGTACACGAGATGGATTGGATGAGCCCATAGGAATATCAATGTCCACGAGATGGATTGGATAAACCCATAGGAATAAGAATGTACACGAGATGGATTGGATGAACGTATAGACGCAAGAATGTACACGAGATGGATTGGATGAACCCATAGGAATATGAATGTACACGAGATAGATTGGATGAACCCATAGGAATATGAATGTACACGAGATGGATTGGATGAGCCCATAGGAATATGAATGTACACAATATGGATTGGATTAACGCATAGGAATAAGAATGTACACGAGATGGATTGGATGAGCCCATAGGAATATGAATGTACACGAGATGGATTGGATTAACGCATAGGAATAAGAATGTACACGAGATGGAATGGATGAGCCCATAGGAATATGAATGTACACGAGATGGATTGGATGAACGCATAGGAATATGAATGTACACGAGATGGATTGGATGAACCCATAGAAATATGAATGTATACGAGATCGATTGGATGAACCCATAGGAATATGAATGTACACGAGATGGATTGGATGAACCCATAGGAATATGAATGTACACGAGATGGATTGGATGAACCCATAGGAATATGAGTGTACACGAGATGGATTGGATGAGCCCATAGGAATATGAATGTACACGAGATGGATTGGAAGAACCCATAGGAATATGAATGTACACGAGATGGATTGGATGAACCCATAGGAATATGAATGTACACGAGATGGATTGGATGAACCCATAGGAATATGAATGTATACGAGATAGATTGGATGAACCCATAGGAATATGAAGATACACGAGATGGATATGATTAAGCCATAGGAATATGAATGTACACGAGATCGATTGGATGAACCCAAAGGAATATGAAGGTACACGAGATGGATTGGATGAACCCATAGCAATATGAATGTACAGGAGATCGATTGGATGAACCCATAGGAATATGAATGGACACGAGATGGATTGGATGAACCCATAGGAATATGAATGTACACGAGATCGATTGGTTGAACCCATAAGAATATGAAGGTACACGAGATGGATTGGATGAACCCATAAGAATATGAATGTACACGAGATGGATTGGATGAACCCATAGGCATACGAATGTACACGAGATACATTGGATGAACCCATAGCAATATGAATGTACAGGAGATCGATTGGATGAACCCATAGGAATATGAATAGACACGAGATGGATTGGATGAACCCATAGGAATATGAATGTACACGAGATCGATTGGTTGAACACATAGGAATATGAAGGTACACGAGATGGATTGGATGAACCCATAAGAATATGAATGTACACGAGATGGATTGGATGAACCCATAGGAATACGAATGTACACGAGATACATTGGTTGAACCCATAGGAATATGAATGTAAACGAGATGGATTGGATGAACCCATAGGAATATGAAGGTACACGAGATGGATTGGATGAGCCCATAAGAATATGAATGTACACGAGATGGATTGGATGAACCCATAGGAATACGAATGTTCACGAGATCGATTGGATGAACCCATAGGAATATGAATGTACACGAGATGGATTGGATGAACCCATAGGAATACGAATGTACACGAGATGGATTGGATGAACCCATAGGAATATGAATGTAAAGGAGATGGATTGGATGAACTCATAGGAATATGAAGGTACACGAGATGGATTGGATTAACGCATAGGAATAAGAATGAACACGAGATCGATTGGATTAACGCATAGGAATAAGAATGTACACGAGATGGATTGGATGAACCCATAGGAATATGAATGTACACGAGATGGATTGGATGAACCGAGAGGAATATGAATGTACACAAAATGGATTGGATGAGCCCATAGGAATGTCAATGTACACGAGATGGATTGGAGGAGTCCATAGGAATATCAATGTACACGAAATGGATTGGATGAACCCATAGGAATATGAATGTACACGAGATAGATTGGATGAACCCATAGGAATTTGAATGTACACGAGATGGATTGGATGAACCCATAGGAATATGAATGTACACGAGATGGATATGATTAAGCCATAGGAATATGAATGTACACGAGATAGATTGGATGAACCCATAGGAATTTGAATGTACACGAGATGGATTGGATGAACCCATAGGAATATGAATGTACACGTGATGGATATGATTAAGCCATAGGAATATGAATGTACACGAGATGGATTGGATGAACCCATAGGAATATGAATGTACACGAGATGGATTGGATGAACCCATAAGAATATGAATGTACACGAGATGGATTGGATGAGCCCATAGGAATGTCAATGTACACGAGATGGATTGGATAAGCCCATAGGAATATCAATGTACACGAGATGGATTGGATGAACCCATAGGAATATCAATGTACACGAGATAGATTGGATGAACCCATAGGAATATGAATGTACACGAGATGGATTGGATGAACTCATAGGAATATGAATGTACACGAGATGGATTGGATGAACCCATAGGAATATGAATGTACACGAGATGGATTGGATGACCCCATAGGAATATGAATGTACACGAGATGGATTGGATGAACACAGAGCAATAAGAATGTACAGGAGATGGATTGGATGAACGGATAGTAATAAGAATGTACACGAGATGGATTGAATGAACGCAAAGGAATGAGAATCTTCACGAGATCCATGGAATTAACGATTGGATCAACGCATAGGAAGAAGAATGTCCGCAAGATGAATATAAATGATCGCATAGCAATCAGATAAAACCCGCTAGTCGTCGATAAAAATTGTGTAACACGAAGAGAGTTGTTCGTATTTTATACCTAGAAAAGTAAAAGACTTTAAAATAGAACTCTATCAAGCTCACGAAAAGCGCATGATACTTCTCAAGAAGGTAGAGAAGATTAATGGCATCGAATTGAATTGTTTTGCGGAACAATTATTTGCAAAAATTCGAACTGCCGGGCATTTAGTTTATTTCAAACAGTGCCCGGCAGTCGCCCATCCGACTCTCCTTTTAGAAAAAGTCCGTTCGAAGAGGTTATTCCGGGTTCGGATTTTCCATTTTGGATTTTCGCCCCAAAACCTCCAAATTTAAAGACAGCAAGTTAAATAGGCATCAATGCTGTAATTTTTATGGCTTTTGATGTAAAAAAAGTAACGGTTTTGAGAGCTTTAAAAGATGTCGACCCACTTGTACATGTACACCATTACTTACACCTCCCCCTCCCCCGAGGGATTGTGAGCGGTTTTGGCGGAGAAAAAGCCAAGCTGACGAACTATGCAGATTGAACCAATTTTGAACCTAATGTATAATAGGAATATATTGCTTTCTTTCTGAGCTCTGCTTCAAAAAAATAAATAGTTCAAAAACTTGAGCAATACAAATGTACACGAGATTATGAATATACACGAGATGCATTGGATGAACCCATAGGAATACAAATGTACATCAGATAGATTGGGAGAACCCATAGGAATACAAATGTACACGAGATACATTGGATGAACCCATAGGAATACGAATGTACACGAGATGGATTGGATGAACCCATAGGAATATGAATGTACACGAGATGGATTGGATGAACCCATAGGAATAAGAATGTACACGAGATGGATTGGATGAACCCATAGGAATATGAATGTACAAGAGATGCATTGGATGAACCCATAGGAATATGAATGTACACGAGATGGATTGGATTAACGCATAGGTATAAGAATGTACAGGAGAAGGATTGGATGAGCCCATAGGAATATGAATGTACACGAGATGGATTGGATTAACGCATAGGAATAAGAATGTACACGAGATGGATTGGATGAGCCCATAGGAATATGAATGTACACGAGATGGATTGGATGAACCCAAAGGAATATGAAGGTACACAAGATGGATTGGATGAACCCATAGCAATATGAATGTACAGGAGATCGATTGGATGAACCCATAGGAATATGAATGGACACGAGATGGATTGGATGAACCCATAGGAATATGAATGTACACGAGATCGATTAGTTGAACCCATAGGAATATGAAGGTACACGAGATGGATTGGATGAACCCATAGGAATATGAATGTACACGAGATGGATTGGATGAACCCATAGGAATACGAATGTACACGAGATGGATTGGATGAACCCATAAGAATATGAATGTACACGAGATGGATTGGATGAACCCATAGGAATATCAAGGTACACGAGATGGATTGGATGAACCCATAAGAATATGAATGTACACGAGATGGATTGGATGAACCCATAGGAATACGAATGTACACGAGATGGATTGGATGAACCCATAGGAATATGAATGTACACGAGATGGATTGGATGAACCCATAGGAATATGAATGTACACAAGATGGATTGAATGAACGAGAAGGAATAAGAATATACTGTATGTGGATTGCATGACAATAAGGAATAGGAATTTACCAGCTACAGATTGGTTACTTTTTTATATAGGCACTGCGTTACATTTGTAACTTGCCATTTTTTCGCGTTCCTACATTCCTAGGCCTCTTATAATTTCTTGGTCTGATTCAAAAAGGAGCTTGAAGATAAATTGCATCTATCTATACAACTGAGGTTCCTGATTTAATTGACTGACAGTTTTAGCCGATGCCCGAGCTGAATGAGAATACTTGTTGAAATATAGTTTGGGCTTTCTGTGTTAACTTGAGCTTTGACGCACCACAGGCAGCCCATAACGAATTGAATGGGCTAAAATGAACAGATACTGGTTTATAATTTTTTTCAACAGACATAGAAATGTCTACTTACGTTTCTGGTTTTCCTTGAATAGTATAGGAGCTGTGATACGTCTGATGATGTACAGAATATCAATGTCTTTGGAAGAAAGACTTTCTTCTTAACTTTTACGGTGTCCATGGTAACGGTACGATCGTTTCCTTTCTGTTTTGTCATATCTTCCGGTCACAGGTTATTTAGGGAAATTTGAAAGCTTTTATGACTTTTTGTTTCATGAAGCTGGAAAAAAAAGTGTAAAATATGCGGAATAAATTAAATAATTCCTACTGGCCATCCTTACTTGTTTTCTTTTTTAAAAGCAATATTTCTTAATGATTTTAACAATTAACTGCATCAAACCAATGCTTCAAGTATTGGTTCACTTTCCTAACGGTTTTTGAGTTGAAATATCAAAGCAATTTTTTTCGATCGATCCGACGCTTCTTTTAGAAAAAGTCCGATTCAAGAGGTTATTCCGGGTTCGGATTTTCCATTTTGGATTTTCGCTCTAAAACCTCCAAATTTGAAAAGAGCAAGTTAAATAGGCATCAATGATGTAATTTTTATGGCTTTTGATGTAAAAAAAGTAACGGTTTTGAGAGCTTTAAAAGATGTCGACCCGCTTGTACATGTACACCATTACTTACACCTCCCCCTCCCCCAAGGGATTTTGAGCAGTTTTGGCGGCAAAAAGCCCAGCTGACGAACTATGCAGATTGAACCAATTTTGAACGGTATGTATAATAGGAATGCATTGTAATCTTATTTTCTATTAGCTTAAAGACCTACCATCAATAAAATACACTTTAAAAGTCTTTGAGAGTCAGTGTTCAACAGCCCCAAACGTGTTTTATCAGAGAACACAACATAGACAATCCTGATGAATTTGGTGTCCAAAACCATATTCTGGAGGATCCAAAATCATATTCTGGAGCATCCAAAACCATATTCTGGAGGATCCAAAATAATATTCTGGAGGATCCAAAACCATATTCTGGAGGATCCAAAACCATATTCTGGAGGATCCAAAATCATATTCTGGAGGATCCAAAACCATATTCTGGAGGATCCAAAACCATATTCTGGAGGATCCAAAACCATATTCTGGAGGATCCAAAACCATATTCTGGAGGATCCAAAATCATATTCTGGAGGATCCAAAATCATATTCTGGAGAATACGAATGTACACGAGATAGATTGGATGGATGCATAGGAATAACAATGTACACGAGATGGATTGGATGAACGTATAGACGCAAGAATGTACACGAGATGGATTGGATGAACACAGAGCAATAAGAATGTACATGACATGGATTGGCTGAACGCATAGTAATAAGAATGTACACGAGATGGATTGAATGAACGCAAAGGAATGAGAATCTTCACGAGATCCATGGAATTAACGATTGGATCAACGGATAGGAAGAAGAATGTCCGCAAGATGAATATAAATGATCCCATAGCAAGTAGATAAAACCGGCTAGTCGTCGATAAAAATTGTGTAACACGAAGAGAGTCGTTCGTATTTTATACCGAGAAAAGTAAAAGACTTTCAAATAGAACTCTATCAAGCTCACGAAAAGCGCATGATACTTCTCAAGAAGGTAGAGAAGATTAATGGCATCGAATTGAATTGTTTTGCGGAACAATTATTTGCAAAAATTCGAACTGCCGGGCATTTAGTTTATTTCAAACAGTGCCCGGCAGTCGCCCATCCGACGATCCTTTTAGAAAAAGTCCGTTCGAAGAGGTTATTCCGGGTTCGGATTTTCCATTTTGGATTTTCGCCCCAAAACCTCCAAATTTAAAGACAGCAAGTTAAATAGGCATCAATGATGTAATTTTTATGGCTTTTGATGTAAAAAAAAGTAACGGTTTTGAGAGCTTTAAAAGATGTCGACCCACTTCTACATGTACACCATTACTTACACCTCCCCCTCCCCCGAGGGATTGTGAGCGGTTTTGGCGGAGAAAAACCCAGCTGACGAACTCTGCAGATTGAACCAATTTTGAACCTAATGTATAATAGGAATATATTGCTTTCTTTCTGAGCTCTGCTTCAAAAAAATAAATAGTTCAAAAACTTGAGCAATACAAATGTACCCGAGATTATGAATGTACACGAGATGGATTGGATGAACCCATAGGAATACAAATGTACACGAGATACATTGGATAAACCCATAGGAATACGAATGTACACGAGATGGATTGGATGAGCCCAAAGAAATATGAATGTACACGAGATGGATTGGATTAACGTATAGAAATAAGAATGTACACGAGATGGATTGGATGAGCCCATAGGAATATGAATGTACAGGAGATGGATTGGATGAACCCATAGAAATATGAATGTACACGAGATGGATTGGATTAACAAATAAGAATAAGAATGTACACGAAATGGATTGGATTAACGTATAGAAATAAGAATGTACACGAGATGGATTGGATGAGCCCATAGGAATATGAATGTACAGGAGATGGATTGGATGAACCCATAGGAATATGAATGTACACGAGATGGATTGGATGAGCCCATAGGAATATCAATGTACAAGAGATGGATTTGATGAGCCCATAAGAATATCAATGTACACGAGATTGATTGGATGAACCCATAGGAATATGAATGTACACGAGATAGATTGGATGAACCCATACGAATATGAATGTACACGAGATGGATTGGATGAACCCATAGGAATATGAATGTACACGAGATGGATTGGATGAACCCATAGGAATATGAATGTACACGAGATGGATTGGATGAGCCCATAGGAATATGAATGTACAGGAGATGGATTGGATGAACCCATAGGAATATGAATGTACACGAGATGGATTGGATGAGCCCATAGGAATATCAATGTACAAGAGATGGATTTGATGAGCCCATAAGAATATCAATGTACACGAGATTGATTGGATGAACCCATAGGAATATGAATGTACACGAGATAGATTGGATGAACCCATACAAATATGAATGTACACGAGATGGATTGGATGAACCCATAGGAATATGAATGTACACGAGATGGATTGGATGAACCCATAGGAATATGAATGTACACGAGATGGATTGGATGAACCCATAGGAATATGAATGTACACGAGATTGATTGGATGAGCCTATAGGAATATGAATGTATACGAGATGGATTGGATGAACCCATAGGAATATGAATGTACACGAGATGGATATGATTAAGCCATAGGAATATGAATGTACACGAGATGGATTGGATGAACCCATAGCAATATGAATGTACACGAGATGGATTGGATGAACCCATAGGAATATGAATGTACACGAGATGGATTGGATGAAGCCATAGGAATATGAATGTACACGAGATGGATTGGATTAACGCATAGGAATAAGAATGTACACGAGATGGATTGGATGAGCCCATATGAATATGAATGTACACGAGATGGATTGGATTAACGCATAGGAATAAGAATGTACACGAAATGGATTGGATTAACGCATAGGAATAAGAATGTACACGAGATGGATTGGATGAACCCATAGGAATATGAATGTACACGAGATGGATTGGATGAGCCCATAGGAATATCAATGTACACGAGATGGATTGGATGAACCCATAGCAATATGAATGGACACGAGATTGATTGGATGAACCCATAGGAATATGAATGTACACGAGATGGATTGGATTAACAAATAAGAATAAGAATGTACACGAAATGGATTGGATTAACGTATAGAAATAAGAATGTACACGAGATGGATTGGATGAGCCCATAGGAATATGAATGTACAGGAGATGGATTGGATGATCCCATAGGAATATGAATGTACACGAGATGGATTGGATGACCCCATAGGAATATCAATGTACAAGAGATGGATTGGATGAGCCCATAGGAATATCAATGTACACGAGATTGATTGGATGAACCCATACGAATATGAATGTACACGAGATAGATTGGATGAACCCATACGAATATGAATGTACACGAGATGGATTGGATGAACCCATAGGAATATGAATGTACACGAGATGGATTGGATGAACCCATAGGAATATGAATGTACACCAGATGGATTGGATGAGCCTATAGGAATATGAATGTATACGAGATGGATTGGATGAACCCATAGGAATATGAATGTACACGAGATGGATTGGATTAAGCCATAGGAATATGAATGTACACGAGATGGATTGGATGACCCCATAGGAATATGAATGTACACGAGATGGATTGGATGAACCCATAGCAATATGAATGTACACGAGATGGATTGGATGAACCCATAGGAATATGAATGTAAACAAGATGGATTTGATGAACGAGAAGGAATAAGAATATACTGTATGTGGATTGCATGACAATAAGGAATAGGAATTTACAAGCTACAGATTGGTTACTTTTTTATATAGGCACTGCGTTACATTTGTAACTTGCCATTTTTTCGCGTTCCTACATTCCTAGGCCTCTTATAATTTCTTGGTCTGATTCAAAAAGGAGCTTGAAGATAAATTGCATCTATCTATACAACTGAGGTTCCTGATTTAATTTACTGACAGTTTTAGCGGATGCCCGAGCTGAATGAGAATACTTGTTGAAATATAGTTTGGGCTTCCTGTGTTAACTTGAGCTTTGATGCACCACAGGCAGCCCATAACGAATTGAATGGGCTAAAATGAACAGACACTGGTTTATAATTTTTTTCAACAGACATAGAAATGTCTACTTACGTTTCTGGTTTTCCTTGAATAGTATAGGAGCTGTGATACGTCTGATGATGTACAGAATATCAATGTCTTTGGAAGAAAGACTTTCTTCTTAACTTTTACGGTGTCCATGGTAACGGTACGATCGTTTCCTTTCTGTTTTGTCATATCTTCCGGTCACAGGTTATTTAGGGAAATTTGAAAGCTTTTATGACTTTTTGTTTCATGAAGCTGGAAAAAAAAGTGTAAAATATGCGGAATAAATTAAATAATTCCTACTGGCCATCCTTACTTGTTTTCTTTTTTAAAAGCAATATTTCTTAATGATTTTAACAATTAACTGCATCAAACCAATGCTTCAAGTATTGGTTCACTTTCCTAACGGTTTTTGAGTTGAAATATCAAAGCAATTTTTTTCGATCGATCCGACGCTTCTTTTAGAAAAAGTCCGATTCAAGAGGTTATTCCGGGTTCGGATTTTCCATTTTGGATTTTCGCTCTAAAACCTCCAAATTTGAAAAGAGCAAGTTAAATAGGCATCAATGATGTAATTTTTATGGCTTTTGATGTAAAAAAAGTAACGGTTTTGAGAGCTTTAAAAGATGTCGACCCGCTTGTACATGTACACCATTACTTACACCTCCCCCTCCCCCAAGGGATTTTGAGCGGTTTTGGCGGCAAAAAGCCCAGCTGACGAACTATGCAGATTGAACCAATTTTGAACGGTATGTATAATAGGAATGCATTGTAATCTTATTTTCTATTAGCTCAAAGACCTACCATCAATAAAATACACTTTAAAAGTCTTTGAGAGTCAGTGTTCAACAGCCCCAAACGTGTTTTATCAGAGACCACAACATAGACAATCCTGATGAATTTGGTGTCCAAAACCATATTCTGGAGGATCCAAAATCATATTCTGGAGCATCCAAAACCATATTCTGGAGGATCCAAAATAATATTCTGGAGGATCCAAAACCATATTCTGGAGGATCCAAAACCATATTCTGGAGGATCCAAAATCATATTCTGGAGGATCCAAAACCATATTCTGGAGGATCCAAAACCATATTCTGGAGGATCAAAAACCATATTCTGGAGAATACGAATGTACACGAGATAGATTGGATGGATGCATAGGAATAACAATGTACACGAGATGGATTGGATGAACGTATAGACGCAAGAATGTACACGAGATGGATTGGATGAACACAGAGCAATAAGAATGTACATGACATGGATTGGATGAACGCATAGTAATAAGAATGTACACGAGATGGATTGAATGAACGCAAAGGAATGAGAATCTTCACGAGATCCATGGAATTAACGATTGGATCAACGGATAGGAAGAAGAATGTCCGCAAGATGAATATAAATGATCCCATAGCAAGTAGATAAAACCGGCTAGTCGTCGATAAAAATTGTGTAACACGAAGAGAGTCGTTCGTATTTTATACCGAGAAAAGTAAAAGACTTTCAAATAGAACTCTATCAAGCTCACGAAAAGCGCATGATACTTCTCAAGAAGGTAGAGAAGATTAATGGCATCGAATTGAATTATTTTGCGGAACAATTATTTGCAAAAATTCGAACTGCCGGGCATTTAGTTTATATCAAACAGTGCCCGGCAGTCGCCCATCCGACGCTCCTTTTAGAAAAAGTCCGATCCAAGAGGTTATTCCGGGTTCGGATTTTCCATTTTGGATTTTCGCCCTAAAACCTCCAAATTTAAAGACAGCAAGTTAAATAGGCATCAATGATGTAATTTTTATGGCTTTTGATGTAAAAAAAAGTAACGGTTTTGAGAGCTTTAAAAGATGTCGACCCACTTGTACATGTACACCATTACTTACACCTCCCCCTCCCCCGAGGGATTGTGAGCAGTTTTGGCGGAGAAAAAGCCCAGCTGACGAACTCTGCACATTGAACCAATTTTGAACCTAATGTATAATAGGAATATATTGCTTTCTTTGTGAGCACTGCTTCAAAAAAATAAATAGTTCAAAAACTTGAGCAATACAAATGTACACGAGATGGATTGGATGAACCCATAGGAATACAAATGTACACGAGATACATTGGATGAACCCATAGGAATATGAATGTACACTAGATGGATTGGATGAACCCATACGAATAAGAATAAACATCAGATAGATTGGATAAACCCATAGGAATATGAATGTACACGAGATGGATTGGATTAACACATAGGAATATGAATGTACACTAGATGGATTGGATGAACCCATAGGAATAAGAATGTACACGAGATGGATTGGATGAACCCATAGGAATATGAATATTCACGAGATGGATTGGATGAGCCCATAGGAATATGAATGTATACGAGACTATGGATTGGATTAACGCATAGGGATAAGAATGTACACGAGATGGATTGGATGACGCCATAGGAATATGAATGTACACGAGATGGATTGGATGAACCCATAGGAGTATGAATATACACGAGAAGGATTGGATGAACCCATAGGAATATGAATGTACATCAGATAGATTGGATGAACCCATAGGAATAAGAATGTACACGAGACGGATTGGATGAACCCATAGCAATAAGAATGTACACGAGATAGATTGGATGAACCCATAGGAATATGAATGTACACGAGATGGATTGGATAAGCCCATAGGAATAAGAATGTACACGAGATCGATTGGATGAGCCCATAGGAATAAGAATGTACACGAGATCGATGGATGAACCCATAGGAATATGAATGTACACGAGATGGATTGGATGAGCCCATAGGAATATGAATGTACACGAGATGGATTGGATGAACGCATAGGAATAAGAATGTACACGAGATGGATTGGATTAACGTATAGACGCAAGAATGTACACGAGATGTATTGGATGAACCCATAGGAATATGAATGTGCGCGAGATGGATTGGATTAACGCATAGGAATAAGAATGTACACGAAATGGATTGGATTAACGCATAGGAATAAGAATGTACACGAGATGGAATGGATGAACCCATAGGAATATGAATGTACACGAGATGGATTGAATGAACGCAAAGGAATGAGAATCTTCACGAGATCCATGGAATTAACGATTGGATCAACGGATAGGAAGAAGAATGTCCGCAAGATGAATATAAATGATCCCATAGCAAGTAGATAAAACCGGCTAGTCGTCGATAAAAATTGTGTAACACGAAGAGAGTCGTTCGTATTTTATACCGAGAAAAGTAAAAGACTTTCAAATAGAACTCTATCAAGCTCACGAAAAGCGCATGATACTTCTCAAGAAGGTAGAGAAGATTAATGGCATCGAATTGAATTATTTTGCTGAACAATTATTTGCAAAAATTCGAACTGCCGGGAATTTAGTTTATATCAAACAGTGCCCGGCAGTCGCCCATCCGACGCTCCTTATAGAAAAAGTCCGATCCAAGAGGTTATTCCGGGTTCGGATTTTCCATTTTGGATTTTCGCCTCAAAACCTCCAAATTTAAAGACAGCAAGTTAAATAGGCATCAATGATGTAATTTTTATGGCTTTTGATGTAAAAAAAAGTAACGGTTTTGAGAGCTTTAAAAGATGTCGACCCACTTGTACATGTACACCATTACTTACACCTCCCCCTCCCCCGAGGGATTGTGAGCAGTTTTGGCGGAGAAAAAGCCCAGCTGACGAACTCTGCACATTGAACCAATTTTGAACCTAATGTATAATAGGAATATATTGCTTTCTTTGTGAGCACTGCTTCAAAAAAATAAATAGTTCAAAAACTTGAGCAATACAAATGTACACGAGATGGATTGGATGAACCCATAGGAATACAAATGTACACGAGATACATTGGATGAACCCATAGGAATATGAATGTACACTAGATGGATTGGATGAACCAATACGAATAAGAATAAACATCAGATAGATTGGATAAACCCATAGGAATATGAATGTACACGAGATGGATTGGATTAACACATAGGAATATGAATGTACACTAGATGGATTGGATGAACCCATAGGAATAAGAATGTACACGAGATGGATTGGATGAACCCATAGGAATATGAATATTCACAAGATGGATTGGATGAGCCCATAGGAATATGAATGTATACGAGACTATGGATTGGATTAACGCATAGGGATAAGAATGTACACGAGATGGATTGGATGACGCCATAGGAATATGAATGTACACGAGATGGATTGGATGAACCCATAGGAGTATGAATATACACGAGAAGGATTGGATGAACCCATAGGAATATGAATGTACATCAGATAGATTGGATGAACCCATAGGAATAAGAATGTACACGAGACGGATTGGATGAACCCATAGCAATAAGAATGTACACGAGATAGATTGGATGAACCCATAGGAATACAAATGTACACGAGATACATTGGATGAACCCATAGGAATATGAATGTACACTAGATGGATTGGATGAACCCATACGAATAAGAATAAACATCAGATAGATTGGATAAACCCATAGGAATATGAATGTACACGAGATGGATTGGATTAACACATAGGAATATGAATGTACACTAGATGGATTGGATGAACCCATAGGAATAAGAATAAACACGAGATGGATTGGATGAACCCATAGGAATATGAATATTCACGAGATGGATTGGATGAGCCCATAGGAATATGAATGTATACGAGACTATGGATTGGATTAACGCATAGGGATAAGAATGTACACGAGATGGATTGGATGACGCCATAGGAATATGAATGTACACGAGATGGATTGGATGAACCCATAGGAGTATGAATATACACGAGAAGGATTGGATGAACCCATAGGAATATTAATGTACATCAGATAGATTGGATGAACCCATAGGAATAAGAATGTACACGAGACGGATTGGATGAACCCATAGCAATAAGAATGTACACGAGATAGATTGGATGAACCCATAGGAATATGAATGTACACGAGATGGATTGGATAAGCCCATAGGAATAAGAATGTACACGAGATCGATTGGATGAGCCCATAGGAATAAGAATGTACACGAGATCGATTGGATGAACCCATAGGAATATGAATGTACACGAGATGGATTGGATGAGCCAATAGGAATATGAATGTACACGAGATGGATTGGATGAACCCATAGGAATAAGAATGTACACGAGATGGATTGGATTAACGTATAGACGCAAGAATGTACACGAGATGGATTGGATGAACCCATAGGAATATGAATGTACACGAGATGGATTGGATTAACGCATAGACGCAAGAATGTACACGAAATGGATTGGATTAACGCATAGGAATAAGAATGTACACGAGATGGAATGGATGAACCCATAGGAATATGAATGTACACGAGATGGATTGGATGAGCCCATAGGAATATGAATGTACACAAGATGGATTGAATGAACGCAAAGGAATGAGAATCTTCACGAGATCCATGGAATTAACGATTGGATCAACGGATAGGAAGAAGAATGTCCGCAAGATGAATATAAATGATCGCATAGCAATCAGATAAAACCCGCTAGTCGTTGATAAAAATTGTGTAACACGAAGAGAGTCGTACGTATTTTATACCGAGAAAAGTAAAAGACTTTCAAATAGAACTCTATCGAACTCACGAAAAGCGCATGATACTTCTCAAGAAGTTAGAGAAGATTAATGGCATCGAATTGAATTGTTTTGCGGAACAATTATTTGCAAAAATTCGAACTGCCGGGCATTTAGTTTATTTCAAACAGTGCCCGGCAGTCGCCCATCCGACGCTCCTTTTAGAAAAAGTCCGATCCAAGAGGTTATTCCGGGTTCGGATTTTCCATTTTGGATTTTCGCTCTAAAACCTCCAAATTTGAAAAGAGCAAGTTAAATAGGCATCAATGATGTAATTTTTATGGCTTTTGATGTAAAAAAAAGTAACGGTTTTGAGAGCTTTAAAAGATGTCGACCCACTTGTACATGTACACCATTACTTACACCTCCCCCTCCCCCGAGGGATTGTGAGCGGTTTTGGCGGAGAAAAAGCCCAGCTGACGAACTCTGCAGATTGAACCAATTTTGAACCTAATGTATAATAGGAATATATTGCTTTCTTTCTGAGCTCTGCTTCAAAAAAATTAATAGTTCAAAAACTTGAGCAATACAAATGTACACGAGATTATGAATGTACACGAGATGGATTGGATGAACCCATAGGAATACAAATGTACATCAGATAGATTGGATGAACCCATAGGAATACAAATGTACACGAGATACATTGGATGAAGCCATAGGAATACGACTGTACACGAGATGGATTGGATGAACCCATAGGAATATGAATATACACGAGATGGATTGGATGAACCCATAGGAATAAGAATGTACATCAGATAGATTGGATGAACCCATAGGAATATGAATGTACACGAGATGGATTGGATAAACCCATAGGAATATGAATGTACACGAGATGGATTGGATTAACGCATAGGAATATGAATGTACACGAGATGGATTGGATGAACCCATAGGAATAAGAATGTACACGAGATGGATTGGATGAACCCATAGGAATATGAATATTCACGAGATGGATTGGATGAGCCCATAGGAATATGAATTTATACGAGACTATGGATTGGATTAACGCATAGGAATAAGAATGTACACGAGATGGATTGGATGAACCCATAGGAAAATGAATATACACGAGACGGATTGGATGAACCCATAGGAATAAGAATGTACACGAGATCGATTGGATGAACCAATAGGAATATGAATGTACACGAGATGGATTGGATGAGCCCATAGGAATATGAATGTACACGAGATGGATTGGATGAGCCCATAGGAATATGAATGTACACGAGATGGATTGGATGAACCCATAGGAATATGAATGTACACGAGATGGATTGGATGAACCCATAGGAATAAGAATGTACACGAGATCGATTGGATGAACCCATATGAATATGAATGTACACGAGATGGATTGGATGAGCCCATAGGAATATGAATGTACACAAGATGGATTGAATGAACGCAAAGGAATGAGAATCTTCACGAGATCCATTGAATTAACGATTGGATCAACGGATAGGAAGTAGAATGTCCGCAAGATGAATATAAATGATCGCATAGCAATCAGATAAAACCCGCTAGTCGTTGATAAAAATTGTGTAACACGAAGAGAGTCGTACGTATTTTATACCGAGAAAAGTAAAAGACTTTCAAATAGAACTCTATCGAACTCACGAAAAGCGCATGATACTTCTCAAGAAGGTAGAGAAGATTAATGGCATCGAATTGAACTGTTTTGCGGAACAATTATTTGCAAAAATTCGAACTGCCGGGCATTTAGTTTATATCAAAAAGTGCCCGGCAGTCGCCCATCCGACGCTCCTTTTGGAAAAAGTCCGTTCGAAGAGGTTATTCCGGGTTCGGATTTTCCATTTTGGATTTTCGCCCCAAAACCTCCAAATTTAAAGACAGCAAGTTAAATAGGCATCAATGATGTAATTTTTATGGCTTTTGATGTAAAAAAAAGTAACGGTTTTGAGAGCTTTAAAAGATGTCGACCCACTTGTACATGTACACCATTACTTACACCTCCCCCTCCCCCGAGGGATTGTGAGCTGTTTTGGCGGAGAAAAAGCCCAGCTGACGAACTCTGCAGATTGAACCAATTTTGAACCTAATGTATAATAGGAATATATTGCTTTCTTTCTGAGCACTGCTTCAAAAAAATAAATAGTTCAAAAACTTGAGCAATACAAATGTACACGAGATGGATTGGATGAACCTATAGGAATACAAATGTACACGAGATACATTGGATGAACCCATAGGAATACAAATGTACACGAGAATGATTGGATGAACCCATAGGAATATGAATGTACACGAGATGGATTGGATGAACCCATACGAATAAGAATGTACATCAGATAGATTGGATGAACCCATATGAATAAGAATGTACACGAGACGGATTGGATGAACCCATAGGAATAAGAATGTACACGAGATGGATTGGATGAACCCATAGAAATATGAATGTACACGAGATGGATTGGATGAGCCCATAGGAATATGAATGTACACGAGATGGATTCGATGAACCCATAGGAATAAGAATGAACACGAGATGGATTGGATGAACGTATAGACGCAAGAATGTACACGAGATGGATTGTATGAACCCATAGGAATATGAATGTACACGAGATGGATTGGATTAACGCATAGGAATAAGAATGTACACGGAATAGATTGGATGAACCCATAGGAATATGAATGTACACGAGATGGATTGGATGAACCCATAGGAATAAGAATGTACACGAAATGGATTGGATTAACGCATAGGAATAAGAATGTACACGAGATGGAATGGATGAACCCATAGGAATATGAATGTACACGAGATGGATTGGATGAGCCCATAGGAATATGAATGTACACAAGATGGATTGAATCAACGCAAAGGAATGAGAATCTTCACGAGATGGATTGGATGAGCCCATAGGAATATCAATGTACACGAAATGGATTGGATGAACCCATAGGAATATGAATGTACACGAGATAGATTGGATGAACCCATAGGAATTTGAATGTACACGAGATGGATTGGATGAACCCATAGGAATATGAATGTACACGAGATGGATATGATTAAGCCATAGGAATATGAATGTACACGAGATGGATTGGATGAACCCATAGGAATATGAATGTACACGAGATGGATTGGATGAACCCATAGGAATATGAATGTACACGAGATGGATTGGATGAACTCATAGGAATATGAATGTACACGAGATGGATATGATTAAGCCATAGGAATATGAATGTACACGAGATGGATTGGATGAACCCATAGGAATATGAATGTACACGAGATGGATTGGATGAACCCATAGGAATATGAATGTACAGGAGATGGATTGGATGAACGGATAGTAATAAGAATGTACACGAGATGGATTGAATGAACGCAAAGGAATGAGAATCTTCACGAGATCCATGGAATTAACGATTGGATCAACGGATAGGAAGTAGAATGTCCGCAAGATGAATATAAATGATCGCATAGCAATCAGATAAAACCCGCTAGTCGTTGATAAAAATTGTGTAACACGAAGAGAGTCGTTCGTATTTTATACCGAGAAAAGTAAAAGACTTTAAAATAGAACTCTATCAAGCTCACGAAAAGCGCATGATACTTCTCAAGAAGGTAGAGAAGATTAATGGCATCGAATTGAATTATTTTGCGGAACAATTATTTGCAAAAATTCGAACTGCCGGGCATTTAGTTTATATCAAACAGTGCCCGGCAGTCGCCCATCCGACGCTCCTTTTAGAAAAAGTCCGATCTAAGAGGTTATTCCGGGTTCGGATTTTCCATTTTGGATTTTCGCCCCAAAACCTCCAAATTAAAAGACAGCAAGTTAAATAGGCATCAATGATGTAATTTTTATGGCTTTTGATGTAAAAAAAAGTAACGGTTTTGAGAGCTTTAAAAGATGTCGACCCACTTGTACATGTACACCATTACTTACACCTCCCCCTCCCCCGAGGGATTGTGAGCTGTTTTGGCGGAGAAAAAGCCCAGCTGACGAACTCTGCAGATTGAACCAATTTTGAACCTAATGTATAATAGGAATATATTGCTTTCTTTCTGAGCACTGCTTCAAAAAAATAAATAGTTCAAAAACTTGAGCAATACAAATGTACACGAGATGGATTGGATGAACCTATAGGAATACAAATGTACACGAGATACATTGGATGAACCCATAGGAATACAAATGTACACGAGAATGATTGGATGAACCCATAGGAATATGAATGTACACGAGATGGATTGGATGAACCCATACGAATAAGAATGTACATCAGATAGATTGGATGAACCCATATGAATAAGAATGTACACGAGACGGATTGGATGAACCCATAGGAATAAGAATGTACACGAGATGGATTGGATGAACCCATAGAAATATGAATGTACACGAGATGGATTGGATGAGCCCATAGGAATATGAATGTACACGAGATGGATTCGATGAACCCATAGGAATAAGAATGAACACGAGATGGATTGGATGAACGTATAGACGCAAGAATGTACACGAGATGGATTGTATGAACCCATAGGAATATGAATGTACACGAGATGGATTGGATTAACGCATAGGAATAAGAATGTACACGGAATAGATTGGATGAACCCATAGGAATATGAATGTACACGAGATGGATTGGATGAACCCATAGGAATAAGAATGTACACGAAATGGATTGGATTAACGCATAGGAATAAGAATGTACACGAGATGGAATGGATGAACCCATAGGAATATGAATGTACACGAGATGGATTGGATGAGCCCATAGGAATATGAATGTACACAAGATGGATTGAATCAACGCAAAGGAATGAGAATCTTCACGAGATGGATTGGATGAGCCCATAGGAATATCAATGTACACGAAATGGATTGGATGAACCCATAGGAATATGAATGTACACGAGATAGATTGGATGAACCCATAGGAATTTGAATGTACACGAGATGGATTGGATGAACCCATAGGAATATGAATGTACACGAGATGGATATGATTAAGCCATAGGAATATGAATGTACACGAGATGGATTGGATGAACCCATAGGAATATGAATGTACACGAGATGGATTGGATGAACCCATAGGAATATGAATGTACACGAGATGGATTGGATGAACTCATAGGAATATGAATGTACACGAGATGGATATGATTAAGCCATAGGAATATGAATGTACACGAGATGGATTGGATGAACCCATAGGAATATGAATGTACACGAGATGGATTGGATGAACCCATAGGAATATGAATGTACAGGAGATGGATTGGATGAACGGATAGTAATAAGAATGTACACGAGATGGATTGAATGAACGCAAAGGAATGAGAATCTTCACGAGATCCATGGAATTAACGATTGGATCAACGGATAGGAAGTAGAATGTCCGCAAGATGAATATAAATGATCGCATAGCAATCAGATAAAACCCGCTAGTCGTTGATAAAAATTGTGTAACACGAAGAGAGTCGTTCGTATTTTATACCGAGAAAAGTAAAAGACTTTAAAATAGAACTCTATCAAGCTCACGAAAAGCGCATGATACTTCTCAAGAAGGTAGAGAAGATTAATGGCATCGAATTGAATTATTTTGCGGAACAATTATTTGCAAAAATTCGAACTGCCGGGCATTTAGTTTATATCAAACAGTGCCCGGCAGTCGCCCATCCGACGCTCCTTTTAGAAAAAGTCCGATCTAAGAGGTTATTCCGGGTTCGGATTTTCCATTTTGGATTTTCGCCCCAAAACCTCCAAATTAAAAGACAGCAAGTTAAATAGGCATCAATGATGTAATTTTTATGGCTTTTGATGTAAAAAAAAGTAACGGTTTTGAGAGCTTTAAAAGATGTCGACCCACTTGTACATGTACACCATTACTTACACCTCCCCCTCCCCCGAGGGATTGTGAGCTGTTTTGGCGGAGAAAAAGCCCAGCTGACGAACTCTGCAGATTGAACCAATTTTGAACCTAATGTATAATAGGAATATATTGCTTTCTTTCTGAGCACTGCTTCAAAAAAATAAATAGTTCAAAAACTTGAGCAATACAAATGTACACGAGATGGATTGGATGAACCTATAGGAATACAAATGTACACGAGATACATTGGATGAACCCATAGGAATACAAATGTACACGAGAATGATTGGATGAACCCATAGGAATATGAATGTACACGAGATGGATTGGATGAACCCATACGAATAAGAATGTACATCAGATAGATTGGATGAACCCATATGAATAAGAATGTACACGAGACGGATTGGATGAACCCATAGGAATAAGAATGTACACGAGATGGATTGGATGAACCCATAGAAATATGAATGTACACGAGATGGATTGGATGAGCCCATAGGAATATGAATGTACACGAGATGGATTCGATGAACCCATAGGAATAAGAATGAACACGAGATGGATTGGATGAACGTATAGACGCAAGAATGTACACGAGATGGATTGTATGAACCCATAGGAATATGAATGTACACGAGATGGATTGGATTAACGCATAGGAATAAGAATGTACACGGAATAGATTGGATGAACCCATAGGAATATGAATGTACACGAGATGGATTGGATGAACCCATAGGAATAAGAATGTACACGAAATGGATTGGATTAACGCATAGGAATAAGAATGTACACGAGATGGAATGGATGAACCCATAGGAATATGAATGTACACGAGATGGATTGGATGAGCCCATAGGAATATGAATGTACACAAGATGGATTGAATCAACGCAAAGGAATGAGAATCTTCACGAGATGGATTGGATGAGCCCATAGGAATATCAATGTACACGAAATGGATTGGATGAACCCATAGGAATATGAATGTACACGAGATAGATTGGATGAACCCATAGGAATTTGAATGTACACGAGATGGATTGGATGAACCCATAGGAATATGAATGTACACGAGATGGATATGATTAAGCCATAGGAATATGAATGTACACGAGATGGATTGGATGAACCCATAGGAATATGAATGTACACGAGATGGATTGGATGAACCCATAGGAATATGAATGTACACGAGATGGATTGGATGAACTCATAGGAATATGAATGTACACGAGATGGATATGATTAAGCCATAGGAATATGAATGTACACGAGATGGATTGGATGAACCCATAGGAATATGAATGTACACGAGATGGATTGGATGAACCCATAGGAATATGAATGTACAGGAGATGGATTGGATGAACGGATAGTAATAAGAATGTACACGAGATGGATTGAATGAACGCAAAGGAATGAGAATCTTCACGAGATCCATGGAATTAACGATTGGATCAACGGATAGGAAGTAGAATGTCCGCAAGATGAATATAAATGATCGCATAGCAATCAGATAAAACCCGCTAGTCGTTGATAAAAATTGTGTAACACGAAGAGAGTCGTTCGTATTTTATACCGAGAAAAGTAAAAGACTTTAAAATAGAACTCTATCAAGCTCACGAAAAGCGCATGATACTTCTCAAGAAGGTAGAGAAGATTAATGGCATCGAATTGAATTATTTTGCGGAACAATTATTTGCAAAAATTCGAACTGCCGGGCATTTAGTTTATATCAAACAGTGCCCGGCAGTCGCCCATCCGACGCTCCTTTTAGAAAAAGTCCGATCTAAGAGGTTATTCCGGGTTCGGATTTTCCATTTTGGATTTTCGCCCCAAAACCTCCAAATTAAAAGACAGCAAGTTAAATAGGCATCAATGATGTAATTTTTATGGCTTTTGATGTAAAAAAAAGTAACGGTTTTGAGAGCTTTAAAAGATGTCGACCCACTTCTACATGTACACCATTACTTACACCTCCCCCTCCCCCGAGGGATTGTGAGCTGTTTTGGCGGAGAAAAAGCCCAGCTGACGAACTCTGCAGATTGAACCAATTTTGAACCTAATGTATAATAGGAATATATTGCTTTCTTTCTGAGCACTGCTTCAAAAAAATAAATAGTTCAAAAACTTGAGCAATACAAATGTACACGAGATGGATTGGATGAACCTATAGGAATACAAATGTACACGAGATACATTGGATGAACCCATAGGAATACAAATGTACACGAGAATGATTGGATGAACCCATAGGAATATGAATGTACACGAGATGGATTGGATGAACCCATACGAATAAGAATGTACATCAGATAGATTGGATGAACCCATATGAATAAGAATGTACACGAGACGGATTGGATGAACCCATAGGAATAAGAATGTACACGAGATGGATTGGATGAACCCATAGGAATATGAATGTACACGAGATGGATTGGATGAGCCCATAGGAATATGAATGTACACGAGATGGATTCGATGAACCCATAGGAATAAGAATGAACACGAGATGGATTGGATGAACGTATAGACGCAAGAATGTACACGAGATGGATTGTATGAACCCATAGGAATATGAATGTACACGAGATGGATTGGATTAACGCATAGGAATAAGAATGTACACGGAATAGATTGGATGAACCCATAGGAATATGAATGTACACGAGATGGATTGGATGAACCCATAGGAATAAGAATGTACACGAAATGGATTGGATTAACGCATAGGAATAAGAATGTACACGAGATGGAATGGATGAACCCATAGGAATATGAATGTACACGAGATGGATTGGATGAGCCCATAGGAATATGAATGTACACAAGATGGATTGAATCAACGCAAAGGAATGAGAATCTTCACGAGATGGATTGGATGAGCCCATAGGAATATCAATGTACACGAAATGGATTGGATGAACCCATAGGAATATGAATGTACACGAGATAGATTGGATGAACCCATAGGAATTTGAATGTACACGAGATGGATTGGATGAACCCATAGGAATATGAATGTACACGAGATGGATATGATTAAGCCATAGGAATATGAATGTACACGAGATGGATTGGATGAACCCATAGGAATATGAATGTACACGAGATGGATTGGATGAACCCATAGGAATATGAATGTACACGAGATGGATTGGATGAACTCATAGGAATATGAATGTACACGAGATGGATATGATTAAGCCATAGGAATATGAATGTACACGAGATGGATTGGATGAACCCATAGGAATATGAATGTACACGAGATGGATTGGATGAACCCATAGGAATATGAATGTACAGGAGATGGATTGGATGAACGGATAGTAATAAGAATGTACACGAGATGGATTGAATGAACGCAAAGGAATGAGAATCTTCACGAGATCCATGGAATTAACGATTGGATCAACGGATAGGAAGTAGAATGTCCGCAAGATGAATATAAATGATCGCATAGCAATCAGATAAAACCCGCTAGTCGTTGATAAAAATTGTGTAACACGAAGAGAGTCGTTCGTATTTTATACCGAGAAAAGTAAAAGACTTTAAAATAGAACTCTATCAAGCTCACGAAAAGCGCATGATACTTCTCAAGAAGGTAGAGAAGATTAATGGCATCGAATTGAATTATTTTGCGGAACAATTATTTGCAAAAATTCGAACTGCCGGGCATTTAGTTTATATCAAACAGTGCCCGGCAGTCGCCCATCCGACGCTCCTTTTAGAAAAAGTCCGATCTAAGAGGTTATTCCGGGTTCGGATTTTCCATTTTGGATTTTCGCTCTAAAACCTCCAAATTTGAAAAGAGCAAGTTAAATAGGCATCAATGATGTAATTTTTATGGCTTTTGATGTAAAAAAAAGTAACGGTTTTGAGAGCTTTAAAAGATGTCGACCCACTTGTACATGTACACCATTACTTACACCTCCCCCTCCCCCGAGGGATTGTGAGCGGTTTTGGCGGAGAAAAAGCCCAGCTGACGAACTCTGCAGATTGAACCAATTTTGAACCTAATGTATAATAGGAATATATTGCTTTCTTTCTGAGCTCTGCTTCAAAAAAATTAATAGTTCAAAAACTTGAGCAATACAAATGTACACGAGATTATGAATGTACACAAGATGGATTGGATGAACCCATAGGAATACAAATGTACATCAGATAGATTGGATGAACCCATAGGAATACAAATGTACACGAGATACATTGGAAGAAGCCATAGGAATACGACTGTACACGAGATAGATTGGATGAACCCATAGGAATATGAATATACACGAGATGGATTGGATGAGCCCATAGGAATAAGAATGTACATCAGATAGATTGGATGAACCCATAGGAATATGAATGTACACGAGATGGATTGGATAAACCCATAGGAATATGAATGTACACGAGATGGATTGGATTAACGCATAGGAATATGAATGTACACGAGATGGATTGGATGAACCCATAGGAATAAGAATGTACACGAGATGGATTGGATGAACCCATAGGAATATGAATATTCACGAGATGGATTGGATGAGCCCATAGGAATATGAATTTATACGAGACTATGGATTGGATTAACGCATAGGAAAAAGAATGTACACGAGATGGATTGGATGAACCCATAGGAAAATGAATATACACGAGACGGATTGGATGAACCCATAGGAATAAGAATGTACACGAGATCGATTGGATGAACCAATAGGAATATGAATGTACACGAGATGGATTGGATGAGCCCATAGGAATATGAATGTACACGAGATGGATTGGATGAACCCATAGGAATAAGAATGTACACGAGATCGATTGGATGAACCCATAGGAATATGAATGTACACGAGATGGATTGGATGAGCCCATAGGAATATGAATGTACACGAGATGGATTGGATGAACCCATAGGAATTAGAATGTACACGAGATGGATTGGATGAACGTATAGACGCAAGAATGTACACGAGATGGACTGGATGAACCCATAGGAATATGAATGTACACGAGATGGATTGGATTAACGCATAGGAATAAGAATGTACACGAAATGGATTGGATTAACGCATAGGAATAAGAATGTACACGAGATGGAATGGATGAACCCATAGGAATATGAATGTACACGAGATGGATTGGATGAGCCCATAGGAATATGAATGTACACAAGATGGATTGAATGAACGCAAAGGAATGAGAATCTTCACGAGATCCATTGAATTAACGATTGGATCAACGGATAGGAAGTAGAATGTCCGCAAGATGAATATAAATGATCGCATAGCAATCAGATAAAACCCGCTAGTCGTTGATAAAAATTGTGTAACACGAAGAGAGTCGTTCGTATTTTATACCGAGAAAAGTAAAAGACTTTCAAATAGAACTCTATCGAACTCACGAAAAGCGCATGATACTTCTCAAGAAGGTAGAGAAGATTAATGGCATCGAATTGAATTGTTTTGCGGAACAATTATTTGCAAAAATTCGAACTGCCGGGCATTTAGTTTATATCAAACAGTGCCCGGCAGTCGCCCATCCGACGCTCCTTTTAGAAAAAGTCCGTTCGAAGAGGTTATTCCGGGTTCGGATTTTCCATTTTGGATTTTCGCCCCAAAACCTCCAAATTAAAAGACAGCAAGTTAAATAGGCATCAATGATGTAATTTTTATGGCTTTTGATGTAAAAAAAAGTAACGGTTTTGAGAGCTTTAAAAGATGTCGACCCACTTGTACATGTACACCATTACTTACACCTCCCCCTCCCCCGAGGGATTGTGAGCGGTTTTGGCGGAGAAAAAGCCCAGCTGACGAACTCTGCAGATTGAACCAATTTTGAACCTAATGTATAATAGGAATATATTGCTTTCTTTCTGAGCACTGCTTCAAAAAAATAAATAGTTCAAAAACTTGAGCAATACAAATGTACACGAGATGGATTGGATGAACCCATAGGAATACAAATGTACACGAGATACATTGGATGAACCCATAGGAATACAAATGTACACGAGAATGATTGGATGAACCCATAGGAATATGAATGTACACGAGATGGATTGGATGAACCCATACGAATACGAATGTACATCAGATAGATTGGATGAACCCATAGGAATAAGAATGTACACGAGACGGATTGGATGAACCCATAGGAATAAGAATGTACACGAGATGGATTGGATGAACCCATAGGAATATGAATGTACACGAGATGGATTGGATGAGCCCATAGGAATATGAATGTACACGAGATGGATTCGATGAACCCATAGGAATATGAATGTACACGAGATGGATTGGATGAGCCCATAGGAATATGAATGTATACGAGACTATGGATTGGATTAACGCATAGGAATAAGAATGTACACGAGATGGATTGGATGAACCCATAGGAATATGAATGTACACGAGATGGATAGGATGAACCCATAGGAATATGAATGTAAACAAGATGGATTTGATGAACCCATAGGAATATGAATGTACACGAGATGGATTGGATGAACCCATAGCAATATGAATGTAAACAAGATGGATTGAATGAACGAGAAGGAATAAGAATATACTGTATGTGGATTGCATGACAATAAGGAATAGGAATTTACCAGCTACAGATGGGTTACTTTTTTATATAGGCACTGCGTTACACTTGTAACTTGCCATTTTTTCGCGTTCCTACATTCCTAGGCTTCATATAATTTTTTGGTCTGATTCAAAAAGGAGCTTCAAGATAAATTGCATGTATCTATACAACTGAGGTTCCTGATTTAATTTACTGACAGTTTTAGCGGATGCCCGAGCTGAATGAGAATACTTGTTGAAATATAGTTTGGGCTTTCTGTGTTAACTTGAGCTTTGATGCACCACAGGCAGCCCATAACGAATTGAATGGGCTAAAATGAACAGACACTGGTTTATAATTTTTTTCAACAGACATAGAAATGTCTACTTACGTTTCTGGTTTTCCTTGAATAGTATAGGAGCTGTGATACGTCTGACGATATACAGAATATCAATGTCTTTGGAAGAAAGACTTTCTTCTTAACTTTTGCGGTGTCCATGGTAACGGTACGATCGTTTCCTTTCTGTTTTGTCATATCTTCCGGTCACAGGTTATTTAGGGAAATTTGAAAGCTTTTATGACTTTTTGTTTCATGAAGCTGGAAAAAAAAGCGTAAAATATGCGGAATAAATTAAATAATTCCTACTGGCCATCCTTACTTGTTTTCTTTTTTAAAAGCAATATTTCTTAATGATTTTAACAATTAACTGCATCAAACCAATGCTTCAAGTATTGGTTCACTTTCCTAACGGTTTTTGAGTTGAAATATCAAAGCAATTTTTTTCGATCGATCCGACGCTTCTTTTAGAAAAAGTCCGATTCAAGAGGTTATTCCGGGTTCGGATTTTCCATTTTGGATTTTCGCTCTAAAACCTCCAAATTTGAAAAGAGCAAGTTAAATAGGCATCAATGATGTAATTTTTATGGCTTTTGATGTAAAAAAAGTAACGGTTTTGAGAGCTTTAAAAGATGTCGACCCGCTTGTACATGTACACCATTACTTACACCTCCCCCTCCCCCAAGGGATTTTGAGCGGGTTTGGCGGCAAAAAGCCCAGCTGACGAACTTTGCAGGTCGAACTAATTTTGAACCGTATTTATAAGAGGAATACCTGGTTATCTTATTTCTATTATCTTAAAGACCTGCGAGAAATAAAATACACTTTATAATCCAACCTAAACTGTTTTGTTTCTGGGCTCGTTCTCTAGAGTAAGTATATTTTTTAAAGTTCAAAAGTTGGGGATTAGGACGGTGTCTGCTATTGTTCACGATGTACTGCGCGTCTACAGGCGAGGGATTTTAAAAGTTATTGCTGGAAGTTTCACGACAAATAACGTTTATCTTCAATAAAATATTAAGAAGCACATGATTTGAATTAACTCAGGCCCGTTCAAGAGGTAATTTCCTAATATAAGGTTCAAATGATTATTAAAAATGATTGCACATGTGATTCATAGTTCTGGTTACAACTCATAACCGTTTCTCTAGATTATATTGAACCGATAAAACTTGAATAAAAACAAATGAAAAAGGATCACATATCAAATTGAAAATTTACCACATATAGCTAGTGATATAGTACAGTTTTACTAGTAACTGAAAAACTATTTCTTTGATCGCTATACACTTTCATCATGATTGTTTCACTTTAGAGTTTTAGTCAAGCTAAAAAATAATTTTACGTACCAAATGTTTTAGAATTTCCTTTCTTCTATGAAGCCAAAAGTCGTTAGTAACTTTACTACAAACCGAATAACCTTCCTGGTACTTTACAAGTCGAAAATGTCCAGTTTTTCTCAGTGTTTTTGGCTCACATGGCGGGGAAGCTGCATGCTGCTTGACGTGCAAACGCACCAAATGCAGATTTTGTCACGCCGTTTCCGAATACTATGTCACGTTTTACTAGTCACGCAACTTAGTATCAGATTGATCGTAATATTTTATTTTAAAAATTCGTATCTCTTTAAAATTCCTGGATATCCCCATCTTTTTAGTGATGCTAACCATAATTTGAAAACAAAATTATGTTTCTGTAAATATTTTCTTGAAAAATAATTGAAACAAGCGTTCATTTTTGGAATCATGTTTAGAGGGTTCACGCGGTACAAGGCCGCGCAGATCTTCTACATGAAACTCGAAAATCATTGCATTCTTGCGATTTTGATGGTATTTCTTATATGCAACAGAAATTTCTTTATTCACTAATAAATATTCTAAAGGAAAAAAAAAAAAAAAAAAAAAAAACGAGAAAAATAAAGAGAACGCAGATGCCTTGTGGTATGGTATGCTTTGAATAATTTTCTACAGCGTTAACAGCACATTTTTTGTGAATTTGTACAAGTATCCTACCACATTGTAGAATATCCTATCTGTTTCTGGTTGTTGAACGCTAAATAAAGCTATTGGACCAACATTGATAATTCTACAAGTCTATATTTGTAGGCCCCATAAAAATGCAAAGATTAAGAGCAGAATTAAGTCCTACCATGCAGCTTTTGTCCGTAATTGTTGCCGTTTTCATTCGTAACACAACTGGGTAAACTGCAAATCATAAATTAAAAACGCAAGTTTTTGGTGACACAAAGATAATTACAAATGTACACAGTTTTGAACGTCTATCTTTTGATTGTCACATCTGTGAGATGAACCGTGGAGAAATTTGCTTATATATTCAATTCCCTCTCATGATTCGACTTCTGCGAGAGGCATGCATGAAGTCTGCACAACATTGAAACGCTGGTGAAAAAAAAATGTTTTTTTTTGATGTCGTTTAAATGGTTTCAATATTAACGACGACATGTCTAATGCTTTGTCCATTAGGGATTTATTTTCTAGACAGCTCAAACAATTGCTGGCTTAAGTCATTCGAATACGTAAATAATTATTTTATTGTTTGGATGTTATTCAGTACTTATCCATCAAACACCTGACAGGCTTTCTCATTAACATTTGAGTCGTGTGTCATTGTCAACGAAAGAATGCCAAGTAAACGCAAACTTACGATTTTCCATATAAGATCTAATCTCCTAAAAGACCAACAGATAATGAGTTAGTGAGCAAAAATGGCCAGTAGTGCAAGAGATGTAGCACTTTTGGGTACTTATCACGGCTCAGGACGAGAAGAATTCAGAGAGCAAAAGCCTGTCAAAAGAGTGTCTTTTCTTGAAGATGACATGGTTGTCACAATACCGAGCAACGAAGAACTCGAAAGCAGCAAGACTTATACGACTATTTCTCGATGTATTTCTGGACCAACAAGGTCTCGGATATCTTCACTGTCCCACACTACACCTGGACTTGCCAGAGCTGGTGCGAACGGTTCCTTAAAATCACAAACACAGAGACGAATCCTGAGAGCTGGAGAGAATGGCTCTCTCAGATCAAAAGAAAAACAAGTAAAATCAATACTTAAAAAGAGTTCTACGGAAAGTTGTCTTCAAAAAAGTAGATTTTATGATCCTTTTAGGGGTGAATCACATTCTAGTATAAACTATAATGTGAAAGTTAATCAACAAGACCAACCCAACATCAAAACAAAACTAAACTCGAGTTTTTACGTCAGAAACAACGAAGGACCCGAAGGGTCACATAGTTACAACGATTTCTTGAAAAGACAAACTAGAGGAAACACAGAGAGTCAAAAGCAAAGTACAGGACCCTATTTTTCGAAAAATAGCTTTTCCCCGACCAGGACATTAGTTCAGAGGCATGGTAACCTAAGTGTTGCGAGACCCCTTACTTCAACGTCACCCGAAGAACAGTACAGAAAATCCGACATAACTAAGCTTACTCCATCAGTGGTTCGTAACTGTAAGAATGATTCTGCACTAGGTGTTGTGGGTAACATGCTTAATGTAAGCGATTTGTACCCAGTTCTCAGTAACTTGCAAAGAAATTCGCTTTCATCCAGTGACTCCAGCTTATTTAAGCATCAAGGAGTGGGGGGTAGGTATATCCCTGCAAGGGAGCTCATCTCGAGGTCCGGGAGTAATACGACACGTCATACAAGAAACCCCACTCAAAATCCTCCTACAACCGTTAGATCTTCGAACTATTCGATTCAAAGTAATGTTAGCGCAAGAACTTCTTCAGGACTTGGTAGAGCAGCAGAATTATCACTGTTAAGTCGACTCCGTAAGTTTGAAAGGAATGATCCACCTTACATAGCATGGCAGTCCTCAGAAAGGAATATACATTCGTCTCCAAATACTACGTATACTATTCCTACAAGAGCTACTAGTTTGACTTCAGTTTATGGTGGGAGTTTGGGGAGTCGCATTAGCACAGTGCTAGAGAAAACGCCGTCAAGTGTTTTGAGAAGTCCAAGTAGCCAGTATTATTATTAAATAACGCTTATTGTTAAATTTTGTGAAATAATTCTTATCGTGAAAATTATTGTTTTTAGTAAAAAAATATCAATAATTTTGCGTGTGTTGTTTGTTTATTTGTTTACTTTTTTGTCTGTTGATAAGCATGAATGTATACTGAATTACTCGACCTTTCAAATTATCCTAATCACCAAATAATAGTCATTAACTTGAAGCCTCTTCGTGGCTTTTTCTTACTTTCTCTGCTGATGGGATCCCTGTGTCATCAAGGAAGTAAACAAAGGTTCACAACACGAGAATTTTAGACTCAGAAAACACTTGCGGAAAGAAATTTGAGTGATTTTCATACCACTCAGTTGATTATTGCAATAAAAAAGACGAATGTTTATAGTTAGGAAGGTGGTTTAGTCAAATGACCAGTTGATGACTCTCGTGGGAGTCATTAACCTGCCATAATACTTAATCGTTAATTCTACCAAATCGCAATCGTTTATTTTTTCCAATGTTTTAAAACGCTGTAAGTTAGTACTGAGGGAGGGGACCCTGAGCATCAAATTCTTGCAATGTGGTACTGAAACAACCTCTGGGCTAGCAGATGTAAGTCAGGACATGGCTAACTTCAGTAGTCACCGGCAAATCTAGTTTGAATTTCAGTTAGCCTCTTGAGTTGTGGAGGGAGGAAAACTGGAACACCTAGAGCAAAACCCTATAGAATCCGCAATAAATAAGATCTACTCACACGTGATGCTAAATCTTATAATTGGAATCTAACCCGAGACACCAGATTGATGTGATGCACTGCTACACCTTGATTCCCAATACTCGATAATATTTGACAAAACTGAAATGTCACGTGGATAATTTAAAAGCAAAAACGGATACAAAACAGAATCCCTTTTTTTTTGGTATTAACTCTGTTTCTATAGCAGGCCCGTAACCAGGGGGGAGCACAGGGTGCACGTGCACCCCCCCCCCCCATCAGACCAAAAGGTCCGCTTTTTATCAACATTTGTTTGTTAAAGTTAATAAAGTTCATTATTATTATTATTGCTTGAAAATAAAAAAAAATAATACAGATTTAATGTAAATCAAAAAATTAAACCACTATCATTTCCCAGTTTTCTCCATTTGTTTCTTTTTTCCAATAATGTGTTGGGTTACCTGTGGTACACTACACTTAGGTCCATTTTTACTTGATGTGCACCCCCCCGGTAAATGTTCTGGTTACGGCCCTGTATAGGAAGATTTGTGGATCGATCACACGGTTTTGAGACAACTAAAGAGGAGAAATAAGTTAAACATTAAACAGGTACCAATGGAGGTGATAAGAATGAGAAAGTTCCAACCATGCACTAGTAAGGGTCGATCGATCATAAAAAGATAGTGACTCTCGCCCGCGGTGGATCAGTTAATCTTTATGGTGTCATGAGAAAAATTATACCTCCCAGGAGATAAGTGATGACGGCTGCCCGCGGGATACACCAGTAGGAATAGCGATCTTCCGGGTCAGAAATTAAAGCATTTTTTTTTTTCCTCCCTGCTTTTATTCGCTTCAAAGTAGGATTTTTGTTTTGATAATTCTGATTCAGGCGCAGGAGAAACAGTTTAACCGGTAATCTTTTTGACCCTTTTAGCGGTTATTACGAACAACGGGACTGGAAAATGCGTCACACGTTGTGAAAATTTCGATAAAAAGAATAAAACTCGCAGCAGGCTGGTAATGAAAGAATAATTACGTCATCATGTATTAAACGACCTGGCAGCTTTGCATGGTAGTGAGTCACGTAGGCTGAAATGAAGGATATGAAATAGAAAGAGAACAGTGGATACCGTGTAAAGCATATATAAAAAAACCCCTTCTTATTGCTCCCGCTGGGCCATTTATAAAGAAAATGTATTTTTAACGTATTTGTCACCATGGAAACATCACCTGCGTGTGCATCATTATATCAATGCGAGTGGGAGTTCATTGCATTCACCAGTCGGTGTAAAATAAGCTAAGTCGTGTACTTAATCGCGTAGATAATCATTTGACTTCCAATTTCCTGGATACTATCAATGACAACAAGATTGAAAACTTCTCAGTCAGTTAAACGGCACGATTAACATGTCCTTTCGTTTTATCGTCACATCGACTTGATAAAACACTGCATGCACAGCTCGTTGCTCTCAACTCCCTTCATCATGACAGATTTCGCTCCACATTTCAATATAGCTTTAAGGCAAATCATTGAATCGGATCGCTTCGACCCTGGAGATTTCCGCCACCGAAAGCTAACCTTATCACAAAGCTTATGTCTTCTATGGCAAAAGCCGAAAACAGGTGAAGTTCCAGGACGAATGGTCGATGAAGTATTGCATATAACAGCCGTTGCTGCTGTTTTAATCGACCTGATGGTGATGGAAAAAATCGCATTGCAGTTGGAGAAAGAGTCTTTTATTACACGGGCCATCTTTCCAGCATCAAGAGAAATCATCGTAAAAGTAAGTCAAGCAGTTGATCTAGTATGCTCTTTATTACAGTGTTGACACTAGAGTACACTGTGTCGACGCACTTTCTTGTTTCATCACTTAACTTAAGCTGAATTACGATAATATTATGTAATATCAAACCTCCTCAAATTCCTCATGCCTTGTGGTGATTTTTCGTCTTGTTTGACTGATGAACGGCTGAATGCACAAATAAATTAGCGTTTTTCAGTTTGAAAATGAAGTCGCCTTATACACGAAACAGGTTTTGCGTGAAGAAAAAAAAGCCGAAAAAAACAGAGCATTTTGAGTTGTCACTTGAGTATCAAAGAGGACATTTGTGGATTTGCTAACGGAACTAAAATAGTCTAGACTGTTAAGCGATCAAACCGGCTTAAGATAATTAATCTAATCTAAAAAAAAAACTCTTGCTTCAAAGCGTAGAAAAAAGAAAAAAAAATCAAAAATACGCCTAGTTCCACCTTGATACGCGATTTCAGATTTTTTAATCAAAATTAACATTTTTTCTGACTTGGCTTTTTAGGTCATCGATCGGAATCGCACTGGGACCTACTTGGATGAATGCCTCTTTAATCGAATTCTAAAGTGTGATAAAGAAGAATCAGTAAACGAATGGATGGTGAAAACACTGAGTCTTCCCAGCCAAGTGCTGTGTACTCTCCTTAACAGCTTGGTCAAGATAGGAATATTGGAAAGAGAGCAAAGAAAATTCGATCCCAGATATCCTACTCTAAACCCAGGTATTCTAAAACAACTGTGTTATGAGTTGCAATATGGTTAATTACAAATGGATAGGGTAGAGGGAATTTAAAAAAAGACCACTTCTTTGATTGGCTGATCCACGGTGGCTAGCCATCATAAGTATCAGTAAGAGATTTTCATCAAATAATCAAACTTCGCTTTTTTTTCGTCTTAACTTTTTCAATCATGCCCTTTTAACTCACTAAACATCACCGCATGTTTTTTCTTCTCAACTTGATGAATCATAAACTGTATTCTACATTGATTACTGATTGATATCGCGGAAAAAAATTAAGTGCCGTCCTGACAATCAAAGGCTATAATACTATAGGTCTTGCAGTGAGGAAATAACGGCGAATTTTGAATACATTCGTATCCATTTTTACTAGACATCCGCTTGATTGCGAAAGATTTTTTTGTTGCTTAAATATCCACAGGGAGCCCAATTTAGATAAAAGTAAAAGTTGAAAATAAAATCGGGGGAAAATCGCGTTTAATAAATTTTCTTAATTCGCCTCTTACTTTTACCAAAAATGGGGCTTCCTGTGAAATATCTTTATAAAAATTACTATCGACGACTCACTGTAATTATATTCGAGATTTGGACTGCAAATCCCTGGTTTTGTTTTATGAATTATCGGGTTTGCCTCGCAGCTATCGCTTGCGTTTCAAAGCAGGCACTTTCCATTTTCAAAATCATTAGCGCAAAATTTAAGCTCCAATAACCAGCAGGCATGTACAGCAGCTGTCGGATTGAAAATAAGACCAATGTAAGTATCTTAACTATACCATTTATGAGTCAATCTTCTTTTTTCTATAATTTCCATAACTCACGTGCCGATCGTTTAATTTTGAAAACAAGACAAAAATTTTCTCAATTTGTAACTTTCGAATATCCATCATATTAAGGGTCATAAGTAACAAGGAAAATAACTTTTCAAAATAGTTTAAATTTTGAAAATCCGACAAAATTGAGTGGAGTTACGGGAAGTCAAAAATTCTGGGTTTTTAGCTTCTATCAATAAAATTCCCAACAATCCGGCTGAGTATTTTTTGATTGATGAAAGCCAAAAACTCAGACGACTTGGGCAGTGTGTTTCTGTAATTGCCAGTCCAAAAAGATACTTGATATATAGCTTCCGTGCAACGATGGTGAAAATTTATCATTTCCAAACATCTGAAAAACAATACGAGATCGGATCTCCCTAAATAGTCTTCCATCGAGATATGAATATTCATTGAGCACAAGATATCATGAAGCGAACCAGAACCATTTCAAAATACTTTTAATGAATCTACTATCTTTTTCGGTGCCGAATTTTATTAAGTGCCAAGAAACCTAGAGCGAATAAGTAGTTCATTCGATGGTTCATATCGATTGAGTTCCTGCGGATTTGGCAGAAAATTTAGAGCAAAATATTCGGGCTCCCCAACCTCCTCATTATGGGACCTTTCGCTTTGACACTGAAATGGCTTTGCACGCATTTAGCAAAAAAAAAAAAAAAGGAAAAAAAAACCGAACAAATTCTTAAAGAATAATTTGTGATCAAAATGTGTCAGGAAAAAAATTCAAAAATCGATTTCAATGCTTCAAAACATTATCAAATACTGGGATTGATCAAAAGGCATTTCCAAACTCCGAAAACGCGGAGAAAACTCTCACTTTCAGATCAAAAGCGTTCAGGAATCCTTGGCGTCATGCTAAGATATTCAAACGTTCCTCACTCCGAATATTGTCATATCTTTACAGAACCACAACAAGAACTTTACAAAGACGTCCAAATGATTGCATTACATGGCCACATACCAGACAGCTATATGTGGGCACTGCTAAAGCTAGCAAGAACTTGTGACGCTTTCCAAGCAAGTACTGCACCGATACTTGAACACCAGTTTGATTACAAAGACAACTTGAGAGCCATAGCTAACATTGATAAGCTGGTCATGATGGAGGACTCGCGGAGTAAACTGAAGGAAAAAAAATACAAAAGACAAACGGGGAACTTCGATGACTTGTTTAATCTTGATAGTTGAGCGAGGGCCGCGCCATTTTATCTTCTCCCTTGATTTCAGGGTTTTTCTCCTGCTTCAGTCTTCGGTTTTCCTCCCTCCGCAATACCCAAACGATAAGTTTCAATTCGATCTGTGTGTTAGCCCAGCGTATATCATCCTGGTTTAAATCAGCTCAGACCGACGGGTTGTTTCAGGGAATCGATAAATTCCGAGCTGGGTTTGTACTATAAAGTGCATGAATGAAACTTTTTTTCTATCTGCGCTTGTTTTTGTTCTTACATATGTGAAAACCAGAACTTGTATATCATCTCTTCGTCTCTGAGCTAAAGACGTCAGTAGAAATTGGTCATGTATGTCTCGAAGGGTTTTTGTATCCATTCAATAAGTTGAAGTTGGTATGTTGAAAGTTTTTTATTATTCTAAAACGTCAAGTTGAAACTGATGTCTCGAATGGCTTGTCCATCGAAAAAGGTGAATTTTTAGCGCATTGTAGGATTTTAAATCCCATGGGTTGTTTCCCCATCGAAAATATATCTTCAGTGTCATCTTCAGGAGCCGGTTGTACGATCGAAGCCTGGATAAAGTTATCCACCGGATAAAAGTTATTCATTGTATAGGATTTGTATAGATTTTACTGATCCGTTGGATAAGGATTTATCCGGTGGACAGCGCTAATCAGGCTTCCTACAACCGGCTCCAGTTGTCGCAGTAGTGGCTTTTCTACATGCAAAATTTTTAAATACGTTAAAGTGTCGAATATTTTGTTTAACATTACTGGAATGAGTCTTAAATACATTCACTAGGATATCTGTGGCGTGCCACCTGGTGTGTTCTGGGACCTATTTAATAGCTGCACAGTATAAACACCCTGGCCGAAAAACATTGTTTTTCAAAATTAAGGACATTTTTCCTACTTACAGAATGATCATCGTGTTTCATGTGATAACAGGATACCATCTTTTCGCATTCACCATACATCGGTTTATATTACTGGACACAAAGCATTGAATAGAGGCTGCAAGGTAGTTTCAAAGGATTATTCAAATTTAAACCTTGCAGCTTCGATCGACTGAATACTTTGTGTTTGACCAGTGAACTAATGTATGGAAAGTTGTGAATTAGCCAGCTGATCTGAAATAACGATGTAGAAATAACGTCACTGCAAAACTGAGGTGTCATGAAGCCTGCGAAAATCGACTTACAAAAATTTATATCTGAGATAAATCTAGATTTTCAGGAGAGGTTAATGATATTTCGTATAAAATTAGTATGATATTCATCATTTAGTGGGAAAATAAAATAAAGAATTACCCGTTTCTGGAGTCTTGTGTTACTAAGGATGACACCTCAGTTTTGCAAATTTTCTCGATTCTGATTGGCTAATATTTTTTTCCAGATCAGCTGGAGAGTGATTTTATTTAACCCGTGAAACAAAAATAACTTGTTAATAGTCAACCAGACACATGAAAAGCAGTCGTCTACTAACTCAGTATTACACAGATTAACTAAAGCCACTAGTGAGAAAAAAATATCATTAATTTTCATAAAATTTTCCTGTTTTCAAAAGACAGTATTATGCCAGATAGTCAATACTGATGCCTGTCAAGAAAAACGATAAATATATGGGATCTACTCAGTATTATAAAATAGCTAATATAAATCTCGCTTCCTGATTGGTTGGGTGTGCATGCTTTACGCAGCATGTGCACACACTGTCTATTTCCAATATGATGGCCATTCTAATTTGTATTTTATAAAAGAAATACTTAACTTGCTTGTGCTGTGTGCAGATAAAAAGCACTTAGGGATTAGCAGAACCTTTGAGAAGTGTTGAGAAGCACTCTGCAATGCGTCTCTCATTTCTCTCGTGCACTGGCAATTCCTGCATGCTTTATAACTGCACACGGCATGCTTGCAACCTTCTATTTCTTCAGGAACCACTTTTGAATATTCTGTTCTCATGGCACTCCTATATGAGAATGAGAGCAGTTTTGGCAGAGCTCACTTAACTTCAAGGCATTTTTATGCATCATTTTGTTCCTCACTGTCATCACTAACTTCAGGGGTACTATCCAACAGTTTAGATTTCTCTGGTTCTCTGTGTTTCTTTTGTTCTTCTTTTTTTATCAAGACATCAACTTCTTGATGAGAGCAAGAAGGACCAGCAGCCGCAGTCTCCTCATCTCCTTGCTCTATACACCCTTCCATTTTGCTCTGATCATTAAACACCTGCAGTTCATGGGCGTCAATCCTTGATTCACTTTCTACACATGTCAAACATGTGAAGCGTGAGTTGGCTTTGGGAAACTCTTCATTGGAGAAATGCCGACTTAGCAGATTTTTCCTACTAAATACACTAGTGTCGGCATCAGTCAATAACTTAATCAGTGTCCACATGTAACCATCGGCTAATTGTCCCTGTAGCGCTATACTTCTTAACTCTTCCACCAGCTTTGCTTCAGGTTCTGAGTATAATAAAATATGGTTACCATGGTGATCAATTAATAATAATAATTTATTTATTTATGTTGATGATAATAATTTAAATATTTTAATAATAGTAATAATTTCAAAGTAATCGAAAGGAAAAATAGGGTACTAAATGATACCTTAAAGATAAAGCATGGCATATAAAGTTAGAGAAGGAGAGAGAGTTTTATATACCACCATTGCAGGTAATTTTTGATACCTTAACCCTCACTATATCACTGCTTTTCTATAAGAAAGCTAAAGAAATGCGCCTGCTGTTAGTGTAGTCATACACAGCTTTCCCTTTTGCATGACAACACTTACAACAAACGCAGATATAGGAGACTAGGTAAAGAATCGTCAAAGAATTTAAAAAAAAAATAAAAAACTCCAAGACTTAGATTTTTTTTGAAAACGCAAAACTGAGGCTTGAACAGTAAGTTATGAGAAATGATATAATTTTCATGAAAGATCACTCTCTCCAAGGGCAGCTCCAGGTTTGGGGTGGGGTGGGGTGGGGGTGAGGGGCAGGGGCAGATTTGTAGGTTAGTCATCAACCTTTGTTACTTTTGAATAAAGACTAATGTAAAATCTATAAAGAGGAAGCTATATTCTGGCTTTCTAGGTAATAGCCAAGGTAATAGCCAAGCCACTAGAAATAATCTTGGATCTCGTAATTTTGTTTTTTATTTCCACAATCTGTATGAAGCATGTGATAGCTACAGAAATAAAGTTCTAAAGTATGCAAGCTCTCGACTTTTAAGTACGAAAAGAAAAAAATTAAGTACCTGGATTGATTGTTGGGTACTTTTTCCAGAAAAGTACTGAAGTCTTTCCAAATATTTTAGCCTCTACAAGACTCTCAAGCACTTGAGTAGAACAGGTTGGATTCAGATAAGATCCTTGGAGAATCCATTCTTCTAGGGATTTGGGATTATCAGGGTTGGTGTTATAATTATATATAATAGCAGAGAAGAGGGCCTTGTCCAGGAATGTGCCAGTGGGTGATGGGTCTATAACCTGTATTGAATAAAAATGACAAAAAAGCTTGAGAAAAATAAAGTAAAATTAAAAAAAAAAACTATGTACGTTTCCACCCAACTCAAAACCTCTGGGTATAAAAAATTTTGTTTCAAAAAATTTCCATGTGATATCGAAATATGACAGACAAAGAATCTTATTCCCAGAGGATTTGATTTGGGTGGAAACGTACATAGCAACACGTTAGCTGATTAGGACTATTGGTTATCATTCCATGATTCTTGCTGTTTAAATCTAAAAAACCCTAATCTTTGGGTGCTCTGCGGTCAGCCTTGAATAGTGTCAGAAAGCAACAATTTTGGTGAAGATTATTTTCGTTACATTACTTGATCTTTATTTGATATTGAAAAGTGTGAAGTGTCAAAAGTAAACAAATGAACTGTCAGTTAGAAGCAATGAAGCATGGATAGAGTGATTACAATAAACCCGTTCAACAAAATCTAATAGTCAGTGTCTATTAGACGCAAAGAAACAAAAGAAAACAAAAGATTTCACGATGAATAGTGTGTATTAGTCTAGTGATTGTTGAACGGGTTTATTGTAATCACTCTAATAATATTAAAACAGTTCTAAGGCACTACAACCAGGTCTTGGTGCCCTACATTGTTATATAGGCCCTTTTAATAAATCCTACAATGCTTTATTTTCTGCGTTCAATGTCAATTTAAAAAAAAAATTTTGTTCAAAGGAATAAATTTCGAAAGGATAAATTTGACATCAAACGCAGAAAATAAAGCATTGTAGGATTTATCAAAAGGGTCTGAATAAAACTGTGCCAAGGTAATGGTCATGCAAATCTGGGGGTTTACTTTACCAGAGAATGTTTGAAGAGACTGTTCACTTTATCATTGTCCCCCCCCCCCCCCCTGATCTCAGTAGCCGTTTACTCGTAGATTCTAACTTATGTGATGTCAGCTAAAATAGTAAATAACTTATCTAATTTAGTTGACGTCAACTATTCAACAGTGTGACTAAATTCACTCTAGTAGTAATAATAATAATATTAATAATAATAATATTAATAATAATAATAATATTAATAATAATGATAATAATAATAACAATAATAATAATGATGTTGATAATAATAATAATAACAATAATAATAATAATAATAATAACAGTAATATTATTATTTCATTATTATTGCTTTGAGAAGAAACCCTTGTTAAAAAGGAAAAGAAATTGAACAGCGAAATATAATAATTAGATATTTAAATCAACTTTCTTCTATTTCCGAGTGTAGAAAAAACTTCTGAAACTTTTAAGAAAGCCTGAATCAGCTCTGTTAGAATATATCCATTAAGCTTATACGTCATAGAAATTGCTTAATTAAATAGTACTTAGAGCAATATTTTATACTGTAAGCTTCCTACGTTTTGTGAAATTGGAAAATATTTGTGAACTTTTTTTTTCTTACCTTCACAAAGGTTATTGGTCTTCTTCTTCCCAAGGCAATCCACTGTTTTACTTGAGCTTCAAACTCAATTTTACCCAACACAAACAGATCTAACAACACAGCAAGAACAGCAGCATTTGCTGTTCGGCCTGCTCTCTGTCGACCAGAAACTTCACCGCTGTCTTTATTCTGCCATAGAAGACAGAAGGCTTGGGACAGTTTTAATGGACGACCTTCACAATCGTCCTTATTGAAGTATCGAGACTGAAGTATTTCTCGCAGTCTCTCGGCTATGAACCAAGCATCTTCAGTGGACATCGTGGGAAAACAGTGTCGTGATGTACACGATTTCTTTCCGTACTAATGGGCTAATGACTCCTCGTTATCTTCACGGTCGATGCACTCACCAATAAAATATTGTCATTGTGTTTTATACGTTCGACGTAGTAGTGCGAATAAAAACATTCGCTGCTATCCTGTCTCATCTAGAGGATTCTTCGGTTCTCAATGTTCAGTTAAGAATTTGGGATAAGCATTTTCACCGGATATTGGTCAAAATGCCGAGCATGCTTGACCTGAACGTTATCTATATAGATTAGGACGCCATTTTTGTTGTTGTCATATGGAACAAAGCTTCCCTCTCAAAAATTTGTAGAGGCGGGAGGGGACCGGAGGGTAAGTTAGGGCAAGGGAGAGGAGGGGAGGGGAGGGGGAGGGGAGAGATAACATTATTTAATTCATTCACTATTTTCACTTCATTCTTTCACTATTTTTACTTCATTTCACTAATTATCTTCAATTGCATCAAAAAAGGGGCATATCAAAGTCACAACCAAAGATTTTGCAAAAACTTTATTTTCATTCGTTAAGAAAAAAAAAAAAAATACTTTTTGATATTTTAAACTTATCAAATTGAAAACTTCACATCATTAAACCACAAACACATTTAATTTGGAACATTTTATTTAGAAAACAAGAAAAAAAGTAAAGTAGAATACCAGAGTCATATACAGAGTTTTGCAAGAACTTTTATTTTTATAATTTTAAAAACATTGAAATTATCACATTGAAAACTGTACATTCTTATTAAGGTACTATCTATAACTATAATACATTAGAATAAATATCTTACAATTTGATACATAAAGATTAAGAACACAGAAATGAGAACTATGTTGCAGAAAAAAGGTCATTTCTTTTTTGTTTTGCCGCTCGATGCACCAGATTTTTTCCTGGTAGATTTTTCAGGATGTTCACAATCTGGATTCCCTGTTGATCTCATATGTTGATATTCTAGTTTGTCCTTCATGGCATCAAGTGTTTCTTGTACTATTGTCTCTGTTACTGCTGCTTTGGCAGACGCCACTTCTTTAATGAGCTGTGTTAAGGTTTCTCTGTTGATTGCTTCTTCGCCGACTGAGAGTTTTTCAATTGGGATTTCAAGGTGTTTGGAAGCTTCTTCTAGCAGTTTTTGATAATGAGCTTGCCGTTCCTAGAAAAAGCAACAGCTGAACATCAACTTAAAAATTGTGACACTTTTACACTCTGTCACTCATGATAAGCTTATCTCTTTGATATCAAGGGAGCTAAAAAAATCTTGCAACAGGATGGGGAGGGGGCAGGGCTCCCTGGGTACTCCCTCTGGCTAAGTATACGGTCCCCTGTGTTAATCAAAAATGATCCTCTACTAGGGAAAACTTTTTGAAATTATATCACATTTTTGAATATAGCCAAGGATAGGAGTGTAAGGATATGGAGTTAGTAATAATATATATAGATTTTAAAACTAACAATCACAGGAGTATTTCATAATATGGAATAGTTTCATATGCTAATGTATAATTTACCATTTTTTGTCTTTCTTCCATTCTATCTATTTCTTTTAGTCTTTCTTTCTCATCCCATTCAGCTTTTGGGATACTCTCAGAAAAGCACTGTAAAGTTAAGGGAGGCTCAACGGTCAATGCATAATTTGTCCTGTCTTCAACACGATCTTGGGTCAGGACGTAACGATAAAGCTTATAATGCTGCAGAAATGTCGTGAAGACATAGTCAATCAGAGACTTCAGAGAAGCTTCGCTATAACCTGAACAGCTTTGGAGTTCCTGTTTGAAGTGCTGGATAACTTCAGGAAGGCTTTTTTCTGCAAAAACAAACAAAAAGTTAGTTAAAATATTCTTAATTTGTAAAATGAAGAAATAGTAATTACCACAAGCAATATTTTGGAGCAAATTTTGAACTATTTTGAAGAAAATAGCGACTTGAATCCAAGGAAGGCCTTGTTCAACCACAAAACATAAGCATTGACAATATACATCCAGAAGTATTCCACTCCTTAGGTCATCATCTTCATCAAATTCAGGAAATTCGAGGAATTTTGCCAGCAGAATCTTCCTTTTTTCTCCATCTTTTTCTCTAAACAAACTCTGAATTTGACAAACTTCAAGGGAGGCAGCCATTTTGAAATGTTGTTCCTATGACAACTAGTGACATCCGCTGAGTAGGTGATACTGCTGGCGTTTTCAAAATGGCGGACGAAGCAACAACAACATGAAGAAATAAATAGTTATTTATTTCGTTTTTCTAAACCTTGAAAGCTGAAATTATTCCATCATTATGGACGAAACATTAGGTATGTATACGTATAAATATTTATGCATGATCATTGTATGAATTAGAAGAAAGGAAAAAAAAGAACTAACACTGAAGTCTACTTCTTCGTGGCTTCTCTTATCGTCTAGGTAATGCATTTTGGCTAGTTATAGTCGCTGTGATGTGGGGATCTACCAATCCTCTTATCAAGAAAGGAAGTGCAGGAATCGAACATGTCAAAAGAAGTAACACAATTATGCAGTTCTTAGCTGAAATCAAGTTCCTGGTTTTGAATTGGAAGGTAGGTCATACATGACACATCTAGAAGACTTCATGGTTCCTGCCTCCGTCATGGCTGCCATCACGTGATGGTGCAAAGCTTCTATAGAAACTTACTCTTATATGCATCTATAGGCAGTAAAGACCCCTTTCATGTGACTTCAAAGAAGCTCAATATTTGGAGGACAACACAGAATTTCAATCTTCTGAAAATCTGAACCTATTGTTTTGCCCTCCAAATTGCGCTGCATTGTGACCATAGTTAATAATAATAACTATGATTGTGACGCGCTGTGAGGATATCTAACTCCTTGAATTTGATCAATAAGACCCCCTCCCTTTTCAAGTAGTTTAACCAAACTCTGCTCCATCTTTGAAGTGCAGCCAGAGTTGTTCTTTTTGTTATTGATTTATGTGATGACATTGTTATTATTGATTCAGTGTCTGTAATTTTGCTTCAACATTCTAGTACATGGTTCCATTCTTGTTGAATCAAAGTGGGTCTGTAATATTCTATTTAACATTGGCATCTGCAGGTAAGTGGATCAGATTGGGACAGGGGCAAGGAGGGGTTGGGTGTTGCTGACAGTACAGAATTGGATCAGGGTTAGGTTTGTGGATATGGTCTGAGAAAGGGATGGGATGCAGTAGGATAAGAGAATAGGATGGGATAGAATAATTGAATGGATGAATGATTTCCCATTTTGGACCATGTGTCATTCTCTTGAGAATAAGATTCTTAGAGTGGTATTCATATTTGTGTAAGATTGTTTGAGTGGTTTCCACATTCATGTGTCTTCTCTAGCCCAACAGTTAAACAAAAAAATACTCTAGGGAATGACACATGGTCTGAAATGGGAAAACCCAAGCCGAAAAGATCTATTTGAGTACAGGTAAAGGAATGGGAGCAGGCAAAGAAAAAAGGGATACATAAGCAACAATGCACATGTAGGATAGGGGTACAGCAAAAAGAAGTACAATAAGATGGATGGGATAGGTATAACCACAGAGGCACAGATAGTAAAATAATTCATTTGTCAAAGCCTTCTTTGTTTTCCTTTTACAGATCTCTCTCTTGCAGTTCCAATTACGAACTCCTTGACATTTCTTATCACAATCTTTGCTGGAAGATTACTTGGAGAGGAGAGTGCTTCTAAAGGTAACAATAATTAAGTCTTACATTTGGTTTGTAAAATTTATACAATTTTTTGGCCATTTGTGCTTTTCACGGCTTTCAGATTAAGCCAGTGTCTGCTTCAGTGTTAACTGCCACTGAGCTACTTGTTCTTTTTCTATAAAAAAAAATATTGGATCTATAAAAAAACTTACAACCACCTTCTCCAAAACATTCTGAAAGCTCTGGATTTTTCATAGTTATGAAATCCATCCTATTATTCCAGAAGGTAACATTGCACTTTTTTCTTCCTTTCACAGAAACCTATGCAGGAATGGCACTTGTAATGGCTGGAGTTACACTTTGTGTTTTGGACAAAACATAAAAAAATTGTGTCACTCTTTTTTGTGCCACACGGGCCATACTTTGATTTGCAGATAGGTGTGGTCTATATATTTGATTATTAAGGCCAATTCCTGACTAGTTTTGAAGAAATAGATCAGAAATCTTAAGATCAAAGTCACTCTTTTGTGTGCCACATATACAATGCCATGATTTTATCAACATCAACATGCGAGTTGAGTTGTATGCATAGAATATATAATGTAGTGGTAGTGTGTGTGACAGTGGGCCAAATTGGAAACCAGTATTAAGTTACTGAATTTGTATCCCACTACAAAAAAAGTTAATTATTTATTTTAATTTTATGTCCATCATTTTGGCTCATTTTGATCAAAACCTCCCTACCTCCATTAAGGAGCGATTACACAGAGCAATTTTCTCTGCAACTTGTTTTACAATGGTGTTGCAACGCGACTTGCAAGAGGGTTTACATGGTGCAACAAAGACGCAATCATTGCCAAAAGTAGAAATTAATTCTACAACTTGTCTTGCTACATTTTTCTAATATTGCACTGTAGGTTACATGCCGCAATGCTCGAAGCATGCAACTTGTGTAGCAATGCGCAACACTGTTGGGAGACAAGTTGCAGAGAAAATTGCTCCGAGTAATTGTGCCTTTAAACCAAGTGCCAAGCACCTCTGATATCCACTTGACAAAGCAATGTTCCTTTGCACTTGCACAAAAGAATGAAAAAAACAACCGCACAACAGATATTTAATAGATATCAAAACTAGTTTATTTTTCTTTTGTACCAAATATTTTAAGACAGTAACAGTTACAGAAATTTTAAGTAAATTTAAAGTTAGCCTCAAAAAAGCAGATTGCAAAACTTGAAAATATTGTTGAATGTTCTTGGCTGCAAATTATAAACTGAAACGTTTTATTGAATATTATCACAAAATACATTTACGCAAGAATTTAACTTATTTTCTTAAATAGTGCAGACAAAAACTCCTTAGAAATTCTTTGTGGCTTTTTTTTTATATAAAATATTCACTTTTAACTACAGAATTAACACTTACAGAATTACTCTTACTTTTAGAAATATTATTACTCTTACTCTGTCCACTCGTCAAAATACAAACAGTTGCTAGAACGGGTGACAACCAAAAACGTCACTTTTGGCAAAAATGGCATGAATTTTTACCATCTAACTTATCGAGAAATTATACTTCATAACTGCTAGCATTTTAATATTAAATTAGTCCATTTAACAAAATTATTGAAGACTGATGTCATTGAAGAACCAACAGGCCAGATTGTTGATTCTTTTTCTTAGTAGGTGTTGAGAATTTTTTCTATTTTCTTTTGATAAATGAGTAATTTTCCCCAGAATTACTCAAAAAGCAAAATGTTTTGTGTCTTTAGTTGTTTCTTGAAGTATGCAGATAATATGATTCCTCTCCCAATAGTGTTCCCCAATACATATTTGGAGAGGAGATGAGATATTCCTTGACCAGTGTTATGGCAAAAAAATTCTGCTTCCTTTTCAAGAGTTCATATCGTTGTCTTCATAAGATTTATCACCATATTTAACTTTAATTCCATTATTTGTTCCATTCACTTTTTCTTGCATTTTTCATGATTTTAGGTGTTCATTCTCAGTTCTTGAAGTTAGTGTTTCGATCGTTTTTTTGGAATCGTTTGGTATGTGTAATGATGGTTCCCCATTCCACCAACACGCTAACTAACGAGCCTTACTAACAAGTACTTTTGTACTTCCAATTATTTAAACATAAGCTTTCTCCATAACAATTTCTTATAATATAACTAGCACACTAGCTTTTAACATAACTTGTTTAGAAAACACTTGTGTTCATAATCTATGTGTTCATATGGACCTAGACAAAATTTGATCGTATGTATCTATGTTAGAAAAAATGGAATTAACAGATGAATTACGTTTGTATAGACATCTAACTTTTACACGTACGAACACAAAATTCTAATGAAAAAAATTACTAAATTAACTAAACTTGTTGATGGACCAGTTGTTGATAAGGTTTGTTCTTTTGCTGTTTTGGTTGTCTAGTTGAGGTATCAATTCCTTTAGTGTTGTTTCTTGGTGGTCCATCACTTTTTCGTGTTATTTTCAACTAGACATGTCCTTTCTTTGTAGGAGGACTTTATGTTTTTACTTTTTAGGTTTTGTATGACCAGATGTTGGTTTCTTGGTCGTCGTTGTTGTTGTCTTCTTCGTACCCGTAGAGGGTGTTTTCTTTGAAGCCAGATTCTCCCTACTCCCCCTCACACCAGATGCTGATGACTTTGTTGCTAAACTTTCCTTGCTCCCTTTAACACCAGTTTTACTGAGCCCTGTTTTTGGTCCTGTTTTTGGTTCTGGGGACCCTGTTTTCCCCCTTACGGGTATGCGTGATGATCCGGCTGGGCTGGTGGGAGATTTCACAGATGATGCCTCTGAGCCTTCTTGAGAGCCTGTACTACCAATGGAAGTTTGACTATCTGTTCGTCTTGGCAGACCTGTTTTGGGGTCTTTCAAGTTGGTTGCGCTGCCAGCTTTCCTGACGCCTGTGGGTGGCTTGGTTGACTTCAAACTGGTACCACTTCTAGATTTCACGATACCGCCTGGTGATCGAAGTTCACCGGATTTCTCTCTGCGGACACCGGGTACACTTAATTGCGATCCTGTTGATTTCTTAGGTTTTGTTCCACTGGGTGGCTTGGCTGCTGCCGAACGCATCGAACCAGATGAGCCTTCTCTTGAAAGTGATGGTCTAGCTACATCAGAGCCTTCACGCGATAAGCCAGGTCTTTTAGCTTTAAAGGCTTCCATACTTTCCTTGGTGCCAGATCCGAGGAGCTGTTGGCGGAGCTCTAGGTTCGTTTTGCCTTCAGCTGGTGTGAATAAGAAAAAAGATAACGTTATTGGCATACCAACCAAGTCTCCAAGTCGTATTCTCAACCTCCCCTCTACCATTCCTTTGGGAATAAAAACAGTGCAAACTTGAAACAACAGGTATACTAACCTCTACAAGGATCATTCTTGAGTAAGAAAGCTTGTAGAGTCTCCCAGCCACCACCAACACGAACCATGACGGTACTTCGTAGGATGCGCAGCAAACGCAGTTTCTGAGAATCCCCAAACTGTAAATTGAAGAACAATTCTTAAGCATTTTCTAATCAATAATGGTTCCTAGTACGTGTAAGAAGGCAAAGATACGCAAAACAAGAGACCACCTGTTGTGATCAATAAAAAATAACTCACCCTGTACTTGTTTTCTGCAACTTTGAAATATTGAAACTGTCTAGCGCAGCAACACTGTTTGATAAGGGTGTCGATCTCACTCAAGATTTGCTGTCCTTCTGTCTTTGGTTTTTCGGGTTTCTTGGATGCCTGTGGCAAAACAGAGCAGCAAAGTTTTACAAAAGAACTGAACTACCTCCATTAAACAGGCAAAAGGGAACAAGAATCAAGAACATTTGATGGACGGAGTACTTACAGGTTTATCTTTAAGAGCATTCACAAACTCCTTGTAATCAATGAGTCCGTCGCGGACGAACATACTAGCAACGATTTCCATCTCCCAACGCTCAGTTGGAAAACCTGTTAAGAAAGAATGTCCAAATCAATAAGACTGATGAAATATCAGAAGGAAATAACTGTGTTAATGCCGTGCTTAGGAAAACATTCGAAATTCCATGCCGTGTCTGCGCCGCGCCAGAACCGTGCCGTGACGTTTCACACTCGTACGAAATCTGCTCTATTTGAAAGGACTTTGTAAACGAGCCACAGTTCACGTGAGATGCAGAACGTACGTTTGTCAGAAGTTATAAAAAAGGTTGTCACTTCTAGCGGTACATTTTCTACTCAATGTGGTATGACTTACGCTAGCCTTGCCCTCGCAATGCGTCAAAATCTTACAGAAAAAGTAATTTATCAGGATAAATAGATTATTCTACTCAGCTTACTTGTGTTTAGCACGCCGGTGATGAACTGCTCGCGAGTCAGTTTGTTATCACGATCGTGGTCCATGCGACGGAAGATATCGAGAACACGTGACTTGTTGTCATGCAGCCACTTGTTGAACTGGAAGTGAATGAAAACAGGTGACGTCATACAAGGAAGTTGTGTGAAAATGTTAGTGGGGACGAGTTTTATTGGTTCGTTGGTTTACAGGGAGGAGTGCCAGCGTAAAAAACACCGAAAGGGAGATTATATGTCGATTACATGTGTACTAATTTGTACTGGTAAACATCCTAGTCGGCTTACACTCCGTTAAAAATCACAAGAAAAATGGGGAAAAAAAGAAGAAGAAAGGAACAGAAATAGAGAAAAGAAAACAAAGTGACTCAAAACTTACCCTTTTCTTCCATTCAGCAAAGTTGAATTTTTCAGAGGCGAGTTTCTAGAACACAAAAAAGGAAAAGGAAATTACATTTTGGAACTCCTAAGATGAAGATCCTATCACTTTCTATCACCAAAATGCTGCCTACAGCGTTACATAATTACTATTGGGTCAATTGATGTAAACTACCAAAAGACGCATAATTTAGGGCGTAGGATCTGGCTGTAGACCCTTTGCAGGTCGTCGGAATGCAGCTCAGTTTAGAGGACAAAACAATAGGTTCCAATTCTCAGGAGATTGAAATTCTTTTGGTTTGTCCTCCAAATTAAACTGCTTTGACGTCACGTGAATTGGGTCTATAACTGGGTATGCGTCTGACAATGAACATACGATATTGGCGGAGTCAAGGAGGGAAGGAGGGGGGGGGGGGGGGGGGAACAAACTGTACACAGGCTACCCAGTTCTACATCCATCCAGTTTCTACTTACGATAGCAATGCGCTCGAGTTTTTCCTGTAGCCTTCGTAGTCTCTCCATCGACAACAACCACAAGTGCTGCCATTTCTTAGACAGATGAGACACAGCTGGAGGATGGTGATTTGAGCCAGACCGTGTGAATGAAGGCGTGCGCTCCTTCTCTCGTGTAAACGATCCCGCGGGACTGCTGAGCTTGTCTCGGGATCTCTCACGGGATACTGGTGTTACTGTGGATGGTCTTGGGATCCTACCTCCACGGCGTGGTGGAGTTTGTTTTACGTCAGGTGTTTTAGTTGGAGTAGATTGACGGCGTTTGACTGCTTTTGTCAGGCGGTCGTAATTTGGCTGTTTCTTAGCCATTTCTTCTTGGAACACCTAAAATATCGATAAAAAATGCGTTATTGTTTCTGTTTCAATTTTTATTGATACCATTAAACAACCTCTTGGCTGATCAAAGTCAGGGCACGGATAACTCACGGATCGAATTGGAATTTAACACATTAGGTTTTGCGGAGGGAGGAAACCGGAGAACTCTCGAATCAAGGGAGAGACCTAAAAAACTCTACTATGAGGTCAAGAAATCGAACCCGAGGCTCCAGAGGTGAGAGGCAAGTGCACTACATCGACACCCTTGATCTTCCCCCAGAAAAGTGTTCCGACGGAACGAACTGTTTTTGTTTTTGTTTGGATGGACAACACTATCACCAAACCCCACCTTGTGTTCGTCGAGTAAGAGCTGGATTTCATCGTAATCTTCATCAGGTATTGGCTCTTTCTCCTTCTCATTCAGCTCGTCTGATTTCTCTTCAATCCACTTCAACAGTTCATCCATCAACGATTTCTCTTCTCCTAGTTTCTTCTTTTCTTCTTCAAGGCGGTTCAATCGCTGTGACGACCATTTCCAAACCTCGTCCCATCTCTTGTTGAGACGCGCCAGCCATTGTTGGATGATCTGGGTTGCGCTTGGATGGCAGAAGCGAAGAATAACCTGTCCTTTCTTAATGGCTGATTGGACGTTGATTTCCTCGGCTTTGAGCTCGTCATGGAACTCCTGGAAAATAAAGCACGAAAGAGGAGCGTTACTAAACCAAAGATCAATCAAAATCTAGGCAGTTCAGAAGAAGTTGTAGTATTCTGACGCGCAATTCTAACACACTCGCTCGGTGCATTATAGCAGTTTTCGTATGACTGGACTATGAAAAACTTTGGGCACTGACCGGGCCTTGCCGTGACCGTGTCGTGTCGTGCGTGAATGATAACATTTGGCATTCGGTGCCGTGTCCGTGCCGTGCCGTGACTTTTCACACTCATACAAAATCTGCTGTATAGCATACCAAGAACTGCGCTTTTCAAACTGGATCCTGAGACCATATTTCCTGATCAAATGTTTTGCGCCTTTAAAAATATTGCGATTCCTGTATACCTTGTGTTTTTCTAGTTGGTCCTGTATCTCCTCCAAGTCTTCAGAGATTGGTCCCAATTCCCGCAGATTGTCTTCAAACTGCTTCAAGATGCGTAGCTCTGTCTTAACTGATGAGTCGAATTCTTTGGCCAGTACAAGCGCATTATCCAATCGATCTTCTTTGGTGCTGGACATGGCGACGACCGCATCCCATCGCATGCGTAGGTCGTTGAGCTTCTCTTCGAGCTGCTGTGGTTCCTCGACCTTATTTTCGTTGATCATTGCCCGGCCGGCTTTCATGACTGATTCGTAGTTTGCCTCACGGCGACCGAGCTCGCGCTGGAAGGTCTGTAAAGTTGATCAAAAAATATACGAGAATAAGTAAACTACATCCATTTTTACAATAATGTGACCTACGCAACCCAAGACCCTGAGTATTTGGCTTCCGTTAATCAAAAAAAAAAAGAAAAAGAAGAAGAATCCACTCAGACCGTTATTATTTTTATCAGTCGAATCTCCTCTAACGGCCACCTCTCCACAATGGTCACCTCTACCCAACCGCCAGGAAATTTTGGTCCCGGTCACCAATGAGTTCACACATATACTGTAACTGAAACTTCTCCACAACCGCCACCTCTCTAAAACGGCCACAAAATGTCCCGACGGTGGCCGTTGTGTAGAGGTTCGATTGTATTATAAAAATGGGTTCTGTTTCAAGTTTTTTTTAAACCATGTTTAATAAACCGAAGAACCGACTAATGACTTACCTTGTGGTTGTCAATCAAGATTCTTACAGTCTCTGGGTCACCCATGACTGCAGTCTCGGTAGATAGACTTGGTTCTACAGCGTTCAGCCAGTCCAGGAGAGACTGTAAAGCATCCTGGAACATTCCAGTGAACAGCAAAGCTTCTTCCAGCTTTTGTTGTCTGCAATGGAACATGATGTTTGGAGTTAGTTCGTGCGGTGTTACGAAGTCAGTGATGTTATTCAATACGGTGATAGAGTAAATATCGTATGACTATGAAAACTTTGGCTCCATCTAAAATTAAGGTTTAAATAACCTAGCAACCGCACCAGTGAAAACTGTTGCTATGCCAACAGCGTAAGCAATGAACAGTACGTACCTCTCCACTGAGAGTCCGCAAACTGCGTCCCAGCGAGCTTTTAGGTCAGCGATCTTTGCTTCAATGGTAAGCGCGTCTTCATTATTACTCTTGTCCATGAGCAGTTTTCCTGCCTTGATGGTCGAGTCAAGGGCAGTCTGTTTAGCGCCGAGCATGCTCTGGAACTCCTGTACATGGAAACAATGTTATTAGAAGAAATTAATATCGACGTACTCAGCGGTTGTCAACCGGTCGGGTTACACAGGGTCAGTGGTAAATCTAAGGCAGACTTACGACCACTGATTGCGTTCGTCCATCGGTCGGATTACAAAGGGTCAGTGGTAAGTCAAAGGCAGTCTCACCTTATGGTTCTTCAGTTGTTGCCTGAGATGAGCAGGGTCTACTCCTATTGGCTCCTCTAACTTCAAAGCGTTCTCAGCTTCGTCTAACATCTTCAACAGATCCGCTGCGCCGTTGAAGAACTTGTGAGACAGTCGGTAGTTCTCCTCAAGAGACTTCTTACGGCTGCTAGAAGTGGCTAGAACCTCCTTCCAGCGCTTCTCTAATGACGTCACTTCCACTTCGATGTAGACTGCGTCTTCTTGGATACAGACGTCCGTGATCTTATGGGACAGCAGTTTCATGTTCCTGAATGGCTCGCGATGAGTGTCGATGTCCTCTTTGAGTTCCTTTGTGTTAAAAAAATAATAGGATCAAAAGCATGACCAAAGAGCACTACACTAAAACAGCAAAACATTAGAGAACTAATCAGAATCTAACGGGGGGGGGGGGGGGGGGGGAGAGAAAGGCGAGCATCCAACAAACCTTGTAACTAACGCGTTGCTTCTGCAAGGTCTCCAAGATGGTGCTTGGGTCTTCAAAGAGCGAGATGGTTCCTTCGACACGCGTCAACCACAGGTCAATGGCGCCCGTTTTTTCAACTAATTCCTTAGCATTCTCAAGAGCATCATTTAGCTTGTCGTTTTCCTCGTTGGCTTGTGTTTGGACTTGTTTCCAGGACTCCTTCACTTCGTCTAACTGTCGTTGTAAGTTAGCAGCTGTTGTTGGGTCTGCGTTCTCCACGAGATGCTCAACGGTTTCGACGATCTTATCGTAGATGACTTGGCGACTCTCGACAACAGCCATGAAATCCTACGAAACAAGATTACTAATTAATAACCATGATAACTGTATTCAGTTAAAGCATGCGCACTCGTCTATTATCAATACTTATTCCGAAGTTTATTGAGCATTTTCTTTTGCCTTCACATATATGTCGAGGTTTTTCAGTCGCCTTGCGACAAATGCAGAGCATATTCTTAACATGTCACTCAAACAATTCCTTCCTTCCTTCACTCTCTTTCTTTCATTTCCCGTTAACCTGTTTGTGTTTATGTGATACTCCTTCCAATCCTACATACCTTGTGTTTATTGAGCTGCTTGGCAGCGCTCTCAGGTCTGCCACCGATCGATCTCCTCGACTTCAAAAATTCACTTGCTTCATTCAACCATCCACGCAGCTCCTTGATTTGATGCAAGAAACTGTGTGAGGCTTCTAGGGCGGCTTCTAGTTCTGCTTGTCGTTTTGCTGACTTGGCAAGCACATCATCCCATGTGGTTTTCAGATCGTCTACTTTGCCTTCAAGTTCTGTTGGTTCTATCTTGGAGTCTCCAGACTCGAGCAGATCTTGTGCTGCTTGAGATAATGACTTTATTGACGGCTCGTGTGAGAGGATATCGTTTTGTAAGATCTAAACCGCGAAGACAGGCAAAGAAAAAAATCAGTATAACATATAACATAACACATAACATGTATTCATGCTTTCAGTTCGACCACGTTGGGCTGCGCCATTGCTGTACCTTGCGGTGGTGATTAGCGATAGCAAGAAAATATTAATATTTAATTTCAGGCTTGACTTCCGGTAGCTTGGCGCGCGCGCAATATGAATAATCCGCCAGCCAATGAAAGTATTTGAAAAATTGATCTCAGAACTAGAATCGTTAATCGCTGTTTGTGAGAAAGCTGGTTCTGTCAATGATGTTACATGCTTTGTGTTTAAATACAAAAATTGAATCGATATTTTGAGGTATCTATGGACTTGATAATCAATACTGCGCATTCTAACAGCACCCAAAATTACCTTATGTTTAGCAAGTTCAATCTCGATGTACTTGACATCTCCCTGTACAGGCTTAGCCAGCTGTTCGTCAAGATTCTTATCAGTTTGTTTGAGCCACACCAGGAGTTCTTCCAAGGCCAGCTGGAACTGTCCCAGCTGGAGAAGCGCTTCCTCAAGCTTCTGTTGTCTTTCGTTGGTTTGGTTACACAGGTCATCCCAGCGCATGTTGACTTCCTCGAGCTGCGCAGCAACTAGGTCAGAGTCTTCGTGTCGACATCGTTCTGTCAGTACGTTACCTTGTTGGTTGACCTCTGTTACTTCTTTCTGGTGTGGAATCAGCTCCTTGTGATACACCTAGGAAAAATAGCAAGCACATCAGTAAGGGGCTGCTCCGCGCTTTTTTTCTTGCGCATTAAATCCGCAGGCTCGCTACAGAAAAAAGAATCTCGTGACACGCCACGGTTACGGTACGAAAATGACCACATTTCTTAAACTAATCATGTCGTGCTCATGTAACGTAAGTGCCAAGACACCACATCGTCACGGTCACGGCAAGCCGGACATGTCAGTAGCGTGAGTTTTTCCACGGTCATACGAGATTTGTTGCAAACTTTTGTTGTTGCAGGGGGTGGAAATACGAGCAACATTCATTCTGCAATTTGCAACGCAACAATGTTGCACGACAAGTTGCACAATTTTGTTGCTATTATTTCCACACCTTAATTGTGAAGGTTTTGGTTTTCCTTATCCACTCGTACATAATCTAATCCGCGTATCAAGAAAACTCGTACTAACCTTGTGGACCTTCAACTGTTCTTTCACTACATCCAACTCGGTGCCAACTGGCGGCTGGTCACTCAATCTCTGTTCCATCTTATCAAGCCATTCAATCATTGCATCGTAGGATGCATGGAACTGCTCGGCTGTTACTTGAACTTCATCCAGATCTATCTTCCTCTTCTTCCAAGACAAGGAAATTGACTCCCATTGTTCTGTGACTTTGTTAAGTTCATTCTGGACGAGAATGCGGTCGCTTGGGCTGCAGGAGAGAACGAGCACGGGGCTCGTTTCACAGAGAGCTGTTACTAGTCCACTGTGTGCGTCTAGTTCTTTGCGCTGCTCCTGAAAAATACCAAAATACCACTGTTAGAAGTGCGAAGTTCCAAACAAGGAAAGTTTGTTCAAAGCCATTCAATCAATGTCATGCGTGACAGACAGACAAATAAGTGGGCTAGACAGACAAACCGTGAATAAGTGAGAGAGGTAAACAGAAGCACACAGACACAGGCAATCAGCCAGACATTCAATCAAACAAATTAACGGACAGACAGACAGACAGGAATCAAGCCATTTACCTCGTGTTCAGTCTTCTGCTCAGTCAGCACTTCGAGTTCCGCAGCAGGCAGGTCCTCATTATCCAAACTGTCTTGAACATCCTTCAAGATGTGCTTCAGTTCATCAAGACCAGGCCAGAACTTCTCGCTGGCCACTAGGGAATTCTCCAGTGCCTTTTCTCGTTCGTCGTACAGATCTTGTATCTCACCAGCTAGTGTTGTTACTTTGTTCAGTCTGTCCTTGAGGAGCTGAGATGTCTTGGACTCAGGACTCAGGGCCACGATCGCTTCAACAGCTGATTTGGTTTCATCGACTGATGCTTTTTCTGGTTGGAACTCTGTCTCTAACGCCTTCAACAGAAACACATTTTAAAACCAATTTTGTTATACTTTTCTATTCGAAAAACTGAATTTCGCAGAAATGTTTTTTTAAAAATTATCATGCACAATGCGTAACTGAACAATACCAACAAATAAAAGAATGGAAGGAAAGAATGAAAGAAAGACAATACGAAAGAAAGAAAAAAAATGAAGGAACGAGCTAAAGGAAAAAAGAAACAAACAAACAAAAGGAAAGGTAAAGAAAACAAAGAAGAGAAACAGGAGAAAAAAATAAAGAAATTGTTATGCTTGTTTATGATATTTCAGTTTGGAAATTCCTTTTGGTTTGGCACAACATGCAGGTAAAAGGATCAACTTAGTATAATAGAAACAACAAGGAAAAACCACAAAATATTTTTCTGATTTCTAAAAGTTATCGAAATGCTTAATAATATAAATAAGAATTTCAGTACTGTCCCATGGATTACCTTCATCATTTCTATCTGTTCTTTAATAGTTTCAGGTTGTACTCCAACAGGTTCGATGCTACTGAAGTCATCTTTCCTCTTCTCTAGAACAGCCATCAGTTCCTCTAGTTTTTGTTCAATCTGTTCTTCTTGCTGCACGGTGATACCTATCTTGATTCCCCTCTCTTCTGTAAGCTGGTAGAGTCTGTCATATCTCTCACGGCATTCTGTAACCTTGTGTTCAATGAAGGAAGATCCTTCACCTGGTCCACTCAGTTGGGTCAGATCACTGCCTGTGTCTTCGATGTGATTGATCAGGCTTCTTAGCGCTGAGATACCTTCTTGGATGGTCTGCAAAGGCGAAAAAATGGTAAAAAAAGAATTATTACGTTACTAGGAAAAAAACTGATCAAAACTGTCAGCCAAACGTATGAAAACTTGCTTGTACAAAAGTCAGGATTTTTTTTTGCAGCGCTCTCAAAATCTATATATCTTAACGGATAACATGACAGGGGAAAACCAATACATCATTACCAGTAAAGCCGGATTGACTAGATATAGTAGAGCAGTCATTGCCATATTTTTGACATCGTACACTCGATATGATATATCTTGTTATGAATCCGTGTTCCTTCTGACTGGGATTCGAATCTGTGTTGTTTTGGTTAGGATTTTGGCTCTGTTCCAAGCCTAATTAATCTTATTTAAACCTTGTTGTGTCATATTCACGAGAAGTGGTGATTTGTAGCTTAAAAACAAATTATATATTTGTAACTCAAAACGCAAAACAAGGCAGTGGAGTCAAAATAAAATAACCACCCTCCCCCCTCCCCCAAAAAAACGCGCGCGCGCATGTTTTCCCGCCTCGCCTCATTCCTACTCTGCCTTGAAAGGCGTCATGGCCCGATCGATTATTGGGTTCATATTACGTCATAGCCGCCATGTTGGTTGACCTTTTTTAAAATGATTTGATTTTGGTTTCTATTTTCATGTCAACAAACATCGCCACAATGTCTTTTGTCTTAGTAATACAATTTAGGACTAACCTTGACTCTTTCTTGCTGCAGTTCCGAGGAATGCCCCTCTTCGTTCAAGACCTTCAAACTTTCCTCACATCGATCTAACCATGTGACACACTCCTTATAAATGTCGCGGAATTGTTGAGACAGAAGGAGAGCTTCTACAAGGTGCGCCTGTCTTGTTGACGTATCGCTGCTGACCGTTTTGTATCGCTTTTGAATGTCATCGAGTTTTTCTTTAAGAGCCGCCTTTTCGTCGTCTTTGAGAGCGATCAGAAGCTGCTCACCGGTTTCGCACACGGACTTCACGGGATTCTGGTGGGAAGCCACGTCTGTGTTCAGAGGCTGAAATGTATGGTAAGAAATTGATTAAACTAATACACTAATAAAGCAATAATACTAAAAAAGTCGTCTGGAAACCCAAATGAAATACTGCGTGAAAATTAAATACTATGGTTATTCGTTTTTACAGTAACAACAAATTGGGTTTAAAAGATAATCAGCAAGTTACCGTTTGATTGGCTAGTTGTTCTTTCACTTTCTCAGGTTCCACAGCGACAGGCTCAAGTGCTGCGATTGTCTCTTCAGTCTCCTTCAACCATTTCTCAATATCTTCAAGACCATTTTGGAATGCACCGACTCGTTCTTTTGTAGAGAACATAGATTTGGTAAGATCCTCCACATCAGAGCACAGAGATCTCCACTTTTCGTCGACTTCATCGGAGACTGTTTCAACTTTTGGTGCTTCGTCTTCAGATACAAGCTTCTTCAGGTTGTCCCCGGTTTGTTTATGTGCTTTGACTTCTGCTGCTTTGTCTGCAATAGCTTGTTGTAATTCCTACAAAACAAACAAATATTTTGATCTAGCTTTCATCCAGTTCAAAAAGAGAAAGGGAGAGCGAGAAAGACATGAACAACACTGGGAGAGGGAAAGGGGTTATCTGCCAGAGAAAATCAAGTCCGGTTTCACAAATCACTTCCGGGTCCAAAATGTAAAGAACTTTTGTACCTTCAGTTTCGCCTGCTCTTCCTCTGCTTCTTGTCCTTCTGCCTTGGCATCAGACAACTTCTTCTCCATATCGTCAAACCAGTTCGTCAGGTCGTCCTTCTCGCTAAAGAACTTCTCAGAAAGCTGTTTGGCTTCCTTTATTTTGGCGCGCTTTTCATCGGAGCTGCGCAGAAGATCTTTGTATTTGCTCTTTAGTTTATCCATTTTCATTTTTACGAGATCTTTATCGTCGTCGTCGCAGTGTGGAAGGAGATTGTCTCCGGCTTTGAGAGCGTCTTTGATGAGTGGTTCTAGAGAATCGATGGTTTTGCATATCTCCTGATGGAAACAAGGGATGAAAATGAGATCAACGAGTTTAATATTGGATGATGTAAATGAATGACTGGAAAAACAACAAGATGCTACATGATTCCATAATTCATGAGTGCAAGCAGTTCCTTTTCAAGTCTCGTTCCGAGTTTAAATAGCTTTTCATTCATTCATGCATTTTGATTCTTTCATTCTTTTTTCCTTCCTTCCTTCCTTCCACTCACTCATTCATTTACTCTCATTGTCCGTTCGTCCAACGGCCCGTCTGTTCAATCAGTCTGTCTGACCGTCTGTCAGTCATTTTTGTAGTGCAGTAATCGGAGCGCACTTGGTCATACAGTAGACTACAAAGCCCAACTAACTAACCTCTAGTTTTTCAAGCTGTTCTTTAACCTCCTCTGGAGTAGCTTTAGCAGCGTCGAACTCATCATCTTTGAGTTGATTTTCCGCTTCAGACAGCTTCTTACTGCCTTCTTTGTAAAGATCATCAAACTTCTGCGACGCCTCCAGAGCCTCATCCAGTTGTTTCTGTCTGGCTTCCACGAGTTCGTTCAAGTCAACCCACTGTGAGTTAAGGTCAGCTAGGCCAACCTCTAGCTCTGCTTTCTTATCTTCGTCTGCTGTCTTAAGGATCTCTCGTCCGGTATCTTGTAAGGATTCCACTGCAGGTTTACGATCTGCTATCATCTTGACGAAAAGCTAGAAAATAGATAGACAATTATGAGAGTTAGAGAATTTTTTAAAAATAATAGTGTAGTTAGAGTAAATTTCGTACGAGTGTAAAAAATCTCGCGGTCCGTGACCGTGACGGTATCGTATCCGAGCACTCTGATTGGATAAGCAGTAACCTCTCATGCTGTGATTGGTTCGAAGGACGCCGTCAATTCGTTACCGTGACCGTGCCTTTTCATAGTCACACGACTGGGTTTTAAATGTCTTACCTTTTGTTCATTCATCTGCGCTTTCACTACTTTAGGTTCAGCGGCTGATACACTTCCTTGGCTCTCCAAGAGATCTTTTGTTTCTTCAATCCATTGCAACAACGATTCCATTGCATCATTGAACTTTCCAAACTGCAGCAAGGCCTGCTCGAGGCCGGTCTGTCGTTCAGAGAGCCCTTGGTTTGCTTTCAGAAGTCGTTCGTTGAGATCTGCGATAGCAGCGTCAATGGTGCTTGTGTCTGCGGTAGGGTTGGTGATGGCGAGACGGTATTTTTGGTCGTTCAAGTCTGCGATCTTCTCGCTAAGATCATCGACTTCTTTCTGAAGCTCCTGTAAATCATCGCCAGGAAAATAAATGAGATTTTGTACAATATTTACTGAAGTTTTTAGATGGCATCTCAATATTCGAAAGAAGTATTCTCCCTTCTTCATCAAAATTTAAGTTTGAAAGCTTGAAAGATCGTACTCATCAGTTTTCAATAAGCTTAGTTGTGATTTAGCGCAAGGAACCAATATTTAACTTATCGTACACAAACCTTAAGGTCTTCCATCTGTTTTTCGATTGCCTCTGCGTCTGTTGCTATTGGAGGTTGGTTCTTAACCTTCTCTTCAAATGCGCCAATCGCTTCGTCTGCGTCTTTAAGAGAATCTTGTATCTTTTCGAGCTGATCCAAAGTTGCCTCTAGATCTTTGATTTGATTGGCAGTTGCGTCATTGACGTCATTCCATGCTTTGTCGTTTTTGGTCATTTGTTTGACAAAAGCTGGATCGGACCCAAGCCCTTCGCTGATCAGGTCTTGGGCGCACTTGTTTACGGCATCATAGAGAGGTTGAATTTCATCGAGACGATCTTTGAGAGCCTGGTGAGGAAAATACATCACAATCAGCTGACCAATCAATGATATGATACGAAATGTACCAGGCCAGTTTAACCAATCACAGTGCGCGCAATAAAAGATGTGCATAGAACAGTTTTCATATGACTATGAAAAACTTACGGCACGGACCGCAACTTGTCGTGACCGTGTCAGTGCCGTGCCGTGCCGTGTCCGCGCCGTAACCGTACCGTAACTTTTCACACTCATACGAAATCTGCTTCAAAAGTTTGCGAAGTTTTATGGGATTCGAAAAGTCGTAGAAGTAAGTGATGAACAAGAACTGTCGCTCAAATCGTTTCACATTTCTTATTGGAGGCGACAAAATGGTGCGAGTACTTAGTCCACCCCCTCCCCCCCCCCCCATAGATACAACAGGACAATATCTAGCTAAATAAGATGATATTTTCACAAGGATTACTATACCTTAGTATTCTCGAGCTGTTGTTTCACTGTATCCAAGTCCAACTTGTTTGGTTTGTTCTGCTCCAACTCATCATTAACATTTTCTGTTCCTTCCTCGAGCTCTTTCTCCTTAGCAGAATAATTCTCCAGGTCAGCCACCAGCGTGGTAGCTTTCTCTAGCTTATCCTTAAGAGCGTTCTTCAAGTTATCAGACCTTTCTTTCAAGCCTTCGTTTTCACGTTGAACAGGAGCGGTGTTAACCTCTGGATTAGTGTCTAAGATATCCTGCCCTGCCTCCATAGTGTCAGCGAGAGCTGGACTCATCTTCTCAAAGTCTTCTAACATATCTTTAAGCTCTTGTTCTTGTTCCTTCGCCTTGTCAAGGTCCGCTATTGGAGCCATTTCAACTTCAGCTTTGTTTTCCAGCTCACCAAGTTTCTCCTCTACAGGTTTCAACGTACCTTGGTATTTCTGGAGTTGGTTTTGAAGGTTTTCCAGTTGGTCTGCTTTGTCTTTTAGGTTTTTGTTCAGATCGTCCCATCTTGAATCGATGAGCAGGATTTCTTCTTCGATGACTGTCACTTCTTCGATACAGATTACAATAACTTTTTGGGCAGCGTCATCGAGTGCATCATGGTCAGGTTCATGTTCTTCCACATTCGCTTGAAGTTCCTAACAAAAAAAAGCGATTGAGTAAATCAAATTATAGTCTAAATGATGTAGTCCTAATGAGAGAAATATTAAGACAAGCGCACATTACAAAAGCGCAAACTATCTTTTATGATTTTTTTCCCCTGCAAAGCAAGATACCTATGCACGATGGGTTTAAGGTGATGTTTTGCTCAGACGCGATGTTTAGCTGACAACTAATTTTAGAAAACAAGAAAAATCAGGAAAAATATAGACCCAGAGTAGCGTCAGTGGCTTTGAATTGTCTTGATGTGGAATGGTAATTTTTTCAATCTGTTTAAAACAACAACAACACAACAACAACAACAACAACAAACCTTCAGTTTCTCTTCTTGTCCCTTCAGTTCTTCAGGGTCACATGTTGGCTGCACCTCGCCACAGGCTTTCTCTGCATCATCTAACCATGGCAAGAACTTGTCGCGCAGGTCCTGGTACTCGGTGGTCGCCGCAACAGCTTCGTCAAGGGCTGCGTCACGTTCGGCAGACTTGGACTTGAGTTCGGTCCATCTTTGGCTGAGGTTTTCGAGTTTATCATTCAAGTTGTCTTTTTCTTCTTGAACTTCGCTAGCGTTTTTGAGATTTTCGCCCGATTTCAGAAGGTCATCGAAAACTGGTTCTTTTTCCAAGATTTCTTGGTGTATTGGCTGGAAATAAGCATAAACGTAACCTAGTTACTTACTTACTTGAAAAGCGTAAGTAAACAGATTCAAAAGGCTTGATAATCATAGTCATTTTCATTATCATAGTCATCACCATCACTACTACTACCTTTCATCATCATCGTCATCACAGTCGTCACCACTAACAACACCATCAGCATTATTATTATCATCATCATCATCACTATATCATCATCATCATCATCATCACAATCATCGCCCGTGATTATAATCATCGTCTTACACTTGTCCATCATCTAGCCAGCATTATCAAGAGTGCTCAATGATACACAGTACTAAAAGTCATAGTATTCATTCATACCTGGTACTCGTCTTTCTGGTGTTTCGCTGTATCTGCATCAGCTGACACAGGTCTCAGTTGCGCCAGATTTCGTTCAGCTTTGGTCATCCATCGCAAGAAATCATCCAAGTCACCCTCAAAAGCATCACCCTGAGATATAACACCTTCCAGCGTGTTCTCCCTGGATTTCAGCTTGTCGTCTAGAGAGTTAAGGCTGTCTTCGAGCTTGGCAAACTGTGCGTCAAGATCTGCCGCCATGACGGGATCTTGTGATGTTGCTGTCACTTCTTCCTTGATTTCTTTCGCCTTTTCGAGTGCTTCTTTCTTTTCTTCCAGTTGTGTCTTGATTTCCTACAGAAAAGAATTTTATTTTTCAAATGTGTCTCGGGCGTATTGATAACAACTAAGGCAACATAAATGCAATGGCTGCGGCGGCGGAGGTGAACACAGGGTGCCCGTGACCCCCCTTTCAAGCTTGGAATTAGTTGGTTAGTACACCAAAAGGTGCATCTTTACCCCTACTCAAAATCCTAGATTCGCCCAGGATTATGACAAAATAACCACAAAACAAATATTTTGTTCAAGTCAACCAAAATGGCGGCTATGACCCCACAGGAATAGAACACCCCATTAGAACAGGATAAAATAATACCAAAAACAGCAACAGCCCACTAAACAACACAGTGCAAAAGTCGCCATTTTTCGGCTCCACCCACCTTGACGTCATCCAGTTGCTTCTTAGCCGTGTCAGGATCAGTACTGACTGGTTCCCAGGTCTCCACGATCTCTTCAGTGATGACAACCCATTCCTCGATCTCGAAGATGATTTCCTTGAGTTTACCACCTTGATTGACAGCATTATTGAGTTCGTCTTCTCGAGTCGCAGCTCTGGCGAGTAAGTCTTCGTACTTCTTCTTGACATCTTCCAGTTCTTTGTCGAGTGGCGATGGATCTCCTCCTGCGCTCTTTACGGCGTCAGCTGCTTTGGATTCAGCATCTTGTAGAGCGTCAAGTTGGTCCTTGGCTTTCTCGAGCTTGTCTTTTAATTCCTTAAGAAACCAAAATAGGAAATCAAGATTTTGGAAGAGATCGAGGCAAAAATCGCATCAGACATTTTCTGGTGCATTGTGGTCTAGCTTGGGTACAAACATCTTCTGTTCACCAAGCCTTATATGGTGTTGTCTGTACCCAAGCTAGACCACAATGTATCCTGTCTTTTGAATTCAGAAAAATGGCTTATTAGAGCATAAAAGAAAGGAGGTACAAAGTAGAGAGGACAGGGGGAAAGGGGGGTTGTAATTACGAGGTCAGAAAACGTACCTTGATCTTTTCCAGTTCATCTTTGTTCTTGTCCAAGTCTCCACTGATTGGTTCTTCATCATCGATCTTGTTTTCTGTTTTCTCCAGTAATTCCTGGACAGGTTCAAGGGCTTCTCTATATGCCTGCATTGCGTCCTTTACGTCTTGTAGCTCTTGTTCTTTTTCAGCACATTTAGCATTCAACTTATCATACCTGTCAGTAATATCCTTTGCCTCGGATAGAACACCATCTTTGTCAGTATCAGTCAAGTCAGCTACAGCGTTTGATTTCTCTTCGGTCGTGTCTCTCTCTGGTTTGTGCTCTTCAATCTCTTCTCTCAGCGCACTCACAAGCTCTTCGCGCTCTTTCAAAGCTTTCTCATCCGTTGGGATGGGTTCTAGTGAGTCAACCTTCTCTTCCGCTTCAGCCAGCCATGGTGAAAGAGATTCAACTGCTTCTTTGTATTTTGTAGCTTCTGGTACAGCAGTGTTAACGCGATCATTGTGGTCCTTGGCTTTAGCCTTTACGTCATCCCAGCGCTGTTTCGCGTCGTCGAGTTTTTTGGCCAGGTCGTCTTTCTCTGCACCTGGTTCTGTACTCTCTAACAAATTGTTACCGCTTCTCATGAGCTGATCGAAAACAGGCTCTTGTTGTTTGATCTTATCTGCAAGTTCCTGCGCAGAAAGAATGAAATATCAGTAAGATTATGTCAACTCCTTTAAGCAAGGGAGCGTCCTATTAAGTTACGAATGCTATTCAAAGTTGGACCAGTTGTAAACCTAGAAGGGTGGAAGAAAAGACCGACTTTGAAGGCGCCATAGTCTATCGTAAAATCTTAATATATAAGATCAAATTCCGTGTGACTGTGAAATGGCAAGAAACTGACACGGCAATGTCACTTTACGAAATCGACATCATTCTAACCAATTACAACGCGCAAGACCATTGCGCAGCCAATCAAGATACTCTTACACGGCACGGTCACGGCATGCGCCCCTACCGTGAGTTTTTCACAGTCATACGAAATCTAATTTGATAATAAATTGAGGCAACAAATACTGCTAAGAAGCGCAGTGTAACAATGAACTAACCTCATCATTCTTCTGCTGTTCTTTGATGGTGTCATACACGGCAGACACGGGCTCCATCTTTGCAGCAAGCTCCTCCATGTCACCAAGTTTGTCTTTGAAGTCGTCAAACGACACTTGGAATTCTTGCGTCCTCATCTGTGCTGCTTGTAGCCGGCCTTCAAGGTCTAGGATCTTAGCTCTGAGATCGTTATAGGGTTGTTCAACTTTGTCTAACTTATCTTTTATTGATGCGACAACTAAGGGCTGGTCTTTGTTCTTATCTGTTAGCCAATCACAAAGTTCGTTCGCGTCCTCCAGGGTTGGTTTGTGGTCCTCAAGTTGGGCTTTTAGGTTCTGAATGAATGAGACAAATGGAAAAATGAGCTGAATGAAAAACTCGCAACGTGTTGCCGAAACTGAAAATCGTTGAACGTGGAATGTTAAACAGCATCAACTTTTCGCGCAACGGCGTATTCTTTAGAAACTAGATAGTTATATTTCACAATTACTACACTACGCTCCTACCTCCAGATCTTCAAGTTGCTTCTTAACTGCTTCAGGGTCTGTACCAATAGGTCCAACATTAGCCAATTGGTTCTTTGCTCCATCAAGCCAATCATCAAGCTCCTTGACTTTGTCGTTAAACTCACTTGCTTTCCCGACCTCTTCGGCAAGCTGTTCTTCTCGGGCTTTGAGTTTATCCTGCAGATCTGCGTACTTGGAGGAAAGTTCGGAGACTTTGTCTGTGATGACTGCATGGTCGCCTGAGTCTTCGTGGACTCGCTGCAGAAGTGCTTCACTAGACTGGTTGACTTTATCTAGGTCGGCTTGTTTTTGGCCTAGACTTTCTTTCATGGCCTAAAAAAACGGGATAAGAAAGAAGTTGAGGACAAGGTGTAGGTATACTGGAGAACCCGGTAAAACCCTCAAATCAAGGGAAACCCAATAATATCTTGAAAGTTTATCAGCGATACCCCGAGAGAGGACAACCAGAGAACCCGGAGTAAAACCATCGAATCAAGACTTGACATAAACAAAGTCTGATCACGTGATGCTATCTGAGTCCATGAATCGAACCCGAGACCCCCTGAGGAGAGAGGCGAGTGTACAACTGCTACACTACTCTCGATTCAAAATCAATTCAAAAGCGCAACATAACGACAACTGACCTTGATTTTATTGAGATGTTCCGCTGCCTTGTCCGAATCTGCCCCGAAGACACCGGGCGCGTCAACGTCATCAAAAGCACTCGCAAACACATCTTCAACCTGAGCAACTGTGACATGGTAGTCTTCAGCGGCTAGTTGAACTTCACCAAGTTTTTCTTCTCGGTCATCGAGCGCAGCCTTGAGATTTTCTATCCTCTTCACGAGGTCGTCAACCTCTTCTTCCACTACGTTCTTGTCTGTCTCAGCATCGTTGAGTAATGCACTAACATTATCTTGTACTCCAGGTACACCAGATTTCAGTTTATCAGCAGCATCTTGGATCTTATGAAGCAACTCTTTTTGCTTGGCCAGCTTTTCGCGGTCGCACGATAAAGGCTCGAAATCCTTCACTTGTTCCTCGGCTTTAGCCAACATGTCGGATAGTGGTTCAATCTCGTCTCGATATTTTTGGGCTTCATCTTCGACTTTCTCGAGTTTGTTCTGTCTGTCATCTGTCTTCGCTTTCGCTTCCTCGAATCTGGTCTTCATGTCCGAGATCTTTTTCTCTAGCGCCTTCTTTTCCTGTTCATCGTCGAGATTTTCCAGAACAGCTTCGCCAGCTTTCAAAAGCTTCTGGAAAACTGGTTCCTGTAGGCGAATAGCGTCCTGTGTTGCCTCGTTTTCTTGTTTCTGTCCTTTAACAGAGTCGAGAACAGCAGAGATGGGAGCTTGAGAAGAAACCTTGGTGTCCAAGTCGTCCAGTTTGTCCAGGAAGTCGTCAAATGAGACCTGGAATTCCTGGCATTGCAGTAACACGTTTTGTAACTTAGCTTGACGATCACCGACTTTGCGTGCGATTACATCGATTGGCGACGTGATTTTGTTCAGTTCGCCGCGAATGTCCTTGACGACTCGCGGATCTTCGTTACTTTCTTCAATGATGTCTTTTCCAGTATCCTCCAGAGAATCAAGTATTGCTTTACATTTGGCGATTTGATCCCGAAGATCCTAAACACAGAATAAAACAAGTTAGATGAGAACGCTAAAGGCTGTCTCTAAAGACGACCACATGACCCCTGTATGACGGACAAGAATATTTAATCGAATATGTGGAACCTCTAAAAATCGACTATTTAAATAAAGCGGTCGGACGGATTACTGCAAGATGAATATCTTACCTCAGAATCTTGTAGTTGCTTCTTGACAACATCAGGGTCACTGCTGATTGCTTCCTGAGCTGCAACGGCTTCCTGAATATCTGGTAACTTTTCTTCGAGATCTTGCAAAGCATCGTTAAACTTTTCAGCCATCTTGATCTCCTCGTCAACTTTCTTCTTGTGATCGTTGAGCTTCGCTTTCAGATCTTTGTATTTATCGGCCAGCGCGTTTACATTGTCTTTAACTTCTGCTGCCTTGGGAGACTTGTCACCCAAAGCATCAACAAGCTCGTCTCCCGCACCCTTGGCCTTATCTACCTCACTCTTGAGATCTTCCAGCTTCTCGAATAAGTCATCAATTTCCTTCTGGTCGGATTTTCCTTTCTCTAGGTCGATGCCAACAGGTTCATGTGCAGCGATCGCCTTTTCTATCTCCTCTAGTGCTTTCTCTACCGGTACAACAGAATCCTCGTATTTCTCAACCGCATCTTTAACTTCTTCGACTTTCTTTTTCAGCTTGTCGACCCCGTCGGCGAGGTTATCGTATCGTTTATTAACATCTTGGGCGTCGCCTTCAATGATGAATTTATCGGCCTGGCAGCTCTCGACTAGATCAGCCGTGGTATCGTTCAACTCCTGCAAGTCTGGCTTGCGGTCTTCCACCTCATCGTCCAGATCTTTCAATGTTTTCATGTGCTTATCAAGAGTCGATTTGTCACAAGTTTCAGGGTCGATACCAGCGAGTCGTTTTTCGGCACTGCTCAGCCATGGCTTGAAGGTTTGACTCTCGTACTTGTGTTTCCTTGACAACGGTACTACTTTGTCTAGGCGTTCCTGGCGATCAGATGTGTGGTCTTTAACAGCGTCGAATCTCGTTGTAGTGTCGTGTAGTTTTTGCTCTAGTGCGTCTCGGTCGGGTCCAGGTTCTGATGTGTCGAGCACATTTGCTCCGGCCTTCGTGAGCTGATTGTAGACTGGTTCCAGCTGAGATACAGCGTCTCGAATGGCCTGAAACGAGAGGGAAAATCCGATTTAATATACCACTCAATGAAGTGTCTATAAAATGAAATGTAAGACTATACCTTGTGGTCCTGAGTTTGTTCCTTGGCAGTTTCATGAATTCCAGACACAGGTTCCAGTTTTGCAATCTGTTCCTCGACCTTGGCCAGTTTGTCCAGGAAGTCCTCAAACGAGACCTGGAACTCCTGGCTTTGCAAGAGGACATTCTGCAGTTTGTTTTGCCTTTGGTCCACCTTGGCTGCAAGAGAATCCAAAGCTGTTCGCACTTTGTTCAGCTTACCGTAGACGTCCGCCACCACTGAGGGATTGTTCTTACTGCTTGTGATAAGCTTTTGGCCATCGTTTTCTGCCTTTTGTAGGACTGCTTTATGATTAGCGATGTCATCCTTGAGAAGCTACAACAAAAGGCAGACAAAATCAATCAAAATAAACTCCAATAAAAAACCGTTAGATTTCTAGTATAAATCGTTAAATAGTAAAGAATTATCTAAAGGGAAGAGGATAAAACTACAGTACATAAAATTGGCACTCGCTTTTAGTAGGAAGAGAATTCCGACAAATTTCACTAAAAAAACACTTAAACAAAAACGAACATAGAGGGAGAAAATGGCAGTCAATCGGAATATTTATTTATGATCGTAAATATATAGAAAACTGAGGCCAGCCAAAACGTCGAAGGGAATTAAAATCTATTTTCCATGACAGTTATGTTATGTTGTTTAACCTTTTCTAGTACCCGTTACTCATAACCTGCAATGTAGACACATGAACTAGCTTTATTCAAATACGACTAACATATTTCTAGAAATTCTCTAGAATTCGGCCTAGTGTAGTTCAAATCCGATCCAAATTAATTCGAGCCCAAGTTAGAGCAGATGAAGTATAAGTTAGAGAGTTGTATATTTACTAGTATGAAGTCTTCGTCGATTGATCCTACACCCTGAACTATCTCATCCTTCGAGACAAATATAACACTCCCCTTGACTTTCCGTCGTGTTGATGTACTTTTTTTCGCCTTTGGTATCAGAACTCTCTCCATTTTTCTCCATAGTAATCAAACAAGACCCAAATGATCAATCCTTCTAGGGTTGTTCGAGTGAGCCATGCCAATATCCTAGTTACCGTCGCTACTTTCTGATTATTTATTTATGAACGTGATGGTATTTACAAACTAACAATCACGAGCCTGTTGTAGTCTCTTTAGACAACCTGCTAAATGCTTTGCTTTGATAGCACGGATTGAAAGATAAATTCTCCTAACATTATCTATTAGAATACCGATATTTGGGTAAGGAGAAAATGGATTATAGAAGTTGCTGGAAGGTGTTAATTTCATAGCTTCTGTTTATGAACTGTCTTTTTATTGGTAGAGAAAACGTTTGTATATAGAGCTTCTAATCTCTCCGCTTCTGTTTGAACGCAAAGCTAAGTTTTATGCAAAAACAATTTAGAATTTTTATTGTTTTTAATCCCATGTACTGATTTTGTTCCTATTGTATTATGTATCTCCAACAAAAACAAAACTATAATTGAGCTTTTACACTGTTAATATGGAAAAAATTTACTGTAGGACGGGATTAACTTTGAAAATAATATTCCAGTTTGCTCTATTTGCTGTTGTAAAAATTCTTTAAAAATTTTTCTTATACATTGGAGTAGAGTGAAGGAATAATTTTAAATGTTAGAAACCCCTTCACAACGAGCACACAGGCACGAACCACTGTATATAATAACAAATTCAACATCCACAACAACAACGACAATAACAAAAACAACAACAACAACAATAGACCAAAAATATCAATCAAAACTAAAACCAATTTTTTTTTCACTTTTCGTCATATTTTTACCTGGACTTCCTCGAGTTGACTCTTCACTGTTTCCGGCTCAGTGCTGATTGGCTGTTGCTTAGCAACGCGTTCTTGGATGTCAGGTAACCAATCATTGAGGTCTTTCAAAGCGTCGTTGAATTCTTTAGCGTTAGCAATGTCTTCCTCAAGTCGTGCTTTGCGGTCATTGAGCTTAGCAACCACATCGTCATATCGGTTGCCGACCTCGTTGACGTCTTGTTTGACTCGGACAGCATCTGGTGATCTTTCGTCCACTTGGTCCATAAGGGAACTGACGTTGTCTTTGAGGGACTTGACGCCTGGGTCTTGTTCAGATAGAGACTCTAGGAGTTCCTGTTAAGAAACGCGAAGTAATGTCAAGCAACATAAAATATAAACACTACACAATAATTGTAATGGTTAAACAATTTAGAATTGTGGGCGAAAAAGAAAAAAAATAGTTTGAGTAATTGAAAATAACACGTACGAAAAGGAACACTGAAAAAAAGGAACCACCAAGAAAGGGAGAGAAGGAGAAAGAGAAAAAGAAAGAAAGAAAGATGAGAGGACGAAACAACGTTTTTTTTACCTCAATCTTTTGCAGTTCGTCCTCGCTCTTCTTCACATCAGCACCATACGATGTCGGTGCCTCCAAGATGGGCTGTGCCTGATCAAGTGTCTCCTCCACAGGTTCCATCACGTTATTCAGCTCCTTCATCTTTTCCTTCACGTCTTCTACTTGTTGTTTCCTGCTATTCAAGCCATCAACAACAGCATTCCATCTCTTGTTGAAGTCCTTGACTTCCGCTTGCGTTACTTCCGGATTTTCGCACAGGTCTGCCAGTGACTCAGCGGTGCTGTTGAGTTCCTCAACAATTGGTTTCTTGGATTCAACGCTGTCTAGCAGTTCCTGTAGAGCTTTCTCTTCTCGTGCGAGGCTCTTTTCTTCACAAGGAATGGGTTCTCCGGCAGCCAGATAGCTTTCTGCGTCTTCGAGGCATGGCAACAAGTTCTGGTGGTTGTCATGGTAGCCTTTAGCATCAGGAGTGACTTCTTCTAATGTTGCCTTTCGACTTTCCACTTTCTCCTTCACGACATTCCATCGTTCCTCAATTTCTGCTAGTTGGTCTTTTAGTTTATCTTTCTCTTCTCCTGGTTCAAGAGACTCAAGAACGTCTTGCCCACAACTCGATACTCGTCCAAAGACAGGCTCAAGCTGTTTGACGTCATCAGAAACTTGTTCCACCTCGTGGAGTTGATCACGAACGACGTCATAGACGGGCGACACAGGGAGCATGCGTGCTAGGTCATCCTCAATCTTGGACAATTTATCAACAAAGTCGTCTAACGTTTCTTGGAATTCCTGTGTTTGCAACACAACCATCTGAAGCTTGGCTTGTTTGTCATCAACTTTAGAGGCGATGTTATCTAATGGTGTTTTGATCTTGGCCAGTTTCATGTTCACCTCGGCCAAGACGTTGGGATTGTTTTCACAGCATTCTACAAGTTCTTCTCCGATGTCTTCTGCTTTTACAAGGGCACGCTTCTTGTCCGCCACGCTGTCCTGTAGCTGCTCGACATCTGCAAGCTGGCTCTTCACCACTACAGGATTACTGCTGATTTCTTGTGCAGTGTCAACAACAACCGTGGTTTCTTCAATCCAAATAGTAATTTCTTCGTAGATCTCAACAAACTCGACGATCAGGACATACGCCTTTTTGAGCTGGGTTTTCTTGTCTTTGGTTTTGTCCAGCGCATCAGCATATTTCTCATTCAAGTTATCCATTTGTTGTTTAAGGACCACAGCATCAGTCGATGTCTCATCCATTTCGTCGAGAAGTTCGTGAGCCAGTTTATCTGCTTCCTTCTTCTGTGGCTCGCAATCCTCAAGGGCCTGTAGCGCGGCTTCAACATCTGAGAGGTCCCTCTTTATGTACTCGGGTTCGATCTTCGGCGCTTCGCATGATTCCAACGTGTTCTCTGCCTTCTGTACAGCGGCTTCCACGCACTGGATGTCATCCTTAAGCTTATCAGATGCATTTTTAGCATTACCAAGCATTTTTTCTTTATCTTCGAGATCCTTCAACAAAGCATTCCAGCGCTTACCTAAGTCTTTTTTCTGTGCATCGATGACATAGTTGTTGTCCTGGCACTTGTCAATCAAAGATTCAGCAGCAGTATTGAGTATATCATATTCTGGTCTGCGCTTCTCTACGTCGTCCTTTAAGACTGCCAGTACCTTTATCTGTTTCTCAATTTCATCGGGATCACTAGATTTGATCTTAATTTCCGAAACCTGCTTTTCAGCGTCACCGAGCCACGGCTCAAACGTACTTTGCGCCTTGTGATACTCTCGCGCATCTGGAAGAACAGACTCGATTCGTTGGTCGCGTTCAGCTGCTTTATCCTTTGTCTTCTGCCAGCGTTCTTTCAGCTCAGCAATCTTCTTCTCCACGGCTCGTCTCTCATCTCCAGGCTCAGTGTTCTCGAGCACTCTCTCCCCTGTCTTCAAGAGATTTTCAAATATAGGCTCCTGCTGATCAATAAGGTCTTGTACATCTTCGTTATCTTCCTTCTGTTTCTTGGTCTCTTGATATTCAGGTGAAACTGGTGCTTCACTGACAAGTTGATCTTCAATGTTTCCAAGACGCGCAACAAAATCACTGTAGGAGTCTTGGAATTCTTGAGACTGCATTGCCGCATTCTGAAGTCTTGCGCTTCTTTGTTCAAGCTTGCCGCAAAGTTTCTCCAGCGGCGTTCTGACCTTATCAATTTTGTTTTGGATGTCATTAACAGTGTCGGGGTCTCGGACATTGTCTTCTATCAACCTTTGTCCAACGTCTTCGAGTTGATGGAGCCTAACAAGGTACTGTTTGATTTCCTCTAAAGCTTCATCCGTGTCCTTGATTTGTGCCTTGATTTTGTCAGGATCGGTACTGACAGGTTCGAGTTGGTCGACCTTTTCTTGTTCAGATGGTAACCAGTTTTCAATGTCAGCAAGTATGGTGCTGAATTCTGTTGCATCCTCTAGGGCCTTCTGTAGTGCCTTTTCGCGTTCCTGAAGCTTCTCTGGAGTTTCTTTGGCCTTCTGGTTGGTGTTAACAAGGTTATCTTTCAGTTCAGCGTTAAGAGGTGATAACTCCTCACCTGCGAGAAGTTTGTTGCCTGACTGATTCATCTCTTTGATATCCGGTTTGCGATCATCAAAAGTAGATCTTAAGGCTTTGACTTGGTCAAGCTCCTCTTTAATCTTATCTACATTGGTTCCCAAAGGCTCAGAGGCCTCGAGAATGACTTCTGCTTGAGTGAACGCTTCTTGCACGGGCTGTAACGCGCTGTAGTACTTATCCAATGCTTCTTTCACTTCTTCTGCTTCTTCTTTCTTTTTCATGGCGTTCGCATTGAGCGCATCCCAGCGGTTCTTGACCTTAACGAACTCAGCATTCACAACATCACCATCGACTTGACTACATTCTACATCAGTATCGGCGGCAGAATTCAAATCTTCAAAGTGCGGCTCATGGCAGAACACATCACTTAAGATCTCCTCCAACTCCTCTAAAGTCTTGTCAGCGTCTTCAGGAGTGTATGACTTGACTTTAACCTTACCAAGCTTCTTCTCTGCTTCATCCAACCATGATTTGAATTTGTTGTTCTTCTTGTCGTATTGTCCTGCAGCCTCGTGAACTTCATCGATCTTATTCTGCATGTTTTCAGCCTTGTCTTTGAAGGCCTGCCAGCGAGCGGTGATATCTTCGAGTTTCCGTTGATGCCGTTCTTCGTCCTCACCGGGTTCCATCTTCTCCAGCATTCTTTCTCCTTCCTCCATCAACTTCTCGAATACTGGTTCTTTCTTCGTGATATTGTTCAGTATGAAATACTGCATCTTGTCTTTCTGTTCGTCGACAACCGAGAAGATAGCAGAAGCTGGTCGAGAGTTTTCTAGCTCTGTCTCGAGCTCACCAAGATCGTTAACGAAGTCATCATGGGTGACATCGTAAACTTGAAGCTGGAGAAGCACTTGTTGTTGTATTTCTCGTCGTTGTTCCATTCGCGCATCAAGGCGATCGAGTTGCGCACGCACTCTGGTTAGTTTGCTCTGGACTTCTGCAACGACGAATGGGTTTTCACCGGTTGCTGTGATGAGCTCTCTTCCAACAGCTTCCATTCGATCAAGAGTTGCGCGTCGCTCGGCGATTTCTTCTTGAAGATCCTGAAATAGAAAGAAACCTCATTGGTTAGTATTCAATCGAACGCAATCTCCTTCTCGTTGTTAAATGAAGAAAAGCACGCGGGGGTTGGCAAAACACGAGGGGAATGTTAGGAGAAGCATGACGCATAATAGAGTGCTTCTCAACACTTCTCGAGTGTTCTGACAATCCCCAAGTGCTTTATAACTGCACACAACACAGCAAGCAAGGTTTTTTAATCTTATTTTTATGAAATACAAATTACAATGATCATTATTTTAGATACGAATGACGAATGACGCGTACGTACTATGTGCTCTCATAATGCACGCACCCTCAACCAATCAGAACACTTATTTTATAATCTAAACTAAAAGACATAAGAAAAGTGACTGACCTCGATTTGTTCAAGTCTCTTGTTGACAACCTTGGGGTTCGTGCTGATTGGTTCCTGTACAGCAAACATCTCCGATGTCTCAACAACCCATTGTTGAAGTTCTTTCATTTCGGTGTTGAAGACTGTTCCCTTATCGATGATCTTTTCTAGCTTAGCCTCTTGGTCTTGTAAGAGTTCTTTGAGCTCATCGTGGGTACCCAGTAGCACACCTACTTCTTTGCGCAACAGACTAACGTCAGGTGAATCGTTGTCGGCAGAGGTGATCAGATTTTGCCCAATCTTGACGGCTTGTTGGACATCTGGTTTGCGTGCGTCCAGGGTATTGATCAAAGCCTGATGGAAACAGATAGCAAAAGGATAGTTAATGGCATTGGCAAAAAATAAGAACAGGAAACTGAAACAAGATATAGACAGACCCCTTGCAGGACGTCGGAATGCAGCTCAATATCGAAGACAAAACAATAGGTTCCCATTCTCAGGAGATTGAAATTATTTTGTTTTTTTCCCTCACAGTTGAGCTGCTTTGACAGCGTGAAAAGGGTATATTTCCAAGCTTTATACTTTATATATGGCTTATGAATGCAATTCCTTTGGGTTCTCATTGATGATCAAGAATACAAGCGATCTTACAAGTATCTCCCTCGAGTCACTAACCTTAGTGTTACTGAGTTCATGTTTGGCCTTCTCGACGTCACATCCAACAGTCACCATAGGGACAATACCATCCTCAGCACGTGTAAACAGCTCATGTACAGGCAGGATGTTTTCTTCGTACTGTTCAACCAGTTCTCTCACAGACGAAGTCTGACGTACTCTGTCATTCAACCTCAGACTCACGCTATCCCATAATTTATTCAGATACTGAATCTGTGCTTCCACCACGTAAACATCGTCCGGTTGACTCTTGATGACGTCAGAAGCGAGTTCTTTGAGCTTCTCGTAATCCGGCACGTGATCTTCAAGCTGTTGTTTCATTTTCTTGGCTTGTTCGACTTGTCTATCAATGGTCTTGCTGTCACATGATACTGGGTCCTGTCTGGTCAGTTTCTTGTCCATGGTTGTCAGCCAATCAGTGAAGGGTTCGACGTGAGTGTAATAGTTATGGAGGCCTGGGGCGTGGTTTATTATTTCGACCTCTCGGTCAGCGGTCTTGCCTTTGACGGCTCCCCATCTGGCTTTGATGTCCTGGAGTTTCTGTTCCAGGCTTTCTCGGTCTGGGCTTGGTTCAGCGTTTTCGATGAGCTGTTCAGTGCGAGAAATAAGTTCCTGGGCAAGATCATCGTTCTCTTTGACGTCTTCTTTAAGCATCTTATGAGGAGAAAATAAAAGAAATCAGAAAAATAGTTTCCCAAAAAGACCACTCAAGCTCCAAAATCGAAAAAATGTGATCAATACAGTCGAATTTCCAGGAAATTTTGTCCCAGTTCCCAATGAGTTCATACATATATTGTAACTGAAACCTCTGCACAACGGCCATTAAATTTCGTCCCAACAGTGGCCGTTTGTATAGAAGTTCAACTGTATTCAAATATTCTTTCCTTTACAAAGTCATACAAGCAAGACCAAGTGGTCAACACAATGCGAGACGGACCAAACCGTCGACAATCGCAATATCGGCCATCGTAGTAACTATCATAGAACATTTCATACCTTAAACTCGCGCTCTTGTTCTTTGAGAGTGTCGTGTACGGCAGAGACTGGTCTCATTCCAGCAAACTCTTCCTCGATTCCTGCCAGATCGTTGAGGAAATCAGCCAAGGATAAGTGGATATCTTGGCACTCAAGCATGATGCTCTGGAGCCTGTCACGACGATCATCTAGTTTATTGGCGATACGATCCATCTTGGTGTGTGCTTTACTCAGAGTAGAGATCACCTAACAAAGGAATAGAAAAAGCCATTCAGAATCAAGACAGAAGAAGCGCACCAAGTTCATGAACGTGCAGGAAACCGGCAATGGGGACGAGAGGTAATGCTATTTAAATTACTGCCAACATTTACCATGTGGAATAGGTAATCCGTCACCAAAACCTTATTTTGTCGAGACAGAATATTGCACGATTTCGCGCGTGATTGGGAAGCGCTGTATAAAAGCAACCAGCGAAACAAACAAGGGTGTCTTACCTCGACTGTGACACGTTCATCTTCTCTGTTCAAATCGATCAGTTTCATCCCAGCATCCTGTTCAGTATCCAGCACTTGTTTCTTCTCCTGCACCGAATCCAACAGTTCCTCGACGTCGTGCAGTTGTTTCTTGACCGCCTCGGGCTCCGTGCTGATAGGATGCAATTGTTCAATCATTTTAGCCATGGCAACGAACCAGTTGTTAAGCTCTTCATCACATTCCTTGAATCGAGTGAAGTGCTCTAGGTGATTCTGAAGCTGATCTCGACGCTTCTCCAGCGCATTCTGTACCCCTTCGAACCGAATGAACATGTTGGTGACTCTCTCTTCGATGATAACTACGTTAGAAGAGTCCTTCTCAAGCAGATCCATCAACTGCTGCGCCAAGTCTTCTGCAACATTTAGAGCAGGAGTCTGTTCCTCTAAAGTGATTACAAGCGCGTGAATTAGTTCTAATTCTTCTCGGAGCCGTTCGATGTCCAATAGTGGGGTATCGTAAGCACACAGGATCAGTCCTTCAACAACCAATGCTTCAATACTGATGATACTATCATGGTACGTGGTCCACAACTCCTTCATCTTCTTGTGGTTCTCCCTCTTAGTATTTAACAACGATTTCAGTGCGTCAAACCTCTCATTCACTCCTCGTACTTCACTTCTGACGAACTCAACATCAAAAGGCTGGATTTCTAGAATAGAAGTCGTGAGATCGTTGAGTTTTTGTCGTGAAGACTCGTGCTCATTGACTTCTTTCTCAACCTCGTCTAAGTTCTTTTCGTACAAAGCGAGCCCATCTTTGTTACAGGGTATACTTTTAAGAGTGTCAAGTTTTTTCTCTGTGATAGAGATCCAGGACACAAGTTCTTTCATTGTCTCGAGGTATTTTTCAGCTACAGGTTCGATCTTCTCCAACACGGCCTGTCGATCCTCGGAAGTTTTCTGTAGTTTTTCCCATCTTGTCTGAATGTGTTTCATGTGTTGATCAACACGATCGCGGTCTTTGCCTGGCTTCGCGCTGGACAAGACTTCGTCGGCAGCAGTTTTTATGGTTTGGTATACAGGCTCGTGCTCTCGTATTTCTTCCAAGATTGGCTGTGAAAAAGAAAACAAGATGGTCACATTCAATGATCGGTCTTGGTATGGGAAATTTAGAGGTCGGTGGAAACCTTATTAGAAACTAAGGTTGTGATCGATTCCTAGATTCGGTAACCTAGTTCAGTTAACAATTTAACAATTAGTCCTCGAGTCCGAATGGTCTACGAGTCAATAGCCCATGAGGGCGAGAGGTCTAATTGTTTTAATAAAAACCTACTAATCGGTCCAATAAAAGGATGCAAAACGTTTTGGATTTTGCTTTAAATATATATTTTTTGGTTTTCAAAACCGGCGCTTTTCGCTACTAGAGGTCTATCACTAATAGACCCCTAGTAGCTCAGCCAATCACAGGGCTCGATTGGTGATAGACCATTAGTAAATTTTTTCTAATCAAAGATAGACCCCTTGCTCGTGACGTCAAAGCAGCTCAATTTGGAGCACAAACCAAATTGAAGAATTTCAATCTCTTGACAACTTGAAACCTGTTGTTTTGTCCTCAAAATTCAGCTGCATTCCGAAGTGCTGCAAGTGGTCTATTCTCTGGAGTTTATAAATCGAGGAAGGCGAATCACTGGAACAAGAAGTGGGTGTGGTCGATTCCTGGATCTTCGGCAACTTTTCCTTAAAGAAAGTGCGAGGCCTTTCCTATGAAGTTTTCTATGAGGGCAACACTTATATAATATCGCACCTCTCTTTAAAAAATAACGGTGTCACAAACCTTGTGCTCCCTCTTGAGTTCTCTGATGGTATCAACGTCCGACATGACAGGTTTCGCCTCGGCAAGTTTATCTTCCATTTCTTTCATCCAAGTCACGAAATCCTCAGAAACAGCCTTGAACTCTTGTGATTGCACTAAGCCACACTTCAGAGCATTTTGTCTCTCGTTTACAACACTCGATAGCTCTTCTAATGGCTCTTTGCTCTTGCTTATTCTGTCCTTCATTTTATTTTCCGTCGAAGGTTCGCCATTAGCGTTCTCAATCAGCCAATCCGAAGCGTCGATAGCGTGTTCAAGGCAGACCTTGTCATCGTTCAACGCATCTTGGATGTCTGAAGTTTCTTGGAGTTGTTTCTGGACCTCATCTGGATCGGTGCTGAGTGGTGCAAGGTTGGCAACTTGTGCTTGGATCTTGGGAATGTCTTCTTCTACACGAGTGATACTTGTGTCGTAGATGTCCAAGTATTCGACAACCTAAAACAACAAAAATTAGAACAATTACAACACATCTTGTATGGAAGGAACTGAATTACGCTAAATTCGTGGCCACACAAGTTTCTAGTCGTTCTAGCGCTTTCGCATTAATTGGGGAAACTTTTCATTCATACACATTTACAACTACATTCAATACCTATGCACACATTGCTCAACTCACATGTTGATTTTTATGGCGGGAGAAAACTGGAGAAAACCCTAGTAGCATAGGAGAGAACAACACACGAACAAACTCAATTCACATAAGGTGTGCGCAAGGATTAAACCAGCGACCCGAACCTTTTGAACCACAGTGGTGAAAGACGACGCATTAGCAGAGGAGTACGCCACCCATGCTACCCATTCACACGCCCATGAAAACTGCGCCATCGAATACAGCCGGCAAATAGTTAACTTGTTCACATGTCTGCTCGTTAGTTTATTCATTCACATAGGAATCAAGCTCCAAACAATGCCTCACCTTGTCCAAGAAGGCTTCCTTCTCGTTGCTTTTGCTCTCCAGCACATCGTATCTCTGGTTGACAGACGCCACCTTTTCAAGCACATCTGGATCGCCTGTTGTTTCTGCTAGTGCTTTTCCGTGTTTGACCAACTCTAACACCACTGGTTTACGATTTTCTAATATGGCCACAGATTTCTATAGTGCAGAGAAGGTTAAATTTCATTAAATTTAAAGTGATAAGTAAGAATATATATATATATATATATATTTTACTTAAACGTAAAATAATACTGTCCCTGGTAGCCATGTTTTACCTTGGCTTTGCCGAGTTCTTCGTGTGAGTGCTGTACTTCGATATTTAGCACATACTGCTCCACGACATATTCTTGCACTTCCTCTAGTGTCAGCTCGACTACCATAAGAGTTTCTTGATATCCATGGAGACTGTCTTGCACATCGGTCAACTGTTTTAGTTTCTTGTCGACTTCACAGTGAAGATCATCGTATCGTTCATCGATCTTCGCTACCTCGTCTTCGATGACCTGCAGATCTGTTGTGACGCCTTTGTTATTGGATTCATCTGAATGGGATGTGTAAGCTTCGTGTAGAGCTTGAAGATCTGGTTCATGTGTCTTGACTTCCTCTTGAAGAAGCTATAAAGACAAAAAAACATGATAAATTAGGTTCAATGAAGTGTGAGAAACATTGAAGTATCCTGTAATCCATGACTTTCCAGGCATCGTGCAGTGAGTTCCATGGCTACAAGCAACTCTCCAAACAATTGCAAACTCACCTCGACCATTTCTTGGACATGCATCAGTTCTTCCTGGTCACTTGGTATCTTATCACAGTCCTTAAGTCTAGCTTCAGCCTCGCTAAGCCAGTTCATAAAAGGATCACTGGTCTCCTCATAGACCTTGGCTGTTGGTTTCACATATTCTAATTTGGTGCTGTGCTCATTTAATTTGTCTGATAAGTCCTGCCATCTGGTCTTGGTATTGTCCAGTTTGGTTTCCAGTTTGTCGTGTTCTGGACCCTCTGGTAGCGTCTCCAGTATTTTTTGACCTTCAGTTGTGACGTATTCAAACATTTGGCGATGGAGGTCTAGTTGATTGTTGATAGCCTGGAGACAAAAAAAAGGTTTTATTTCAGGATTCTTAGACCAACATGTTGTTAGTTTTCTAGTATACCAAATTCATATAATCTATTCCTTACCTCAATCCTGTCTTCCTGATCTACAATGATGTTATAACGATTAGACACAGGTCCTAGCAAATGATACAGGTTATTGGCACTGTCGAACCATCGGTTCAGCTCTTCCAGCGAATCTTTAAGATCCTGACTGTGCAGCAAGGTAGTATGGAGGTCGGTTCGATTTTTGTTTAGCTTGGCAGCAATATCTTGTATTGGTTTATCCACCCTGGATAATCGATCTGCTACATCTTCTTGTACTCCAGGATCATCGTTGCTCAATTCATTGACCTTTTCAGCCAATTGTTTTGCCTGTTCAAGCATGGCTACCTTTTCTTGTACCTCATCGTTCAAGTCCTAAAAAGATCGAGTAGAATGAATAAGGATACGTTATGTGAGAATGAAATTAGTTAAAGAGGAATTAGGAGAAAAAATTGCTTTAAATAAGACTGGTATTAGTCAATTAAGGCGTTTTCACAACATTCCACGTGCCTTGATATCTTTGTGTTTTCCGACAATGTCATGGAAACACTTTGATTGACGTCCACCAAAACCGTATATAGAGGCTTTTGAACCATCGGGTGATGGCAGCCATGACAGGAGGCAGGAACAATTGAATCTGGTCCAATCTGATTTACGCTAGAAAAATCCTTTTTTCGGGGGAAAACGACTCTATTATAGTGCCTCTTGTCATGGCTGCCATCACGCGATGGTGCAAAGCCTCTATTATGATTGGGAAACGCTGTAAAAATAATACGTACCCTAAGTTCATCAAGTTGTTTCTTGATCTCCTCTGGTTCACTGGTTACAGGTAGTTCAGCGTCAACCTTTTCTTGACCCTCAGGAATCCATTTCTGTAAATCGTCTATGATTCCAACCAGTTTGTTGTAGCTGTTCAGACCATCCCTCATTTTCGATTGCTTTTTCCTTAAGCTGGATGACAGACTGCGCTGCTTGTGTTTGACCTTAGAAACCTCAGTCTGCACCTCCATACCTGGCTCCGTGTGAATGTTAATGACACGAAGCAGACTTTCGCTTGCTCGACGGATCATGCGTACTCTCTTGCCGCTCTCCTCTATGTCCTTAATTGCCGTCTAAATAAAATAATATACAAAATAAGCAAAATGCGAGTGATTTGGCATCAGGACGCGAACATCAAAGACGACGGCGCCAGCGCATTTCACCTTCCTCAACCTGGTTGACGTCCTCCGCAGGACGTGAAAACGCTGCAAATGGTGTCCTGTCGAGGACGTCATCCTCACGGATCTCCCCCCTCCCCTCCCCTCCCCAAGGAAAAGAATTGAACGTGGATCTGAATAAAGGACAACAAAGGAGTTTCATACGTACTTCGACTTTTCCAAGTTCGTCTTCACTGACAGGAACGTCCATAACCACATCCTCTACTTGGCTGAACACCTTTTCAACAGGCTCCAGTTGCGAGCGGTACAGGTTGAGCTGTTCTTCAGCGCGCATCAGATTTTGCCTACGATCTTTGACTTTCTCTTTGAGTTCTATCAAGCCATTCCCGCAGCTGTTGACGCACTCGGCTACGTCTCTAACGGCCTTTGGATCGTCTTTCTTGATTGATGTGATGGATTTGGCTTTCATTTCGGCGTCTGCCAGTGTTGAGAACTGGGACTCGACTTCATCCTCCAATTCCTAAAGAAAATTGCGAAAAAAGTTTGGATTGTTAACGTTGATTGAATATGATCTAAGTTGATCTAACTTCTACTAAACAATCAAAATTAAAGTCCCTTGCCTTGCAATTCATTTTTAAACCGTCTACCCCTCCCCCTCCCACACACGTACACATCTTCTTAGGCTGTACGAAGGAATCCCGTCACGGGAGCAGAAACGAATCCTTTTCAAAACACTCCACTTTCGACAGCGTTTTCAAAACATCATGGTTTCATTACATATTCAATGGATATCGTGTAAACGCAAGGCGTAACCGAGAAGAAAATAACAAGATTTCAAATGAAACCACGTCCGTGTAAACGGGGACGTAGAATCATAATCATATTCACCTGTACTTCTTCCATTTGTTTTTTGATCACATCAGCATCGTTGTGAATAGGATCAAAGTTGTCCAGCTTCACAAACGCAACGTATATGAACTTCTTGAGCTCTTCAGTGGTCGTAACAAAGACGGTTATCTCTTGGATGCCCCTTTCTAGCCATAGTGCTCGTGCGTCTACCTTACGGCGTAAGGCTGAGCAACGCGTGGCCACGGCCTTGACACGCTGCTTGACAGGAGTAAAGTTGATGTTGGGATAATCTTCTTTCTTAACTTCATCTCCGACCTTCTCGATCTCGGCTTCCAAAGTCTGGACTTGGTCTTGCAGTTCCTGGAAAATGAACACATATTGGTGATAAGTACGCAGGCTTAGAGCTATGTGTGTATGTGCTGTAAAGTAGTACAATCTCGTACGAAAACCGCTCTATGATAAATAACAGTACATTCTTACCTTGGCTTTTTGTAATTCTTTCTTTCCTTCTTCAAGGTCAATTCCTTCATACAGGGGTTCTTCCAGGCTCTTTTCCGCCTTCTTAACCGAGTTCTCCAGCGGTAATAACAGGTTTCTGTATTTCTTCACCTTATTTTCGGCCTCGCTGACTTGTTCGCGGCGTTCACAGTAAAATTCATTGATCATGGACCACCGATCGACCACATGTTGGACTTCAGCTTGTACTTCAGGTACTCCATCGGTTACACCTACTGAATCACATGTACCAATCAGATTGTCGGAACTCGAGACGAGCGACTTGTACACGGGACGGTGGCCTTCGATGTCTTCTTGCAAGAACTGTTGTAGGAACTGAAATAAGAAAATTTAAGTTAAATTTCAGACTTTGAGGAGCAACTGCGGCAGAGTTATTGAGTGCCATGGCTTTCCAAAGTCGTCTTCATTCAATGGATCACTGATGAAAATAATGGGTAGTTCACTAAGCCTTTGGCTGGTACCTTGAGTACCACTCTTGTAGTTAAAGGAACTACAAACTAGGAACTACAAACTAGGCACTTCGCATTTTACATTTTTTTTAAAGACGAGCACTGTGTTTTCCCCATGCGTCACCTTGATTGATTATGTCTTGCGTGACGTGATTTTCAATGGATTTTTCTTCTTGACAAGGAAAGGGATCAGGTAATAAAACAGAACTATGGAATCGAATAACTTCTTACCTTGATCAAAGCTCTCTCTCGTTCAAGGGCATGTTTTTGACAGAGTACGTCACCGCATTCAGAGATGATCTCCTCCATCTCCACCAGTGATGGCATGAACATTTCAATCCCTTCAGCGTACTCTTGAGCTGGTGGAATTACGTCGTCGAGTTGTTCTTGTCGTTCATTGGTTCTCTGGAGCACATCTTCCCACCTGCTTTCCAACTCGTCGATGTTTTCCTTGAGGGTGTCTTTGTAATCTCCTGGTTCGGATTTGGCGAGGATGTCTTTGCCTTGTCGGATGGTATCGTCAAAGATCACTTCGTGCATGCTGACCTCAAGGTACAAGCCCTGAAATATTGGGAACCAAGATTGGAATCATGAATGGAGACGATGAACAAACAGAGAAATATACAGTCGAACCTTCACTAACGGCCACCTCCCTACTAACGGACACCTCCCCACAGTGGCCAAATCCCCGCTGACTTGGTCTCGTCGTTCACAGTAAAACTCGTTGGTCACACGCGCAAATTGCCGTCGTGACAAAAAAAAATTGGTAAACGTCAATCAAGTGTTTACATGACATTTTCGAAAAACACAAAGTTATTAAGGCTTGTGCCACGTTGAATGTTGCGGCAACGCCTCTATGACGCTCAACCAACTTCGTCGCCACCGAGAATAGCTGTTATTACGGATGCATTCAATTGAGATAATCTTTTGTTTTGAGAATCATACTACTGAGCTATCAGGTCGATACAATCCTTTTTGTCCCATTTGCAGGTATCTGTAATAACAGCTATTGGGAAGCGACGTAAACCAAAAAACGCAAACTCTTTTTCATATATTTGTTCTGCCATACCTCATGGTCCAGTTTTTGTTGTGCAGCCACTACATATATAGCACTGACAGGTTCTTGTTCATCAAGCATCGTTTCCATCTCACTCAGCTTGGCTAGGGCTTCTTCAAGAGACAACTGATAGTCTTGTCCTCGGATCACCACATTCTGCAGACGTCCTTGTCTATTGATGACCTTTGAATGAAGTTGGTCGAACGGTTGTTGGACTTGCTCGAGCTTTTCTTGTACTTCTGCGACTGTGGCGGGATCGTCTTCGATGTTTTTAGCGATGTAATTCTTGATCTCAACCATGGTATCGATCTTTGTGTGGTAGGTTTGGAACTGGTCTATGATTGGCTGGTTGGACAAAGGACAGTAATGGTGTTATTCAAGCTATCACTATTATATAATCGTCAACATCATCAACAACATAATCATCATCATCGTCATCATCGTCATCATCATCTACATCATCAACAACATAATCATCGTCATCATCGTCATATTCATCCTCCTCCTCCTCCTCCTCCTCCTCCTCCTCCTCAACTGATATCACCGTTTCTAACATAAAAGGTAAACCTTAAAGAGCTTTACTTACCCTCAACTCTGCCAACTGTTCCTTGGCTGTATCATAATCCTCACTAGCAGGTGCCAACTCATCAACAACCTTTTTGATCTCAACCAACCAAATATCCACCTCTTCATAGATCTCCATGAACACGATGAACTTGTCCAACTTCTTGGCCATTTTCTTCTTCACCCTCTTCACCTTACTCGTACTGAGGTTATATTGATGGCTGAGTGTTGCTATTTCTTGGGTAAGGTCTGATGACTGGTCTGTCTGAGGAGGAGCACTGATTTCAGCTACGTCGAGTTCTGCTTTCTGGTTCTCGAGACTGATGATCAGATCCTGGAATTATGGGCAAAAAAGATTTAAGAGACCAGTCCAACTTACTCAGAATAATCGTTAATTAAGTAAAGATAGCACAAATAGTGTCCTGGTTTACATGGACCCATGAGAACAGTTTTGGTTGAGAAAATGAGGCGAGGGACAGGGGGAATCTCAACCAGTTAAAGAAAGAGAGTTCTAAGTTTCCAAGGCCAATGCCATTTGCAGTCCATGCACAAGCATCTATACGTTCCAAAAAGGGGCACGTTATACTCACATCCCCAATACCACATGTCGGAGAGAGATGGGGCGGGGATAAAGTGATGAGTGGAGAGGTGTGGTTGTGTAAATGAAAGCATATCTTCCACTCCCAGTCAGAGGTGAACCTACCTCAACTCGCTGTAGTTCGTCTTTGCTCTTCTCCACGTCCAGTCCAATCTCCAAGTCCAAGAACGCGTCTAAATCATCCAGGGTGTCTTTTACGGGATCAATAGCATTCTGGTATATTTCGACATTCTGTTCTAAGACCTTGGCTTCTCTTTCCGCATCAAGGTTCACCATCTTTAGTCTTTCATATCGGTTGATGGAGTCGCGGACTTCGTTCTCTACTGGTGTTGTTTCTATTTTGATGGGCAGTGTCTTGCAGTAGTCGGTTAGTTCCTTACCGCTAGCCATGACTAATTTGAGATTGTTACTCTCGTCCTCTACAGACATCTTAAATTCCTGTTGATGGGAACGATTTTTAGTGACACAGACACATCTCATTTGATCATCATGCCATAGAATTTTCGCGTTGCAAAACATTAGATTATCATTAGCAGCAGCAGCAGCAGCAGTAAAAGAAGTGCAAATCGTCTTTGCTTAAGATGTGGCTCAAATTTATTCAGCATTAAGAAAAGCAAACGTGAAGTCAAAGAAATCTTTGTTGTAGGAAATTCAACATCACTCGTTCTGCGCAAGCCGGTGCGCTTAATTTAAAAGATTTCCCTGGTATACTTGCATTGTTCTAATCTACTGCTGCTACTCTGTGCTTAACAAACAAACATCCGGCCGAACTAACCTTAATATCTGATCTCTGTTTAGCAGCCGTTTCCTCGTCTTGTGGAATGGCCTTCAGCCCTCCAATCTTCTCTTCTGAATCCTCGAGGAACGTGTTGAACGGTTGGGATGCATTTTGGTAGCGTCCCATTAATGGCGCCAATTGATCAAGCATTTCTTTACGGTCGGTAGATTTGTCCTTCACGTTATTGAATCGCCGGCTCATGTCAGCGAGCTTGAACTTCAGGATATCTCGCTCGGGACCTGGATTAAGGGTTTGTAGCATTGTATCACCAGTCTTTTCTACGTGGTCAACCATTTGGTCGTAATTTGTGATCTCTTGATACAGAACCTGTATTTGAGAATCAGTAAGACATATGAGTATGGATCTTTCAGTTAAGGCAACTTGGAAAGTATGAAGAGATCTTTGACTATCCGACAGCAACAATGTTATATTAAATTGAGGCCGTACACTCAGTGCAACGTCTGAGTGCGCAACGTTACGCGCACGGAAATTGCGTCGTGTGTCTACTCCTGAAAAGATAGGCACCCCAGTTGCACTGTTTGTCTGTCCGTGACTTAAAAACGTATAATAGAATTGAATTCCTGGCTGCGCGATCTTGGAATGCCTCAATGATCCTCAATAAAAGTATTGAAACGGAAGAAACGATGAGTTAGGATTGAAGATAACGTATTATGACTTACATCTTGTTCCATTTGGAGATCATTGATCTTCTCTGTTCTCAACACAGGAATTTCCTGTTTGTCCTGTCTCTTTTCCACCTCAGTCAACCACTCCACAATATCAGCCAGAGCAATCTCGAGCTTCTGTGACTGGATTATCATCACCTGCAGCTTCGACAAACGATCTGACACCACGGCAAGCAAAGCATCGTAAGCTTCTTCGTATGGAAGAAGCTTCGTTGTGATATTATCTTCAACCACAGGCGCACCCTCGCTTGCTTCTACGAGTTTGGTTCCTGAGTTTTTGGCGGTGGCGAGGAGATGACGCTTGGCCATGAGAGAAGCGTGAAGCTCCTATAACGCATTTATAGAGCTATTAGGAATCATTACTTTATGGATACTGTAATAACAGCATAACTGAGCTGCGCGGCGACAGCATGGGTTGAATACGAATTAGTTTAAACAAATCATATGGTGTTTGTGAATTTTTAGCTCAGTCGCTTAGAAAATTGAAAAACATTATCATAAGGTAAGAAAAGTCAAACAATCAAATATGGCTGCGCAATGGACTAAATGATGCGGTGAAGTATAAACTAAATAGGGATGAAACACTCAAATTTTCCTGAAAGGTATCTGCGCGGTTTGGTTAAAAAATCTGTATTTATAGGCAAGAAAAGTGATCGTACCTCAACTTCCTTCAGCTGTCGCTTCAACTCTTCAGGTTCACTACTGATTGGTTCAAAGCGCTGCACGGCAGCCATAGCTTCAGGCAGCCAAGATTCAAACTGACTGAGCGCACCCTCAAACTGTTCCACATTTGCAATGACACAATCTAGATCTTTCTTCTCACGCTCCACGCCCGAGCGCACAGCGTCAAATCGTTCGTTCAATGCAGTCATGTCATCTTGGATGGCGGCGACGTTAACTACTTGTGAATCAGAATCGCAAACCAAATCTCGACCTGCGTTGTTGACCGTTTCGAGGTCGTCTCTGGCGTTTTCGAGTGCTGATAGAAGAACCTGAAAGATTAAAATTGATAGTTATTACAGCGAATCCATTTCAATTGATAATGAACAAATTTAAGTGAAGTTTGAAGGAATTTGACGGCATTCTCCTGTGCTTCGAGGACTTTTCTTCGGTTCTACGTTTTCCCTCCCTCAACATATCGAGGACTTTTCTCCGGGTTTAACGGTTTTCCTCACTCAACAAAAAAAATAGCACATTCTTTCTGATCCACATGAATTACTCCTGCGATGTCTTGTCTTCATGACAGAAGCGAAGAAGTTGAAAATAATTTAATAATCTCACCGTCAAAGTATCTCTGTTGGTTTTCGCTTGTTCTAGATCCACCCCAGTGCTGCCTTTCTGCTGCAAGACCTCTTCAGTTCTCAGCAACAGGTCCGACATCTTGTCAACCTTTTCCTTGTAGTTTTGCAGTTGTTTTTGTGTGGTCTCGAGCTTCTGTTGCTTGTCTTCAACAACGTCATTCATCACCGACCATCGGTTCAAGACCTCCTCTGTGAGCTTTTCTATTGGTTCGAGTCCTGTAGTGATGTTTGCTGATTTACATGCTTGTTGGAGGTTTTCTGCTGCGGTCAAGAAGAACTTGTATACTGGGTCGTGATTGGCTATATCTTGGTGCATTGCCTGGAAAGAAACAACACAGTGATTGGTTAACTTCAATTGAGGGTAATCCCTTCACACACGAAGTCCCTCCATCAGAAAGGTTCATCTTGTGCTGCTTAAATTGATTTTAAAATAGTCCCCTTCACAGTTTTCTACACCATCTTGAAAGGTAGCCGTGCCTTTGCATCGAAGCGAGACATTAGATGATCTTGCAATGATAGAGACATGCACTTCGACAAAGGCACGGCTACCTTTCAAGATGGTGCAGGAAACTGTGAAAGGGATTATTAATCATTATTATTTTATCATTTATATGTCAGCCATGCACATACCTTAACTACTTGCAACTGAGAATTAAGCGCGTTTTCGTGGCAGACCACAGGCTGCATGTTAACTACCCTGGACTCGACATCCCCCATCCATTGATTCAAAGCTTTGAATGCGTCATCATACGCTTGCGCACTGGGGAAAACAATCTCAATGACATTCTGTCGGTCCTCAGCCTTGTCCTTGACTGTTATCCATACAGTCTCAGTTGCACTGATGCGGTTTTCTAGTTCATCTCGTTCGGGACCAGGAGGAGCTTCTAAGGCAAGGTGCTGCGCGGCTGGAATCACGTATTCAGAGATGGGTACGAGACTGCCTATTTCTCGGATCACAATCTAAAGGAGAAAAAGAATTTCATTGAATAATAAACTCAAGGCGCGGAAATAAGACTTACAAAATCGTGCAATTTGTAGCGCAACATTGTTGGGTTGCCAGTTGCAGAGTGAATACTGCTTGTATAACCATCCCCGCGCATTTTCATTGCTAAAAAGAGTAGAAAGCGCTTCTACTTCTGCAACAAATTAGCGCAAAATGTTTTTGTTGTAGAGGGTGGTAAAACTAGCCACATTCACTCAGCACGATTTCGTTGCTTTTATCGCCGTGCCTTAAAGTTGAAAATATTACTGCGTTGATATCTTATATTTACAAGACTTACGGCTAATATTTCAAGACTTACCCCATGGTTTGCACGTTGGTCTTTGAGTATACCGTACTCAGCCGACACAGGTTTAGCTTTAATCATTTTTTTATTCAAGCCACTGATTCTCTTCTCAAAGTGATCCAAAGTCTCGTTGACTCTCTCGCTTTCAGTCAGCGCGGTCTCCAGGCGACGGCGTCGATCCTGCAGCCTCACAGACACCTCGTCAATTGAGGATCTAGCCCGGGAAATGTTCGATTTGACCTCACTAATGACTTCCTCCTTGTTGTTGTTTTGTTTGATGATCCACTCTCCAGTCTCTTCCATAGTTTCAATTTTTCTTCTATGGATGACGACCTCTTCCTCGAGGTTCTGTACATGCTGAAGTTGGTCTCTGATCTCATCAACGTCAGTCATGACGATTTCTACCGTCACATAGCGCATGATTCCCATGACTTTACTCTCAACTTCTTGGGCAGTTCCTTCGAATACCTCCACAGTTTTGATGTATTTTTCGAGCTTGACTCTACGTTCCTTCAAGCGGACCTGCATCACGCGATTATCTTTGATGATAGTGATGATATATTCGTTGTTAGTGACTTGTTTAGACAGGCGCACTAGTTTGTACTCGGATTCCTCCAACACGTGAAGCGTATTGTTGACCTTGGTCAGTTCTTTCTTTACTTGAGAGATATCGGTACCATAAGCGGGTTCTTGCGCGAGGATACTCTCGGCTGTGTCCATCGCTTGTTGCATTGGCGCCATGACTTCGCGCAACTGCGCCATTGTTTTATCTGAATTTCTGAGCAACTTTTCTCCTCCCAAGACCGCAGCATTATGGCGTTCCCATCGTCGCTTATTTTCCTCGACATCTCCAATGACAACGACTGCGTCTGTGTTGATGTTCAACTCGTGGCAAATGCTGATCAGTTCCTCAGAAGTCGAGACGAGGTTTTGGAAGACAGGTCGATGATTTTCGAGCTCTTCACGAAGTTGCTTGATGGCCTGTTTCTTCTGACCAAGTGTATCAATGTCGCTAATCTCTGTGTCTAAAGCTAGCTCAGTAAGCGTGCGCTCATCTGCATTCAACCACGAGAGAAACTCATTCCTAATTTGAACATAAGAAACAACAATAGGTAAAAGTCGGTCCATCTCTTTTCGACGATCTGCCATCGACTTGTTGATGTTCTTCCATCGGTTGGCCAGATCTGTCATTTTGAGTCTCATGTTTTCTCTCTTGGACTTGGTTTCCAAGCGCTCTGCCTGGTCTGCGCCTTGTGTCTGGACATCGTCGAACACTTGCTCGTAAGATTCGATTTCTTCCATCAAAAGCTGCAAAGCAAAAGGGTATACTTTAAATGGAGAGATATAATAGATAGAGAAAAGAAAAAAAATAGAACTGCTTTTCGTTTTGGACCCGACAGTCGTTTTTCCATACGAGTGACGTCACACTTAAAAGCTCTATAGCCATGGGACCACTTTATAAGCCCGCGAAGAATGGTTTAGCAGTTATTCCATACGTACCTGTTGTTCTTTGTTTTGTCTCTTGATGACAACAGGTCTAATGGATAACATCATTTGTGATCGCACTTTCTCCTCTGTCAGGGTCAACCACTTCTCGAAATCTTCAACCGTCTTATCAAAATCTTGTTGCTTGTACACTGCAGATTGGAAGTCCACCATCTTGTCACGCAATTTATCTTCCACCATCACGTATTCGTTTGTCACGGCTTGGACTTTGTTGGTAATATCTTTGACAAGTTTTTCATCGCTGGAGTTCTTTTGGATCAAGGCGGATCCAGCGTGTTGTAAGGAGCCTAATTTTGGTTTCAGCTGATAGAGCTCCATTTGTAACGCCTTGAGCTCGTCCATTTTCTTTTTCAATTTTACTGGATCCTTTCCTAAAGGTTCGTCTGAAATTTGTTCATCAACTTTTTTGATTTCATCTGACATCGATTCTAAGGCTTTAAAGAACCTGCCGATGTTGTCGTTCTCAATGTCCTCTCGTTTGCTCTCCAATTCTCGTTTCACTTTCTCATAGCGCTCGTTAGCCGTCTCCTGCAACTGTTTCAAGTCTTCAGTTTCACCATTCATTTCCTTGAGTTTCTCAGCCAATTCTTGAGCTATTTTATTCATTCTATCCACATCGCGCTTCCGTCTACCCAGAACCAAAAGTACGCCTTTAATATTTGGTAATTCTTGTTTGCATTTCTCTGATGATAATGGTACTCCATCCAGCGCGCGAAGCTGTGTTTCACCTCTGTTCACTACTCCGTCAACATTCTGCAAAGCGTCATGGAATTTTCGAGTGAGAGGAAGAATTTGATCCAGTTGTTCATGCCGTTCGTTTACTCTTCTTTTGATGTCTTCCCATCGTGGTTTAATGTCATTATAAGAATCCTCAATTTCTCGCCGTGTAGGGGATTCCGGCTCGTTTTTGAGGAACTTATAAGCGTCTTTGTCGATGTATTCGTATGTGGGTTGATGGTAGCGCACGTCTGTTCTGATAGCAAGGTGCGCGATTTCGTCTTCTTTCAGTTTGAGAACTTCACAGGAGTAAGGTCTAGCTCGGTCTAATGAGTCTTCGACCGTCCGCAACCATCCAGTGAACTCCTTCATGACTTCTTGCAGATGATCAAACTCAACAGAAGACGGACGCACTTCTTCAAGTGTCAGGTCAGTCAGGTACTTCTTCTGTTCTCTGATGGCTCCTTCCAGGTCGTGGAAATCTTTCTTGACTTTGTTGAGAGTTTCTGCGACTTCTGCTGGAATAACTTCATTTTCCTGTCGGCCATCTGGCATTCTGTATAAAGAAAAGAAGATTCTCTTATAGATTGGTCAAAGAGACTCAAATTCACCTCTACCTTCCTCTCCCTCTCCAAGGGGAGGCGCAAGGGGAGGAACGTAAGAGGATTAAAATTTCTAAATTCAAATTTTTTTTCCATCCGCCTGGCGCAAGTCTTTCAGTTAGAATATAGACTCAAATACAACCGAAGGGATGGACACTCACGTGACTTTGGATTTCTGTGCGTTTCTGATCAGCCATTCTCCTGTTACCGTAGCTGAGGTAAGAAGTGGTCGATTTTGTTCCATCTCATGATGAAGAGCCTATAACAAATGAAAACCAACAGTTACATCAGAAACAAGTTTCGATTACTAAAATTACCCTTGTACAGAGCAGATGTTTTTGATTGGCTAATTAAAAATCACGCGCACTCTAACTGGTTGTTCGACAGATGACCGTGACGGTGCAATAAAGCAACGGACACACGCAATTTTGCAGGCAATCAATGTTGCTAGCACTGTCACACGACACAATTAGTTGCACGTCACGTTGCTGAAGTAAAAAAGGATCCTACTTCAGCAACATTGCCAGCAATATTGCGCGCAATGTTGCACCGTGTGTCTGCATCTTGAGTCATAAAACTGCTCTAACGATACGAAAAATAATTCAGCTGAATATTATTTACCTCTAGTTCAGCTATCCTGGCCAAAATGGCGTCTTTGTCCTTCTTGTCCAGCTTCGTTTCATCAAGTTTTTCCTTCCTGGCTGACACTTTCTCCAGTAATTTTCTGACTGCATCTTGGAACTCGAGCGCCTGTTTCAAGTGATCTTGATAGTGCTCTTCGTACGCCGAGATCTTGCCTTTGATCTTGGATACCCTGTCATTCAGAGCCTTCAGCTGATCTTCAACACCCGCGGTAGATGCAGTGGGGTCATCCAAGGCTGCCAGTCTGCGTCCTTCGTTTTGCGCATTATTTGCAGCGTCCACAAGATCTTCTTGTAAAACCTTACCAACAAATAAACAATTGAAATTAATAACTATATCATCAAGGACATCGCCATGGAAACAGGTCAGTATTTGTTTCCATGGAAACACACGCGCAGTAACTATGGTTACACAGTTGGAGTTCGTTTTTAAGACTATACGGATGTCGTGCAAAATGCTGCATAAAATTATTATTAACAATATTTTTTATCCTTTATTTAATTGATGCCATTAATCGCAAAAAAAATTGTCTTATAACGAAGAAACATACAGAATGAAACAACTCCACCACGCGCACACGCAAACGACACATTTCCATAAAATGGCCGCCTGAGTAGACAGGAAAGCAAAGATAAAAAAGTCGCCAATAGCAATCGCTTAGGAAACTTAATTTATATAATACACTTGGCTAAGACGTTTCTTTTCTTTTCATTCTTCTCTTTTGCTGTCCACATACCACCTTATTAATTACATCAATATAACCTCATTTTCTTTCTTGGACAAGCAGTGTTTTTCAAATAAAGCTTTCAAAATTAATGTCTTCAGACTTAAATGCACACATGAGTAGGTTGTCAAGTGTTTTCTTCGAGTCTCGACCAATCACAACGCGAATTATAAATACCCTCCCGCGATGATGAGATTGGATGATGGTCAGACCATTTATTAGCATTCAATTCACATAAATCTTAGTGCTAAGTGCATTCATTAACGACATAAACGTATCTTAGCAAAGCGATTTCAGGAAGCCAAATACAATCGTAAAATTGAGTAAAAAAATCAAGTCTTCGGAAACATTCGTCAATTTCATTCATAAGTTTTTTGAACTTAGATAAAGTAAGATAGAAATAGTACAAAATAAAAAAGAGAACAATTTGATTATATTAATTTTTTTTATCGTTGCTGCAATCTCATAACTATTTTCATATTTGTAAGAAATGAAAATTGATTGAAAAAACAAGATCATTTCAGTCAAGCAAGATATTCTCAGGCTGTTTACTCTAGGCATAATTATCAAAAATTTCAAAAACAGAAATCAATAATTAACATCTAAGAATAAAAGTAAACTTAAAAATAAGGTATAATTTTACAAAAAACTGAACGTAAAATAGACTGATTTATGAGTTTTGAGTACAAACTTTAATTGAAAAAAAGTATATATTTTTTTGTCATTATTCCGTGAAATATATTTTTATGTCAATGACCTCGTCGGTATATCACGAGAATAAAGCTTTCTAAAACCGAGGGAACATTAACGAATAATCTTTTCATCACCTTGCCGTTGGTTCATTTTTTTATTTTTCTATCTTCATATCGATTTTTTTTTAGCATTTCTTTATGTAAACAAAATAATAAAAAATCAGGAAAAAATCTTTTTTTTGGTTTCGTGCGAAAGTACAACACTTGTGCTAACTCCTGCGGGCTAATTTTTTTTTGCGTCAAAATATTGCTCCTCTTTCTAGTTCTATAATAATGTATGAATGATGTAAAATACAGATGATTATTGAAGTCTTTGTGTAAATAACTCCTTTGATCGTATGGTAAAGAAATCTAGAGAATTCGCTAACTGCCTTTTGTAAATCCAGTGTTTTGTTTGCAAGCTACAGGTATTATTTTGATACTCCTTTCCAGAATAATTGAAAAAAGCGTTGTTTTAGGGAATACAAAGCTAGGTAAGTGATCTGACATGTTTGCTAAATGTTGGGAATTTTTCCAGTCATTTTGCTATTGTAGCAACGCGGGACTTTTTAACTCGAAGTCAGTACATCATTGTCGGGAAACCGGTAGTTGAATGTCACGAAGCTAATATCGAGGATTCATATTTTGTCTTCGGCAAATACAAACTTATCTCACTGTAAAGGCTGTATGAATTCAAAGTAAACTTCAAGGGATTTGTGATTGACAATTTACAAGGTAAGAACTGAGATGAGTAAACAATGAACTTGTTTAGGGTGACGCTAAGGAACAAGTGTAACGCAATCTTTCGACAAGGTAATTATGAACTGGATAAAAATTCGTAATAAAAACGAATAAACACGACCTAAATGAACACATTCGAGGACCTTTACCTTTCCGACCAAATTTGAAGAAAAATATACTATATTTCATTGTAAGATGAAAAGTGCAATTGATTTTCACTCGCGTGACAACATTAAGCGATTTTATCCAACAACGAGGATGCTAACTATGCTGCATGCCTGAATGAAAAATAAATACGATAGTACGCCTACCTCATTCGGGCTCATAAAACTGTCATAAACCGTCGAAAAGACACTAGGAGTAAAAACAAAGTGATTTATAGCCTTCACACAAGTACAGTCCGTCTGGCTTTCTTCTTTCCTTTTAGTTTTATCGTGAGAAACGTTTTCTTGCCATGTAGTTTTCCAAACTGTTATATATTTACAAGGTTCCGGTTCTGATAATTCGCAGCTTGAGCCTGTAAAATACTCCGAAATATTCCTTGGTGATTTCCCATTTTCGATATTTTTCTCTCCGTACTTTACATTTCCATTTATAATATTTTGATCAACAAAGCAGCGCTCAGGAGATTCGACTGGCCGGTTGTCTTCAATCTGTTCTCCAAACACAATAAATCGTACGTTAGTAGTTCTGAAATTCGTTTCTTCCGTAAAGACTGTACCGTATGGTTCATTCTCAGCGTTCAAGTTGCGGTTACAACCGATATTACAGTTCAAATATGACCGTACTTTTTCAGTTCTGTTAATCTCGACAGAGTTTCTGATACTCGAGCCAGCGACTCGAGGCAAAGCTTCACCATAATTATTATCTGCTACAGAAACTGCTGTTTCCATTCCACGGTAGACCACCGAGCCACTTTCTGATGAGCATTCGCTTCCTAAACCTTCGTCTGCCGTTTCCATATCACCGTCGTCCATTATCAATCGAGGAGTTTCTTCGATAGTAATTATGTGGTTGTTTCATTCTCAAACCCAAACCTAGTGACCGCTCAATTCTCAGTACAAAGTACAAAGGTGGAAGGATATTGAAACGGGTATCCAATAAATTGCTATCTTTCGGTTTGAACTGTAATTTCAATTGGAAAAGAGGCAGGGAGCCGACGAAATCAGCCACTTTCCATTTGAGTTTTGCTGAACCTGTTTCTTAATTATGCAGAGGACAATCTGCATTTCACCGTGGTGATAGTGTCATGTTGCTTTGTTTGACTAAGCGCGTGTTCTGACTCGTTTCCCCGTTCAATAGCAAACAATTCCGGTGACTTACCTCATATTTTAAACCGCATGAGACACGACAATCGAACAAAAACCTCGAATTATCTTAACCCACAAATTAAAATTACAAAAATACAGTACAATACTGGCTACTTTAGCTAAACATTAAGGCAATAAAACACAAATTGGAGAATTGCAAATAACGATAATTATAAGTTTCGGCGTGTTTGCATTATTCGTGTAGCGAGAGGCTAATTTCAAGAGGTGTTTTATCAAACAGGCCAATTGTACATTCTAGAAACAACAAGCTCCAACAACAAAACAATATATTTCTACGAATAAAATATCAAAGGCTCCTCCATTGGTAAATGTTATCAGGTTAAATACTGTCATAAAGAGATTTTCATTTTGTGTGATTTGAAAGGAATTCTGTTATGTTAATCCACCGAACATGAGTCACGCGCTGCTTCTGCCATGGCAAGTTGGCGGCGTCTTCACTGAGCCCGAAACTCTAGAACTTAAATAATAAGATGTTCTTTCTTCTTCATACGTGTTCTTTCTTGATTGACATTTTTGAAAAACTTTATTTCTTAATTCCATAAACAAAGAACAGCTTTTTAAGGATAATAACTGCGATTCTTATTATTTGGTCTCAGTTTGTTCCTATTTCTTTCTTCAAATTTTTCCTTTCGAAAAAACAGTTCGGATGTCGTTCTTGGCTGACCTTTTAGCAAAAAGATGTTTTCGCAACCATACAAATGTTTTTAAAGGATGGAAATTATGATTTGTGTGTTTATCGTCTCTCTTCAGTTTACTCCTATTTCAACTTTTCTTCTTGGGAAAACAGTTCAGACAAATAAATATAATGAACCCCAAGTTCTTGTCAAAACTAACTAATAACCAAACTATCATTTGAAGAGTTTATTATGTCTGAAACCAGTGAACCATAGTTTGGTAGTCAAAAAAAAAAGCTTACACTCAACATCTTATACTCATTTGAAGTAAATTAGAGGTTAGAGAAGGTGAATAATATAACACTTGAATAATTATTTCAATTTAAGAGACACCTCTAGACACAGGTACTCCTATCACGGTAGTCCACACCCAACACTTAGGGAAATGATGCATTGATTCCAGACAGAACGTCAGATCACAATATTAGCTTCGAAATTCAAAATCCGTTCAACGCTTACTAAACCTAGGCCACCTGTAGTGGAAGAATAACAATTCTTTAAGTAAATGTCCCTAACAATAATAAGCAAAAAAAAATTATCGAGTTGTGAAATGAAAGATAATTAAATTGACCTAGAGGAATTTTGACTTTATATATAGATGAGAAAGTAAATGTGGGAAGAAAAAAAAAACTCAAATAGATGTTATTTTAAAATCTTCGTTGCTAACTGGGAGCCATTTACATACATGCGGAAGAACTTAGTTCGTTTGAGCGCGAAACTCAACGAGCTGTCTGTCAAAAAGGCTTCCGCTCTCAATAAAAAAGAAAGAAAGAAAGAAAAAAATAAACACTTTCGATTTCCGATTCATGAATAGGAAGCCATTTAAAAGAACATTATATCGTTTCCCACTGTTATTCAGACAATTGTGAGCGCGCGCTCACCAGCCATAATATAATCAAAGTTACTCTACAGCGCTCCATGACAGGGAAATTGTAAAACTGAAGCTTGTATTAAATATGTAATATGATTACGAGTTCTAGAAATTTCTGCTTCAATCATGCATTACTGTAAATGGTCTGCACTGATATCAATATGGCAATTGTGATTAACAATACAGTCAGTCAGCCAGTGATGATGATTAAGTGCCTCCACGTGGTGGAGTGAGGCCCTGTTTACACGAGGAGAGGGGGACCAATTTGCAGGCTTATTCTTTTGCTTCTGGGCACCCTGCGGGAGAACCAAAACAAGGACTTGCCCCTAGCACTAGGGTCGCCCTACGTTCGTGTAAACAGTGCCTTGAATTATAAACACTAAGGTCAGTGGAGACTCGCGCAAGCTTGTTTGTGGGGGTACAGCGAAGTTTTAATTTCTTCTCTTCCGTCAGTTCAAGAATAAAAACAGGAGTCTCTCCTCTGTCGGATCCCCGTTTGCGGTACCTTACCTTTGCCGCTATGGATCTCAAAGATACGCGCTGCTGATAAAACTATCTCCTGACATTATAACAAGCACTTACAATTAAGTACTCTTACCTTGATTTCTCCTAATTCTTTTAAGATTTTCTCAGGTTCATCAGCAAACGCTCTCTGCTCGTCCATTCTCGTTTCAATGCGCTCCACGATCTTGGCGAGTTTACTCTTTGCTTCATCATAGTTTTCTGCACGTTCTTTCACTTGATCTTCCTTCTTCTGCCTTGCGTCTACTTTGCCGTTAATGTCTTCCCATGTCCCCATTACCTGATTGACTTCATCTTCGAGACTCTTACGCTCTTCAGGAGGCACCTTGAGGATGAGTGCCTGGGTGACTTCTGCGAAGTTCTCAATAATTGGCTTATGGTCTTTGATGTCATCAATGAGTTTCTTTATGGGGAAAAAAACACATGGCAAAATTAGAACGTTTTGATCATGGCGGTTGAGTAAGAATGAAATTTCTATACGTCATCGACCAACAAAGTAGAGATAAGATACAGGTTTGTCATTCAGTGTCCCATCCTTTTTACAAAAAGTGAAAAGGATGGGAAATAGAATGGGAGAAGTGAGGAATAAAAAGTTAATCAAGGCATTACTTTTAACCCCTCCCCCCAAAAAAGGGGAGAATCCCTCTACCCTTCCAATCCACTTCCTTCTAAGACACCACTGTGGGGTTTGAGTTCGTCAAAAAGGAAGCAATAATTTTTCTACTTTTCCTGAAGTCCCCATTGTTGGACGATGCCGTACACCAAATTTTATCACTAAGTTTCCCTTCGAAGCAATAAAGATTTTAACCACCCATTTTATCTTCTTTTACGAGCGATTATGATTTATTTCTCAGTTAATTCTTGGCTTTAGCATAACACGTTCCGCGATACTGTAGGCATTATATTCGTCGAGTTTATTTGTTAAAATTAGTCTGCATTTGCAGTTATGGCAGTTATTTTTAGTCCCAGATTTTCAACCTGTTAATACTGAGACAATTATCACTCGTTCGGGTTATTATTTATTGGGTTATGTTTTAGTCTGGCTTCAATTACATTGGCTGACGCCTGGCTCTAAGTTACAAAACATAGGCAGCGTTTAGACGTCGAATTTCACGTGCTGAATCTAATGCAAACGAGCAAAAAAAAAAGATTAGTTCATTTGTATTAGATTCGGCACATGTGAAATTCGACGTCTAAACCGGTCCTAATTCAACTTTCTTTATTATTATTTTTTACCACGATGGGAACATTCATAAATATAGCATTTATCTGCTTCGATTAAGAAAGTACCATTGATACTTTGTTTAATAATTAGTAATGCCAAAAATGGTTATAATTAAGTTATTCATCATAATTTTATTTCGTTATTGGTGCATTAGGATGGTTAGCTTACTCGTTTAGGGGTTACTTGGGTATTAAATAAGGTAGCCACTGTATTAAGGCGATTGTACATTTGAGTTTGTAACTTGTTTTATAAACCTTGGTGTTAGACGTTTTATATTCAAAATGGAAAAAAATGAAATGACTGTGCAGTGGAGTGGAGTGGAGTGGTGTTGTGGATGGTTAAGGTGTTACAGGATTACATAAATGACATATATAATATATATTAATACGGTGCGGTACAGTTAAAATGAAAGTTACTGGTGCTTAAGATAGTGCAGCGCATCACGCCCAATGTAATGAGTATTGGTATACTGATCAGCGCATATGCTCCGGTGGTACATGGTACATGGTACATGGTAATGCTAATATAAAAACAACTGTGGGATGAAATAGACCCCTTTCACGTGACGTCAAAGCAACTCAATTTGGAGCACAAAACAAAAGAATTCCAATCTCCTGAGAATCGGAACGTATTCTTTTGCCCTCCAAATTGAGCTGCATTTCGACATGCTGCAAGGGGTCTGTACTATGGAACCAATTAACCAAACTATTATTATGATACACATTAAAGTATGAGACGATACACACACTAATAATTAATTATGACTACATGTAATTTTTAACTATGATAAAGTGAATTAAAGTGCAATTTACCAGATCTTTACGTGAAATACAGATTGAGTATGCATGCATATACCCATTCGAAGTATACAAGTACAAAACAGATCGAAAACACCCATTATCATTAAACAACCATGCAGAAGAAAAAAGAATAGAAGAGCTCGGTCCTGTTGTCCATTAAGACGACACGAAGGATCGCACAATTTCAAGAAAGGTTAAAGTATACATTGGTACGAACAAAAAAAAAAAAAAAAAAAAGAGCCACGATTGACGTACAGTGATAACTATGATATGTGACTGAGAAAATGAGAAGGAAATGACTGATGGAATCGACTTAATATGTACCGAGAACTTTTTGCTGTCGTTTATGTTTATTAATTCGTCATTAACCAGCATGCTTTGCCTACTAATTATGACCATTTAGAACACGGTTTAAACGACGGAATTTTTTAAAAATTAGTGTAATGAACTTCTGGATTATGAAGTTTAAACAAAATAAATTAAAATAAAACAAAATAAATGAATAAATCAAAACTGAGCCATTTCGAGGAAAATCACCCAAAAAAAGCATTTACAGGCTTACAGTCTGCGGCTGTCTAATGGTCTTTTTGATACCTTTGTGGCGAACTGCTGCTGAAGAATTCCTTCAAGTCTCCAAGTCACCGGGAAGAGGTTTCCTAACTTTGTCTCCATCTCGATTAGCCACAACAGGAGGCTTTCCAGCTCAAATTTTAACGTGACATTGTACTTGACAGCATAGAAGAGAATCAATGATTTTCTTTCTAAGACCAACTGGTAAAGACGCTGCATAAAAGTGATGAAGCGTTGATCTGTCACGGTGTACATGGTAGTGCTCGTTCGCATTGAGCTCACTCTTAAAGGTTCTTTAAACAACACAGCATCATGCCAGCTTTCTTCCGCTTCTTCCATCTCGGCCATTTCTTCCATTGATGTTTCGAATGACACGCTGACACCTTCAGCAACAATTGCTTCGGGTTCTGTTCTTTCCGGAGAGACCACACGAACCTGAGTGGGGAGTTCTTCAGTCACTCTAACCATAACATCTTGATCAGGAAACGTAACGTAAGGTGACTGCCGCTCATGTACAATAGTTTTCGTCGTGACGTATCGCTTGACAATACGTTTCACGTGCCTCCCTTCGTCATCGACATATTCTTCCACGTGTTCTTCTTCCTCCGGTTGTACACCTTCTTCAATCTCCTGGATGCTCACCGGCTGTGGCATTTCCTGTGGTGTAAATACTGTTTCGACCTTCATCGTTGGTGAGAGATCTGATGTCGTTGTCACCCAAGTACGGCCACTGCTGTCTACATACCCTTCTGAAGAAACAGGTGAAGCGCTCTCGAATTTTGGTATATCTTCGCCTTCAGCAACGGTTCCTGGCAGTGAGACTACATGTTCTATAGGCGTCATCTTCCCTTCTTGTACCACCGTTCTTCTGGTCACATAGTGTTTTACTACTCTCCTTACTTTTCGACCTTCATCATCTACAAATTCCTCGACATGTTCGTCAGCTTGAGGCAGACCTTCGCTTACTTGGATTGTACTCACAACCACATTTCCTTCCGAATCCAAAACCTGTTGGGAAGGCTCTTCCTCCAGATGCACAGGCTCTCCTGATTGGAACACAATTGGCACCTTTTTCTCTGCATCTGCCTTTAACAAGATAGTTTTAGTCGTTACATTCCTTCGAATAATCCTTCGTACAGTTCTTCCTTCATCGTCTACATATTCTTCCACCTCTGCACCTTCTGGAATTTCATCAGATGGCGCTGTCTCGAGATACACAGGACGAGCAATTTCAAACACTGGTTTTCCATCACTAGGTTCCTCTACAGATGTGCTTGTTTCCACTGTTTTATAAACAATGCGCTTCACAGTTCTTCCTTCATCATCCACATACTCTTCTACCTCTGCACCTTCTGGAATTTCAGGTATTTCGAACGTAGATGTTTCAATGGGCTCTTCTGGTTGCAGAATTACTCTTCTTGTTGTTGTCAACGTTCGTTTGACAATACGTCGAACCCTTCGACCTTCGTCATCAACATATTCTTCGACTTCTCCCTCCTCTTCACCTGGAGTTTCCACAACTTCTCCAGGTATGAGTTCAACCGTTTGCAAAGTGTCTTCAGGTCTCTTTGTCGTAGTGATTGTTCTGGTTGTCACTGTTCGTTTGACAATTCGTCGAACAGTTCGCCCTTGGTCATCTACATATTCCTCCACTTCTTCTGGCTCCAGTTCTTCCTTTTCGTCCAGTTTATCAAAATCGGGTACGCACACCTTTCTTTCAACAGACGTTAGAGTAGCATCTTCTTCACTAACCGGAACCCCAGATACCTCTCTCTTTTTCGGTACCTTTACCTCGAATTCGAGGTCCTCAAACGGGATAACGTCACCTGGAGTTTCCTTCGGAACAGTGTCCTTTGTTGGTCCTTCATATATTTCAAGTGGAATGTAATCGCCCCTTTGGGTTTGCTGCAGTGGTGTGATTTCTTCTGTTATTTGGGGACCTACTGGTTCTTCTTTGGGTATTTCCTTATCTTTAACTGGCTCCTCAAGAACACTCTCATCGATGTCCTCTGGTTTGGGACGTTCTTCTTTGATTTCCTCGAACCACTCTGGCAAATCGGACTTTCGTTCTGTTGATGTTGGTAAGATGTTGTCTTCCTCCTTCTTTTCAGGTATCTCATCGGACGGCACTTCATCAAGATACACAGGACGACCAATTTCGAAGACTGGTTTTCCATCACTAGGTTCCTCTACAGATGTGCTTGTTTCCACTGTTTTATAAACAATGCGCTTCACAGTTCTTCCTTCATCATCCACATACTCTTCTACCTCTGCACCTTCTGGAATTTCAGGTATTTCGAACGTAGATGTTTCCATGGGCTCACCTGGTTGCAGAATTACTCTTCTTGTTGTTGTCAATGTTCGTTTGACAATACGTCGAACCCTTCGACCTTCGTCATCAACATATTCTTCGACTTCTCCCTCCTCTTCACCTGGAGTTTCCACAATTTCTCCAGGTATCATTTCAACCGTTTGTACAGTGTCCTCAGGTCTCTTTGTTGTTGTCACTGTTCGTGTCGTCACTGTTCGTTTGACAATTCGTCGAACAGTTCGCCCTTGATCATCTACATATTCCTCCACTTCTTCTGGCTCCAATTCTTCCTTTTCGTCCAGTTTATCAAAATCGGGCACGCACACCTTTCTTTCAACAGACGTTAGAGTAGCATCTTCTTCACTAACCGGAACTCCAGATACCTCTCTCTTTTTCGGTACCTTTACCTCGAATTCGAGGTCCTCAAACGGGATAACGTCACCTGGAGTTTCCTTCGGAACAGTGTCCTTTGTTGGTCCTTCATATATTTCAAGTGGAATGTAATCGCCCCTTTGGGTTTGCTGCAGTGGTGTGATTTCTTCTGTTATTTGTGGACCTACTGGTTCTTCTTTGGGTATTTCCTTATCTTTAACTGGCTCCTCAAGAACACTCTCATCGATGTCCTCTGGTTTGGGACGTTCTTCTTTGATTTCCTCGAACCACTCTGGCAAATCGGACTTTCGTTCTGTTGATGTTGGTAAGATGTTGTCTTCCTCCTTCTTTTCAGGTATCTCATCGGACGGCACTTCCTCAAGATACACAGGACGACCAATTTCGAAGACTGGTTTTCCATCACTAGTTTCCTCTACAGATGTGCTTGTTTCCACTGTTTTATAAACAATGCGCTTCACAGTTCTTCCTTCATCATCCACATACTCTTCTACCTCTGCACCTTCTGGAATTTCAGGTATTTCGAACGTAGATGTTTCCATGGGCTCACCTGGTTGCAGAATTACTCTTCTTGTTGTTGTCAATGTTCGTTTGACAATACGTCGAACCGTTCGGCCTTCGTCATCAACATATTCTTCGACTTCTCCCTCCTCTTCACCTGGAGTTTCCACAATTTCTCCAGGTATCATTTCAACCGTTTGTACAGTGTCCTCAGGTCTCTTTGTTGTTGTCACTGTTCGTGTCGTCACTGTTCGTTTGACAATTCGTCGAACAGTTCGCCCTTGATCATCTACATATTCCTCCACTTCTTCTGGCTCCAATTCTTCCTTTTCGTCCAGTTTATCAAAATCGGGCACGCACACCTTTCTTTCAACAGACGTTGGAGTAGTATCTTCTTCACTTACAGGAACCCCAGATACCTCTCTCTTTTTCGGTACCTTTACCTCGAATTCGAGGTCCTCAAACGGGATAACGTCACCTGGAGTTTCCTTTGGAACAGTGTCCTTTGTTGGTCCTTCATATATTTCAAGTGGAATGTAATCGCCCCTTTGGGTTTGCTGCAGTGGTGTGATTTCTTCTGTTATTTGGGGACCTACTGGTTCTTCTTTGGGTATTTCCTTATCTTTAACTGGCTCCTCAAGAACACTCTCATCAATGTCCTCTGGTTTGGGACGTTCTTCTTTGATTTCCTCGAACCACTCTGGCAAATCGGACTTTCGTTCTGTTGATGTTGGTAAGATGTTGTCTTCCTCCTTCTTTTCAGGTATCTCATCGGACGGCACTTCCTCAAGATACACAGGACGACCAATTTCGAAGACTGGTTTTCCATCACTAGGTTCCTCTACAGATGTGCTTGTTTCCACTGTTTTATAAACAATGCGCTTCACAGTTCTTCCTTCATCATCCACATACTCTTCTACCTCTGCACCTTCTGGAATTTCAGGTATTTCGAACGTAGATGTTTCCATGGGCTCACCTGGTTGCAGAATTACTCTTCTTCTTGTTGTCAATGTTCGTTTGACAATACGTCGAACCCTTCGGCCTTCGTCATCAACATATTCTTCGACTTCTCCCTCCTCTTCACCTGGAGTTTCCACAATTTCTCCAGGTATCATTTCAACCGTTTGTACAGTGTCCTCAGGTCTCTTTGTTGTTGTCACTGTTCGTGTCGTCACTGTTCGTTTGACAATTCGTCGAACAGTTCGCCCTTGATCATCTACATATTCCTCCACTTCTTCTGGCTCCAATTCTTCCTTTTCGTCCAGTTTATCAAAATCGGGCACGCACACCTTTCTTTCAACAGACGTTAGAGTAGTATCTTCTTCACTTACAGGAACCCCAGATACCTCTCTCTTTTTCGGTACCTTTACCTCGAATTCGAGGTCCTCAAACGGGATAACGTCACCTGGAGTTTCCTTTGGAACAGTGTCCTTTGTTGGTCCTTCATATATTTCAAGTGGAATGTAATCGCCCCTTTGGGTTTGCTGCAGTGGTGTGATTTCTTCTGTTATTTGGGGACCTACTGGTTCTTCTTTGGGTATTTCCTTATCTTTAACTGGCTCCTCAAGAACACTCTCATCGATGTCCTCTGGTTTGGGACGTTCTTCTTTGATTTCCTCGAACCACTCTGGCAAATCGGGCTTTCGTTCTGTTGATGTTGGTAAGATGTTGTCTTCCTCCTTCTTTTCAGGTATCTCATCGGACGGCACTTCCTCAAGATACACAGGACGACCAATTTCGAAGACTGGTTTTCCATCACTAGTTTCCTCTACAGATGTGCTTGTTTCCACTGTTTTATAAACAATGCGCTTCACAGTTCTTCCTTCATCATCCACATACTCTTCTACCTCTGCACCTTCTGGAATTTCAGGTATTTCGAACGTAGATGTTTCCATGGGCTCACCTGGTTGCAGAATTACTCTTCTTGTTGTTGTCAATGTTCGTTTGACAATACGTCGAACCGTTCGGCCTTCATCATCAACATATTCTTCGACTTCTCCCTCCTCTTCACCTGGAGTTTCCACAACTTCTCCTGGTATCATTTCAACCGTTTGCAAAGTGTCTTCAGGTCTCTTTGTCGTAGTGATTGTTCTGGTTGTCACTGTTCGTTTGACAATTCGTCGAACAGTTCGGCCTTGGTCGTCAACATATTCTTCGACCGTTTCATCTTCTCCTTCTGGGGTTTCGGATACACCCATTGGTTCCTGTATTTCTTTTACAGCTCTCATGGAATCATCAGGCTTTTCTACGACTTCTGCTATATCTCGAGGTCGCCCATCTTCTTTCTCTGGTTCTAGACCCTCCATGTCATCGAATGCTGGATTAAATATACCAATGTCAGAGGAGCGTAACGTAGGCTTTGATCTTTTCTCTTCATCATCGAAACTAGGATTCCAAGGACTTCTATGAATGGTCGTTTCATCTATACTTTCAACTACAGGAGAAGTAGTCGGCATAATTTTTGGCTGTTTCGGTTTTACGTCTTCTGGAAACAAAATTTCATCCGGCAAAATCGAGACTTGATCGCGTTCGTATGGAACAAAGTTTTTCGGGATTCTACTCTTTCTTTTTATGTTGACAACCAAAATTACTTCCCTCTCTTCAATTGTGATATACTCGTCTTCTGGTGTTGGTGCCACCACCTCTTTTTCTGGCAATGATTTTGGCTGGACTTCTTTTTCATCTTCTTCCTCTTCTTTCTTTTGTGGGATCGAAGGAGATGGCTCTTCAACAGCTTCTGGAACTGGAGAGGGCGCAGCAGCTGGAGCTGGTTCTGGAACCTCAATTGGCTCAGGTCGTGATTCAAGTTTATCTAAAACAGTGAATTCCGTAATAACGTCCCTTTTTACATCAACGCTACTGATAGCTTCCTCAGAAGCCGGAATTCCCGTGGAAGTCTTCTTCTTTGTTGGTATTTCTGGAAATTCAATAGTGAAATCCTCGGGAGCTTCGGGTCTTTTACGCTCCGTGAAAGATGGTTCCCCAGCATGATCTTCAAATAGTATAACGTTTGGCTTGTATTCAAGGTTCTGGGGTATTATTTCTTCCATGACGACAGGGCCTTCGAACTCTTTCCTTTGAGGAGTGCTCGGATACAAGACCTCATCTTCTAAGGAAACGTCCGCTGGTTTTGGACGAGGTTCTTCTCTTCTCGCCTCAAGCCAATCCGGCAAATCTACGCCTCTTTCCAAAACCATAGGTACAACATCCGATTCGTCTTCTGGTTCCTCAACTTCCATATCAGGTTGCGGTTTCTCTTCCTCAGGTTCGACTTCCACATCAGTTGGTTCTGGTTCTTCTCCTGGTTGAAGAACTACAGGGACACCATTCCTGTACACGATTCTAGTTGTGGTGGTGGTGACAAATCGTTGCACAATCCTCTTGACACGTCTACCATCTTCATCAACATATTCTTCAATTTCTTCACCCGGTTCGGCGGATTTCTCTTCCTCTGGTTGGACTTCTACATCAGTAGGTTCTGGTTCTTCTCCTGGTTGTAAAACTATTGGCACACCATTCCTGTACACGATTCTAGTTGTTGTAGTGGTGACATATCGCTTCACAATTCTCTTGACACGTACACCATCTTCATCAACATACTCTTGAATGTCTTCACCTGGTTGTAATTCCACTTGTTCGGCGGGTTTCTCTTCCTCTGGTTTGACTTCTACATCAGTAGGTTCTGGTTCTTCGCCTGGTTGTAAAACTATTGGAACACCATTCCTGTACACGATTCTCGTAGTTGTGGTGGTTACATATCGCTTCACGATTCTCCTGACACGTGTACCATCGTCATCAACATACTCCTCGACTGTTTCATCTGGTTGCAATTGGATGTCTTCAGGCACCTCTTCCATGAGTTGGACTTGGAAGTCTTCTTTTGGTTTTGGCTCCTCACCTGGCGGCAAAATAACTTCTTCAGGTTCCTTATCTTTGCGTTTCACTCCTTCATCAGTGGGGACAGGAGCCTTATCTTCTTCAACTGGTTTTGGTTTCTCCTCCATGGGAGCAATTTCTACATCAGTAGGTTCTGGTTCTTCTCCTGGTTGTAGAACAATTGGCACACCATTCCTGTACACGATTCTAGTTGTTGTAGTGGTGACATATCGCTTCACAATTCTCTTGACACGTACACCATCTTCATTAACATACTCTTGAATGTCTTCACCTGGTTGTAATTCCACTTGTTCGGCGGGTTTCTCTTCCTCTGGTTTGACTTCTACATCAGTAGGTTCTGGTTCTTCGCCTGGTTGTAGAACAATAGGGATACCCTTCCTGTACACGATTCTCGTAGTTGTGGTGGTTACATATCGCTTCACGATTCTCCTGACACGTGTACCATCTTCATCAACATACTCCTCGACTGTTTCATCTGGTTGCAATTGGATGTCTTCAGGCACCTCTTCCATGAGTTGGACTTGGAAGTCTTCTTTTGGTTTTGGCTCCTCACCTGGCGGCAAAATAACTTCTTCAGGTTCCTTATCTTTGGGTTTCACTCCTTCATCAGTGGGGACAGGAGCCTTTTCTTCTTCAACTGGTTTTGGTTTCTCCTCCATGGGAGCAATTTCTACATCAGTAGGTTCTGGTTCTTCTCCTGGTTGTAGAACAATTGGCACACCATTCCTGTACACGATTCTAGTTGTTGTAGTGGTGACATATCGCTTCACAATTCTCTTGACACGTACACCATCTTCATTAACATACTCTTGAATGTCTTCACCTGGTTGTAATTCTACTTGTTCGGCGGGTTTCTCTTCCTCTGGTTTGACTTCTACATCAGTAGGTTCTGGTTCTTCGCCTGGTTGTAGAACAATAGGGATACCCTTCCTGTACACGATTCTAGTTGTTGTGGTGGTTACATATCGCTTCACGATTCTCCTGACACGTGTACCATCGTCATCAACATACTCCTCGACTGTTTCATCTGGTTGCAATTGGATGTCTTCAGGCATCTCTTCCATGAGTTGGACTTGGAAGTCTTCTTTTGGTTTTGGCTCCTCACCTGGCGGCAAAATAACTTCTTCAGGTTCCTTATCTTTGCGTTTCACTCCTTCATCAGTGGGGACAGGAGCCTTATCTTCTTCAACTGGTTTTGGTTTCTCCTCCATGGGAGCAATTTCTACATCAGTAGGTTCTGGTTCTTCTCCTGGTTGTAGAACAATTGGCACACCATTCCTGTACACGATTCTAGTTGTTGTAGTGGTGACATATCGCTTCACAATTCTCTTGACACGTACACCATCTTCATTAACATACTCTTGAATGTCTTCACCTGGTTGTAATTCCACTTGTTCGGCGGGTTTCTCTTCCTCTGGTTTGACTTCTACATCAGTAGGTTCTGGTTCTTCGCCTGGTTGTAAAACTATTGGAACACCATTCCTGTACACGATTCTAGTTGTTGTAGTAGTGACATATCGCTTCACGATTCTCCTGACACGTGTACCATCGTCATCAACATACTCCTCGACTGTTTCATCTGGTTGCAATTGGATGTCTTCAGGCACCTCTTCCATGAGTTGGACTTGGAAGTCTTCTTTTGGTTTTGGCTCCTCACCTGGCGGCAAAATAACTTCTTCAGGTTCCTTATCTTTGCGTTTCACTCCTTCATCAGTGGGGACAGGAGCCTTTTCTTCTTCAACTGGTTTTGGTTTCTCCTCCATGGGAGCAATCTCTACATCAGTAGGTTCTGGTTCTTCTCCTGGTTGCAAAACTATTGGAACACCATTCCTGTACACGATTCTAGTTGTCGTAGTGGTGACATATCGCTTCACAATTCTCCTGACACGCCTACCATCTTCATCAACATATTCTTCAATTTCTTCACCCGGTTCAACGGGTTTCTCTTCCTCTGGTTTGACTTCTACATCAGTAGGTTCTGGTTCTTCTCCTGGTTGAAGAACAATTGGAACACCATTCCTGTACACAATTCTAGTTGTTGTAGTGGTGACGAACCTCTTCACAATCCTCTTGACACGTCTACCATCTTCATCAACATATTCTTCAATTTCTTCACCAGGTTGCAATTCCATTGGTTCAACGGGTTTTTCTTCCTCAGGTTTGACTTCGACATCAGTAGGTTCTGGTTCTTCTCCTGGTTGTAGAACAATAGGGACACCATTCCTGTACACAATTCTAGTTGTTGTAGTGGTGACGTACCTCACAATCCTTTTGACACGTCTACCATCTTCATCAACATATTCTTCAATTTCTTCACCTGGTTTTAGTTCTGTCTTTTCGGACACTTCCTCAAGAGGTTGTAATCCCTCTTCCAACAGTGCGTGTTCTTCCTTTGGCTGCAGAACACCTTTGTCCTTAGGAATGAATTCGAGGAATACTGGCTCAGCAGACTCAAATATTGGTTTGCCCTCATCTGGTTGCTCTGGTAGTGCTGCTGGTTCTGGTTCATCAAATCTTGGCTTCTTTTCGACGGGTTGTTCTTCAGCTGGAACTCCATGCTTGGTAACAGTTCTAGTTGTTGTGGTAACCATTCTCTTGATGACTCTCCTAACTATCCTTCCTTCATCATCCACATACTCTTCATATTCTTCATCAGGTTGTACAGTTTCCATCTCTTTAGGTTCAATTGGAACATTAAAACTATCAAGTTGACTTTTCTTTACCGTTTCAAAGCTGAATGGAGTTGCAGCCTCGAGTTCTGATTCCTGAACGTCGACAGGTTTATCCCGTTTATCCAGCATAAATTGCTTTGTTACAATGGTCTTCTTAACAGTTCTACCATTTTCATCCACATATTCTTCTACTTCAGAATCTGGGGGTATTTCCATACTTTCTACTTTTACTGGAGGTGGAATGTCAAAGCTACCAAGTTCATATTTCGTGACGGGTTTAACACTGAATTGAGGAGCTTCAAAGGTCGCAGCTTCAGGCATTTCAGGCTCTGAAACCTCAACACGACGTCCATATTTGTCAATGATATATCGCTTCGTAATTGTTGTTCTCTTGATTATACGTCTCACAACGTTTCCTTTCTCATCAACATACTCTTCGACGTCTCCCTCTTTTTCAGCTGGGCCTCCCACTGCACCCTCCGTAACCTCTGTAGATTCTTCGGTAGGGTATTCTTTCTGTGGTATGACATATCTCTTTGTCACAACAGTTCTTTTCACAATTCTCCTGACTTTACGTCCCTGATCGTCAATATACTCTTCGTATTCAGAATCAGGGGGTAATTCCTCAGCCTCAGCTTTTGGAGGCAAAGAAACTTCAAATCCTTCTAACTGGCTTTTTTTAACTGGAGTGACCTTAAAAGCTTGCTGGTCTTGTGGTTTTGTTTCGACTGGTTTTTCAGTCTCTTCACCGGCCTGGTAATAAAATAAGGTATAAGATGAACTACCTATAAAGTGAGTTAACAACATGAGAAAGAACATGCAAGTGATTAAATCAAACTGTTAGTACACACTTGAACCGACAAAAAAAAAAACATTTCGAGGGAAAAAAGGAATCTCTGAAACATTTGCGTCGCTTTCTTTGGCTTCTTTCGGAAAAAAATCTGTGTTCCATGAGCCTCGGAATGATCATACCAGTGCCGGAATAATCCAAATTAAGTACATATACGGACGTCATCGCGGCGACGCTTTGCTCTTGCAATGCTTCAATATTTTGTAGTCGAAAAATAAAATCTCTGCTCCATCTCTCTTAAGGACTCCAAAACAGTCGTGCTTAGTGAGAAAAATCCCCCCCCCCCCCCCGGCTTCGCAAAATAAAATAAAAAATGAATTCTTTAAGCTTAATTTATAAACACCCTAAATTGATTCTCATAACAATAAAAGTCAATGGAAAAACAAGTATAATTAAACAAAAGGTCAAAAGGCTTAAATTCCATTCATCTATTCAATTCATTTTCCGTAATTGATTTCCATAAGACATTTACTCCACTTATTCATATTACGAATATTTTTTTGACAAAAATGAAAATTATACTTGACCGAACCTGAAAGATGGCACAATACAGCCACCATGCGTTCATCACAACAGGTGACACTAGCAGTCTCGATGTTATTTGTTGTTGACATATAAGTATAACCATCTCCACGCCATATGTATTTTTTAGCACTGAATTTCCGGGAAACGGTTTCCCAGAGAACCTATTAATCTCCAAATTACTTTTTTACATCAAATGTCATTTTGAATTGGCATGAATTCTGCTTGGAATTAAGATTGTCATACAAAATTCTGCTTAGTATTTTTTGAACGGGGTCTTTAAATTCATGATTCTAGTTACTGAAAGACTAATGTTAGAGATTCCAACTAAGGGTATAATATTTGTATCAGGGATCGTTTAATCAAATATCGAGTGAATGTCACTCCCTGCAGAAGCAAGGAATAAAGCAACAAAAAAAAAAAACAGAAACTAACAAAATCCTTGCAGATAAATCGTGTCAGTCCATAAAATTATTAATATTTATTCTACCAAATTTACATGAGAGGAGATTTGAATGGAGCTATACCGTACAAATCCTAAAAATACCATCCAAATGCAAGCCCTGAGAAACGGTATACCGTTACATGACCGGAGCGCGAACGTGATCTTTAAATCAAATAATCAGCACTTTTGAAACTCAAGTAGCTTCTACAGTAGCAGAGAGGCCGGATCAATTATCAATCACACTACCAGCCATTTTGGTCAATCCCATTAAGTCAAAATCGCGATTCAAATACTATGAAACCGGACGAGGAAATCGAAAACAAAGGTTATAATATCAATAGCACTTCAAATAAGGATTGCACGAGAGTATTGTATTCTTATCTTGAAGTTGCTTGTTTGCCCAAAGGCTAGTTTTTCAAAGTTAACCGACAGGACCAGGCACGGATCACGATAAGACTTTTCCCCCTTTGTTTAATCATAATACAAAGCCTATATTTTGCTAATTAACATGAAATACAACGAATCAAACTCATGAAAAAAGGAAGAATATTTGTATAACAAGAGTAAAGATGGAGCAGAGAATGTTTTTCGAAGTACTTACAGCATTGAATCGGCGTTTGAAACGACTGAACACGTTAGATAAATTCGAAAAGTTCATCTTTCTCGAGGCGCTTCAGACTGCAGGACGAAGATTTGGAATTCCCATCTCCAACTAACGAAACTTCATTTAGACCTCTAGGAGTCATATAACGAATGTCGTTAAACAATTGAGTAATTTCCGAGGAGAAAATGTATACTCTTAGAAACGGTTCCGTGTCAGACGAAGCAAGAAACCGTAGTGTGGCTAGGAAATTGGAGATACACCACGACGGTACGGTACTTAGACTTCTAGAAGGGTCACGGAACTAAGGCGATTGGGTCACAAATTACAAAGTACATGTTATTTGGGAGTAACGCACGGTGTTTTCCATATTTACTCCCCTAAAACGCCAATGAGATTTCTGTCGATTGGAAGTGAATGAAAACTGAACGAATAAAACACTGATAAAAGTGTGAATGGGTATCATTAAGGCAATAGTTGAGAGAAAGAAGCAGTCACGCGATAAACGCACGCTTTGTTGATATAAGAAATATAAGAAGCAAGAAAGAAAGAAGGCTGAGGCACGCCGATAAAGTTTCCCTCTGACAAGTTTGATGAGGAAAGTTTGATTTTTGAGATTCAGAATGAGTTGGTAAAAAGTAAGACGAGATTTAGAGGCGTGCCCGAGAGAAATACAAATCGTATAATCATTCCACATGGTATAGATTACCGGCCAACGTGAATCCTTTCTGGAATATTCTAGGACGCTGAAATAATGAGTCACGGGTTTATTAAAGGCGCTTCAATCCGTAAACAAAAATAGAAAATTGCAAAAGAAAATTGTCATGAGCAAACCAAAAAGTTAGACTTTGTATATCTGTAAATATTTTTACCCTAGGAAACTTATAAATAACCGGGAACTTATATATAACAATCTGATGGCATGATACGTTTTTCCATGCTCTGAAACCGGAAGAGCGCAGAAATATAAGCTACTTGGAAGTTATCCTAAGCATAGATGGATTCCAGGATAAAACGATTGATTGAAAATCTTAAAACACAAATATAAAAAGCAACCTTTAATGCACAGGCAAGACAAATCCCCGCACTTCCTCGATCCTGCAAGTTCACGCTCTTTAGAAGTGATTGGAGTATTATACAAATGATATGCCATGCACAAGTAATATAAAAATACATATAAATATGAAATACTGATTGTTGCGTGGGAAAAAAGAGAACTTTGTAGAAAGATATGGTAATATATACTTTTGCCTGGAGCCTTCGAAGAGCAGTGGGACTAGCTTTTTAGAAGACTCCGGCAGACTCAAAGCGTAAAAACCTGCAGTATATCATTCGCTAGACAGAAAAGAAACAAGAGAAACAGAGAAAGTACGAGAAGTCTGTAATACCCTCGTGTTCTGTACCAAGTTATTTTGACTTCCCAGGTTTAAATTATTCCTAATATATCACAGTTGACGTACTGTGTCTGAGATTATTCTATCGCATAGCAACCAAAAGCTTGCGATGGCATTGTCATGAGTCACTTTAGAAGAGTACGAAGGATACTGCCACGTCTGTATTGAGAGATTAATAAAAGACGTCTAGAATGATAAATCAGCTTGGAATTTGAATAACAATGATTTTTCAGACTGCATTATTAATTAGTCGCAGTCTCCTGGCTTGAAAATCAGAAGGGGAAAAATAGAATATGAGAGAAAATTTAAAATGAGAAAATGAATGAGATTAAATGAAAACCGTTTTGGTTTGCTCAAGACATTTTTTTCGTAAGTTCAATTTTTTCATACTTTCTTATTAATATCAAATTCCAGACACCGTTATTTAAGCTGGAAAATTACAAATGCGATCCCAGACGAGGAAACATTTCTGATAGAATTGGATATACTTTGGTTACGACACGGTTGTTTTTTTCCTTTACGTTTCGCAATGTTTTAACGACCGTCGCTGTATCAACTAATGTCGGAATAAAGAGCTTATTTCGAACGACACTGAGGCCAAACGTTGCCTGAACAAGCAACCCTTTTTCGGCCCTTGGACTAATTTAAAAAAGATTGCGTCGAAAACGAAATCACTTGCTTTACTTGAAGGCCAAGAGATGAAAGCTGTAAGTATCTACGAAGACGATGTACTCGAAGTAAAGAAGTGCGCTTCCCATTCTTAACCTGTGATCAGATTCTCCGTTGAACGGAGCGCAAATGATGAAAGCGCATGCTCGCTGATTCGAGAAGTTGAGCCACTGACTCGCTCAAGGGCTCAGAAACCCGCGATTCTCAGGTGAATTCTGTACGGCGTACATACTACAATACACATGAAATAACACAGTGCCGCATGCCCACTACGAGATGTTTTCGGAAGGCGCGTAAACAGTGCAGTTTTCATGCGTAAATACAATATCAATGAATTCTGTACGGCGTACATACTACAATACACATGAAATCACACAGTGCCGCTTGCCCACTACGAGATGTTTTCGGAAGGCGCGTAAACAGTGCAGTTTTCATGCGTAAATACAATATCAATAAATATTACTACATAAGTTAGTCATTAAATTAAAACGCTGTAAATAAAGATTTCACGCACACATAAGTATTTGAATATACAAAATCACAACATTAATGCTGAAACTTGACTGTTTGTCCTGGAGAAGATAGGGAACTTTTTTGTTGATCATGTGAACATGATAACCAGCTGAGTTGACCTTCAGGAGGAACTTCGACATTGTATTTTGATCAGCATTTCACAATCATGTCCTTGCTAGGAAAATGCTAAACAAAATTATTTGACCCATAATTCCTTTCGGGAAACGTGATCAACTCAGCTGGAAAAGCGGTCAAATAACCCGCGCAAAGTATATATAAAATTAAAGAATCTTGTCCGAAGGTAGAATATGTCTGATACTTGAATATAAAGCTATGTTAAATTGGCATACCTGAGGGATCCCATCTACTTTTCCTTTACCAAGGAAAGCACTAAGTTCCTTTAGTTTCGCTTGTAGCTGTCTCCACTGATCACCTATTTCTTCTACCTTATCGTTGATTGGCTTCGTGTCCTGGTGTGTCTTGTGAAGATGCATTACTAGGTCGTCAGCAGATTCTTTCATCGTTGTCATTTCATCGCTGAGCTGATCCATGTCAGTTTCCAGTGACTATAGGGAAAGAATTAATAAATAATCTAATAAATGAATTATAAATTATTTTTAGAGGCTTGACACTCGATGCGTGTTAAAAACACAATGAACGAACACATTCAATTCCCTACGGTGTACGAGAATCTATTCAACTGACGTTTTGCATACAGCCAACCAGTAGCGAACTTAAGATTTGCAAAATCTGCGACGGCGACGTCAACCGGAAGTGTAAATAATTTCTCTTCGGGGTTCTGTTCCTTGGGGATTTCATTGAAAACATTGTCAGTAAAGTCAACTCATCCACAGGGAAGACAGACTTTGAAGGCGTGAAACCCAAAAGTGAAGTTATTACCATTTCCGGTTGACGTCGCCGTCGCAGATTTTGCAAATCTTAAGGTCGCTATTAGACCACTGATGGAGACCGTAGTACCTCGGTTGAAACTTTTGGATTTTTAAATTCAAAAAATCAGAGACAACTCGACTAAATTTATAAATTATCATGCCTGATTACTCAATCTTCAAAAATAATAAATGAATTGTTTTAGAGTATCCGACAGAATAAAGTGTATTTTATGACTTAAAAGTACTCGAAAGAGCATCACTTGACCAAACGCCTTTCACCTAGTTTTTATTCACACCTATTTCAAATAACGTTGATAATACTGTTAATTAGGCCATCATAAAGAACTAAGCAAAGGATTCTGGTAGTAGTGGAATCAAGCGTAACAAGGAGAATCGAGAATTCGCAAACCTTAAGATCGTTGTATACATCCTTTGGATCGGCACCAGGTTTCATCAGGACATCAATCTCTTTTAACTTTCGTTTCAGCTGGACGTTCAGACTGCTAACACTTTCGTTAAAGTGCTTCACATTATTCCAGTTGCTCTCCAACACCTTTTGGCGGTCGTTAGTTGCATGCGTAAGATGATCGAGTCGGTTTTTGAGCATGTCCATCTCTTCTTGTACATCTTTTGATCCTGGTGCGTTCTCTCTGCCTTCAATCAGCTCGTTGCCTGCTTTTAACAGAGCGTCCATGTCGGTTTGAGCTTGCGCAATGTCTTTTTGAAGTTTCTGTGGGATAAAGAATCAGGAATTTCGTTTTTGCGGAACAGGTTGTGCGCATTACATCATCATCATCACCATCATCACCATCATCATCACTATCATCATCATCATAGTATGTCTTACCTTGTGCTCCGCGATCTGGTCTCGTAAGGTATCAACATCAGCACTGACAGGCTCCAACTTCTCCATCTTCTTCTCAACCGTGTGTAAGAAGATTGTGATGTTTCTCACCATGCGTCTGTACCTCTCGATCTGTAGCAGTGTCGTTTCTAGGATAATTCGCCGCGCCTCCATCCCTTTCCATATATCATCGTACCGGGTTTGCGCAGACTCCAAGTCCTGCTGCATTGGTGACTGGCTTTGTTGTGGCTGTTGTTCAGCTTTTGTGGTGATGTCAATGATAACTTTGCCAAGACCCACTAAGAGATCTAGACGAGCTTTGTATTGTACAGCTTCTTCTTGGAGTGCCTAAGAGACGGGGGTGCAGAATGGGATTTTAAGTTATTTTTACGTGCAAGAAATTTCCTTTTAAATCATTACGATAGCCTTAAAGGGACTGTATTTTCATCTCCTTTGCTTAGACAGGTTTTTCAAAGTATTCTAGTGTAAACTAGGGGCATTTGCTGTATTCTTCTAAAAGTTCACAATGAAAATGTCTCCCCCGGAAAAATTCACATTATTCACTTCCCCCTTGAATAAATGCTGTTTAAATAAAATAAAATAAATGAGAATTAACAGTGGAATCCACAGAGTGGCTCTTCCTCCACTGCATTCCAATTGGAATTTAGAAGTTGATTTTTGATGTTTGCCTGATAGTGTCATATATTACAATATATTCATATTCTCAGTTTACCCGCGCCATTTGTATGACTGTTTGAGGTAATACTAAAAAATTGAAAATGGAAGGAAATTTGCGGTGATCGCGCCTTTATAAAGTAGAGTAGTCGAACTAGCCACAAACCTTGTCCTCACTGATTTGTTTTCCCAGCACATCTGGGTCGACGCCCACGGGTTCCATGGTAACTAACGTCTCTTCCGTGACATCAAGCCATACTGTGATGGTCTTCAGGACGGCATGGAATCTCTGACACTGCTCTTGGAGCTCGTCGAACTTGGCACTCGTGTTCATGAGTTTAAGGCATAGTGTTTGCCAGTCCTTGTTGACACGGTCCAGAGTCTCGAGAATAACCGACTGCTTAGTTCGTTCCAGATTTATCAGCTCGTGTCCTCCTTGATTGACACCTTGGAGGGCGGGGCGCATGTGTTCAACCTCGTTCTGGAAATACTGCAACGGAAGAGAATCCGTTTCGTTATTCTTAGAATTCAATTTCATGTAATTATTTCTCAAAGTTACTGTTTTGGTTATAGAGCTGTCAAAACAGCTCATTACGGAGGACAAAACAAAATAATTTCAATCTCCTGAGAATTGGAAACCTATTGTTTTGTCCTCTAAGTTTAGCTGCATTTCAAAGTGTTGCAAGGGGTGTATGTGCACGTGTAGGCATGATGCTATATCGTGGTATAGCACACAACCCAAGCCCCAAATCCATTCCTATGCAGACATAACCATCTGATAACTTCACGTTGTCTATCAAAATACCTGTAATTTTTCCTCAAAGACCAAGATATCAGAAGTAACGAGTTCACCATCATCGAGTCTCTTGATCATGGACAGTTCCCACCTCTCGAAGTCCTTAGCAATCATGACGAAAACGCTCTTCATCTCTTCTCGTCGCCTTTCCGCTTTCCCATGCACGTCTTCCCATAATTTATTCATTTGTTTAAATTTCGATTCTTTGTGTTTCTTTTTCTGGAGTGGGTACATTTCGTTTAGTGCTTCTACTGACGTTCCGAGTCGATTAAGTTCGTTTTGGATATCCTGGAAAGAAACAAGAAAACCTTTAATAAAGGTGCAGAATAATTTTCTCTGAATGAAATGATATTAAAAGAGATTATTCAGTGTGTCACATGCAGCAACAGGGAACTCGAGAAAGTCCCTGATGGATTTGAACCCATGGCGTTACGTATTCTAGTCGGATGCTCTATCACTGAGCTACAGACGTCTCTCAACACAACAATGTCAGATGTGTGATACTGTGTTGTGACTTGATGAAATACACTTTTCTCGCTATCTGATTGGTTAAGAGCAGAGAAAGCTGTTTAAGTGTATTGAGGCGTTGTGATTGGATGAAATGCACGTTTTGAAACCAAAAATTATCTGATTGGTTGAAAGCACATTTCTCTGTAGTTCCGGCAGTCACCACTCTACTTTGTCAATATTTTTAACGTTTCTCCCCTCCCCCTAATTCTTGAAAAGGAAAACTTGTTCCCATAGAATAATTTCTCACCTTAAACTGCTGAGCTTCGTGTCTGAGTTCGTTCAGACTTCGTGCCACCTCCGGAAGTTTATCGATTTGTTTCTTCAAGTCTTGTAAAGCCTTAATCGCAGCATCGAGCCCTTCTTTGAAATTCTGTGACGAGGTGAGCGCAGTTTGAAGCTTGGTCTCGTAGAAAGCGATGTTTGTACAAAGTTCGTCATACCGTTGTCTTATTGGCTTGCCTCTTTCAAAGGTCGGTGCTCGTGCTACTCCTTCGATACTGTGGCTCAGAACATCGACTTCAATGACCTCAGGCTGGTGTGAGGTTACCTCTGCTTGGAATGCCTGTGGAGTGTTCATAAAAGAGTAAGAATAGGACCTACTGACTTAAACGTGATATTTTAAATTTATTACCTTCAATTCATCAATTTCTCTTCGTATCTTTGCAGGCTCGTTTCCTATTGGCTGCGCCATCTTCTTAGCTAAGTGTTCCTCTGCAGAATTCAGCCATGGTAGCATCTGATTGGCTTTCGCATCATATTCCTTCAACTGCTGCCATGATCGATCGAGTAATGTTCCACGCTGCGTGAGGAGTAACAATAATCGATTGTACCTTTCGTTGATGTCAGATAGTTTGTTTTCTAGTACCCAGGATTTCTCGTCTGGATCTCCCAGAGCAGCCTTTGACTGGTCGTCGCCTAGGGTCGAGACTGATCGTTGGAGCTCGCCATGGAAAACCTAGTAAGAACATAAGATAAATTAAAGTTATTGCATTTTACGCAAAATTAATGGCGCCTGATATTTTGGTTCACTCAAACCTGTTTGGTAAAATAAAGACTGCTTCTTGAACTGATAAGCGTAAAATTGAAACGTTTTAAAACCCCTATTACAACTCTTAGCTTGTTTCAACAAACGTATACATGCATATTTTACAACCATCACTGTCCGTAAGGGGCTCTTCCGTGCACGAGGTTCTCTCCACATGCGCATCTATGTTCATTAGAGCAAATTTCGAAAAGTCACGACACACGCACGGTTACGGCGTGGCACAGACACGGCACCGATGTCGAATGTTTGGCAATGCGCAAATGAAAATACATCAAAGATTGATATTTACGCAATCGATAAGTGAATAAAATTTATTATTATTATTATTATTATTATTATTATTATTATTATTATTATTATTATTATTATTATTGTTTTCATACACGGCACGGTCACGGCAAGGTGCGGTCCGTGCTGTAATTTTTTCAAAGTAATACGAAAACTGCTCTGTCAACTAGAGAAACACCACCACCTAAGCCTAGTAATTAAAATCATGCTCACCTTGGCTTCGTGTAGGAAATCTTCACCACTTTGATTGACAGCTTTTAAATCTCGTTCATGATCTTTGACATCGTCAACAAAATGCTGAAATAAATTTCAAAGTATATTAGTTCTCCTGTGTACTTGCTTCGGTCTTTTTTTACAACATCCACGCATGATACCGACTACCCCCATCAAAATAAATGCTATATCAAGAATTTGTTTGGTTACTTTTCCAATCTAAATGTAAAACATTCAAAGCGCGCAAGGAAGAGGCAATGGAGTAAGCGCGCAAGGCATACACCAACTATATTTTTTCGCGCTTTTTTGAGTAACAAGATTACAAGAAGTGATTACCAAACTGCTTTATCCAACACTAGAAAGTCGGCACGGCATTGTCAGGTTAAAAAATTACATCTTCTGAACCAATCACAGCGCATATATAGGATGAAAAGTTAGGCAATGAAAATCTTTGGTCACGAAACCGGCACGATCACGGCACGGCACGTCCGAGTCCACGTACGAGTTTTTTTCAGACATACAAAATATGTCTGTATCATTAGATTTTTCACAGATATACGAAATTAGTTCTATATCCTACCTTGTGTATCAATAATCTTTGTTGAGCGGACTGTGCATCGTTGACGTTGTGGAGTATGTCAGCACTTTGCTCCTCTGCACGCTTTAACCATGCCTGTAGGAAAAGATGGTCGGTAATCATGGATAAATGATACCATATCGTATCAGGTCTGTAGACCAAGATGCAGATTATAGGGCGCTAAATATTACACTAGGCATTGTTCATTGCCGCTTCTTGCGCGAGATAATCTACAAACTTAGTGCATTTACAACTACAGGAAATATCTCACATTATATTGCGCGAGAAAAACGTGCGTTGCAGTTGTAGCGAAATATAATTGCACTTTGCAATGCCTGGAAGTGGTTGCAGTGGTAAATTGCGCAAACAGGTTCGATGGCACGACAAGGGTTCGACGTTACACTAGGCAATTTCTTCTCCAGTTGCGAGACACGTTTTGAAAAAATTGACTATTCATAACCGTGCTTTAGGTATGAATTATGTAAACAACATCATGCTTCCATGCGGCCGCGCGATGAATGATGTAAACTCGAGTCAAGTCGATTCCATTGAGAGTAACTATTGACCAATATAAATACAAAACTCACCAAAAATGGGTGGAGCAGTTCCTCAAATCTCGTCAGTTTTTCGTGAATGAGCACCAGTCTCATGTAACGATTATCGAGTTCACTTTGAAGTCTTCTCCATCGCGCTTCTAAACTCGTCATCTTCGAATCCAAGTCACTTTTCTTGGAAGGAGGAAGCTGTTTTCCTGAGCTAGTCAAGAACTGCTCGCCTTGTTGCAGTGCGCTCTCCAAGGGCTGTTTACGGTCATATATGGCTTTAGTTAACTTCTGTTTCCCGCCAAAAAACAAACAAGGCGCGAAATGAGAATTCCCGCCAAAAGATGAAGGTATGAGGATTGTGGACATGACGTGATGAAGACGCATGACGTGAAGTGGAGTGAATTTTCCCGCCAAAAACAATCGGCACATGAAAGAAAGGAGAACCTACATTTAGCGATGTGACATCAAACTATGTAAGTTACAATGTTGTATTTATAATGCAAGTTTTTAGGGAGTTTTCTCCTAAAAATATGTTGATTAAATATTCGTTAGAAATTTCAACAACTTCTTTACAGTCAGAAAAATAATTTAGCATTCTAGTCGCCTATATTTTTCGCCCTAAGGCCGCTTTCTGCATCATGTATATATAGTCTTTCATGCTTCGATAAAATAGACAAGTCTACATGTATATTGAAAATCTATTTAAAACTCAACCCGATGTGTCTAAATTATCTCATTAACTTGAAATCACACCGCACACGGTGAAAATAACTGAAAATAGCTAGAATTATGGTGGATGTTTTGAAGAGATTTTGAGTTAATTTTCGTGTCAGCGCTATCAATTTATGGATCGATTAACCTCATTAACGATACAAAAGTATTGTACACAGAATCCACGCTGACAAACAAGCTCTAAACTACTATTGTTTACGACAGCAAGAACAATTCACGGTCGTGATAGTCCTTTTCTTCGCTCTTTTTCAAGTGATTTTGAAGATGTTTTTAAACATCACTGAGTTTTCGAACGAGTTTTTTTGAAGAGTAGTTTTAACAATTGCACTTTGCAAATACAATGAACAAAGAAGTACAGGTCAAGATGATCGCTTATGCGTTTACACTTCCAAGAACCTTAAAGTCTGTACTGAGATATATTTTCCGGTAATCACTCACCTATACGATAACGAATCTTCGGCGATTTCTCTCTCTAGACAAAAGTACGACAATTTCTGTTCGTTTAGCGAAAGTCATCGAGATTTTTAGAACAACAGCTGTTTTAATCCAGGAGTTTAAGTCGTGTAGTACGTTGATTCTCGTAGAACTTTCACCACATTGGAAAACACAGCGTGAAAAAGCCGTTTTAGCTAGCAATTTGTTATTAATTTATAACACCTAAAAACGCCTCTGAACTGGCTTAACTTCGCTGGAAATCACATTAGTAATGCCGTGAGGTCCGATGAGCTCGAACTCCTGTATAATTAACAATACAAGCATCTTGAAGAGCATTAATCTTGTGTGTACATGTCTTTTGTTTTTCACAAACCAAGCTGAACGCTGTTTTTCTGTTATGCTGTGAATTTTTCCACTAATAACTCTCGAATCATATGACACGATTCTCAACCATTCCTCTAGATCATATGTTCATTTTTATCTCCTGAATTCACAGTTTCTGGGCTTCAAAAGTTCCTGCTTAAAGAACTTGTTTGTCAAAAGAATGGAATGCGATTTTAAGCCTCTTTAAGACAATATTCTTTGTGTATCTTAGAATGACAAAGTCTAGTCACAATATTTTAGTTCATGAACTAAATCTTCGCAAAAAATAGGACTGAAATATTTCCTCTTGGAAGTGAATTTAACTTTTACGCTTAGAAAATTTGCTTATTAATTGATTATTAATTAACTTAATTTTAATCTAATTATTTTAGAACTTTGAAGATATTTTGATAATCTTAACTAATTTAAAACTAATAGTTATATAATACACTGAATTGAAATATGGCGACGAGTTTGAATAACTATTGTTTTGTACCGACTAGCCTCGTGTTCACGTAGAAACATAAAAGCATTTTTACATGTATGAGAGGCTAGTCAGTCAAGAACAATAGTTATTCATATTGGTCAACATACTTCGATTCAGTGTATATCAGTTATACTTTTAGTTTCATTCCATTTTAGGCCCGGTTTAGACGTCGAAGTTCACATATCCCAAATCTAATACAAATGAGCAAAACTTGTTGTTTGAGTTCATTTGCATTAGATTCGGCACATGTGAAATTCGACGTCTGAACCGGACCTTAGTCAGTTATTGGAATTAAATATTCATCCCTAATTCCAGCTTACATTTTGACCTTAAAGATCACTGAAGTTCCAAGTGTGCAGTAAATAAAAAAAAATCGTAATCATTTCTTTTTTTGTTTTGTTTTGTTGGTTTGCCTTTGGTAATCCGCTTAAACCACAGGAATCCCAATCCGAAGAAATCAAAGGTATGAAAAAAAAACTCTTGCCCACAAACCTTTTGCTCCTCAATCTGTTCCTCCAGTTGTTTTACATCAGCCGGGGTTCCTGTCTGTTCTGCCACAGTTTTTTCAATTTCGTTAACCCAGTCCAAGAGCTTCTGTATCGATGAACACCACTCCACACAAGCTTCTTCAACTTCCTTGTGTTCTACTCCATGTCGTTTTAGAACTATTACAACTTTTTCCATTACAGTTTGAACCTGGATTCGGAGCTTTTCGTAGCGGTCTCGAGCTTCGGATGCCGTCGCGTGCATTTCGTCGCGGCTTCGTTGAGTCGTCGCGAGAGCGGGGTTCTCTTTTTCGCGAGATTCGGGGAGATGATGAAGACTTCGTCGGTATTTTTCTAGTTTTTCCTCGTAATCCTGAAAAATGTATGGAGCATTTCAAAAATGTTATCATAAACTTATTTCGATGATATAGAATTACAAATATTGAAACATTTTTTCGACATATTTGGTGAAATATTATCGCTAACACTTGAAATACCGCATACAAAAAAGTAACGTAGCTTTCGATTTGAATCAGTTTTGAACGCGACGCGCGTCCACGATTTTCCCGCCATTCTTCTTTTCCCGCCTTTTTTCGTGCAAGCTTAATATGTTTGGCTAAGAGTCCAGTGCATAGTCTTCCTAAACCCGCATTTCTGATCTAATCGATACTTACCATAGAATCTGTCGCATATTCACTTGCACGAGAGGCTAGATTCTGGATCGGGAGTTCATGAGAGCACACTTCAGTGTACAAATTCTAAAAAGAGAGAGAAATAATTTAAAAGGATTAGGAGCTTCCACACAATAAAAAGTGAATACTTCACATGAATTACTACTGTTTTTGGGTCCTCCTTACCGTTAATTCCTCCATTCTTGCTTCTATCCCTTCAACAACTTGTTCTTCTGATTTATGTTCTGGCAGCCTTAAATCTCTGACCTTTTTCTCAGCATCGCTTAACCAGTTTTGCTCTGAATTCAGCGCGGTATGATAAGTGTGTAGTTTTTCTAGGGTTTTGGTGTATTTGGACATTCTATCTTGGATTTGATGGTTTACAGCATCCCATCTTTCCAGGAAGTCCTCGGTTCGTGCTCGGTCGCGTTCACTTAGCCTGGGGAGAGCTAAACGAACGTCTTCTATCTTGATGTGCCGAGGTCTCATCTCTTTATCATAAATATCCTGTAGGAGAGTAAAAACCATGTCTTGAAAAATGACGCTCTTATAAATACACAGGAAAGCGCGCGAATTATTTCCCGCCAGGCTTCCAAGCTCTCTTGCGCGCTTTCCAAGATCTCAGCGCGCGTACCCCTCGCCACAATGCGGTTCGATAAGATGAGTCTTGAAAATATTTTTCGCGTTGTGAGTTAAATTTTGATAAATATTGCACTCATATTTAATGAAAACGCGCGAATTATTTCCCGCCACGCTTTGAGGCTCTCGCGCGCACCCTCGCAACAACAATGCTGTTTGATAGTAAGAGTCTTAAAAACGTACCTCAAGCTGATGGAGTTGCTGTTGTTGTTCTCTCAGATCAGCAGTTAATCCAGGTTGTTGGATCAGAATCACTTCAACACGGTGCAGCCAGTCTTCTAGATCTTTGACGATCGAGGCTACGTGCTGCATGAATTCAAGCCTAAAAAAGCGCGAAAACAAAGAAAACTTCAGTAACTTCGACAACTTATACTTATAGCCTATCTTTCTTATCTAAGTGAATATAATCGTACGATTGAGAAACTACGCCGTACCGTGACCGTGGCGGGCTGGATTCTAAGCATTATGATTGGATAAGCACATCTCATGTTTTTATTATAGTCAGGCACTACAATTTCGTGCAATAAGATTTCCAGGGTCATAAGACGTTCAAGAACATTGCAAATCTTTGTGTGTGTATCGGGGAAGGTGGGAGGAAGTTCACTTTAGTGGTTAGTTTCACTTACATCTTCTCCCATTCTTCAGTCGACCTCGTGACATTTTTCCACATCACTGTTGTTTCATCGAGCTTTCTTTGTAGTTGGGGATCTACTTTTCGTGTCAATAAGCTCAGTAAGGCGTCGTACTGAGGACGTCTCTTTTTCCTCTTCTCCTCTTGAATATTCTATAGAATTCAAAAGCAACTGGGTTAGCAGACAGACAGACACTTTTTTGGAATCAAAAAAGGTTAGCAGACAGACAGACACACTTTTTTGAAGATATGTACATTACAATGTACATGAGATAGTAACCACAGGTTACCCAACATAATCCAACATGGTGCTAACCTACGGCTTTAAAAGCTCAAAAAGATCGTAATCCTCATAATCCTTGTAGTACTCTTTAAAACAGATACTGTGTAGTTGTTTGTGGGACAAGATTTTAATTCCACTGGGAAAACTCCTGCAACGGTGATTGGTTCACTATTGTCTGAGTCGGGATTATAACATATTCCCATGGTCCAAATGAGTCCTAGATTCTAGTTGAGATTAACTGGGTGTCCGTGCCCCACCCATGCCACCCATTTGCTGTGGAGAATCCCTCAAAAAGAAAAATGCCCCTTCTGGCTGAACAAATAAGCAATTATTATTAGTAATCGTACCTTAATATCATCAAGATCTGCATCAATATTTTCAAGGTTTAGAGTCCCTGAAGACTTTTGATCAACGTGAGTCTGTACTCTGTTTAACCACTTTAATAGGTCGTTTAGAGTGCTTTGAGCACTTTCCTGGAACAACAAAAAACAACACTCGATTTAAACCTTGAAACTGAATCATATATGGTTGCACATAGACCCCTCGCACGTGACGTTAAAGCAGCTCAATTTCTAGGTCAAAATAAACGAATTTAAATCTCCTAAGGATTGGAAACCTATTGTTTTCTCCTCCAAATTGAGTTGTATTCCAAAATGCTATAAGGGATCTATAAGGAAGAGATAGAGCCTCACACTCAAGCGCTTCAAGACGAGGTTATACGGGTTTAAACAAGGGTTTTTATTCTTGGGAATAAATATGATGCCGTGAGATCAAGCTCAGCATAGATGCTATATCCCACCCCCAACACCCCCCCCCCCCCCACCACACACACACACACACACCCAACCCCCCCCCCCCCCCACACACACACACACACAGTTAAAAGTATAAAACAAGCTCCTCTTCCTTCACTTACCGCATCAAGGATTTGTAGTTTGGGTGCTTCATATGATCGCACTTGTGTTCTAGTAGCATCAGTATCATCATCATCAAGAGCCATCTCTGGATGCTGACTTACTAACTGTTCTGTGATACCTATAACCTCTTGGTCACCTGAGTCTTGCATTTCCTTAAGTAACTGTTCGACATCTTTGCTGCCAGCCAGAGCCAACTGGGGAAGATTGGCCTGAACAATGAGAAGAAAATAATATTAACGAAATTTCTTCTTCATTTTTCTTTATTATAGTATAAATTTTGTTTCACTAACAACCTTTACCATCTACATTTCTATTTCCAATATATCATCAGGGGCGGATCAAGGATTTTGTTCAGGGAGGGGTGCAGGGCACAAAGTCAGCTGAGGGGGTGCAACCCTCAGAATCAAAGGAAAGAAAACATTCAGTATCTTCAAAATAGGGGGACAAAGTTGCTCCGAGGGGGTGGTGTGACCCCTCCCCTGAATCCACCCCTGATCATGTGCATTTGCCATCTTCACGATTTCCGTCAAATTCACCAGCATCATCACATCAATAGTCCTTGCCGGAGCATTCACAGGAGGAAAATAATTGAACTGACATATAACTGCCCATCAAGAAATCCATAGTAGTGAGAGATGTATCATCACCATTCATCATGGCCCCCCAATCATCAACTAATCATCATCATCCTAATCACCATCATCATCATCATCATCATCAATCATTATCAATCATCATCATCAATCATTATCAATTATCATCATCAATCATCATCCTAATCACCACCATCATCCTAATCACCGTCGTCATCAATCCTAATCATCCTAATCAACATCATCACCACTGATAATCATCTTCAATCATCATTGCTGATCATCATCATCATTATCATCACTACATTCTATAAAAACACACCTGTCCAGGAGCAGCTGTCTTGATAACCTTTACTTTACTAAATACTTGTTCTTTGCTCAGTGCTTGTTTGAGGTTCCAGTGTCTTGTTCGCCATAATGTTAACAAGTGCTTGTACTGAATCTCTAGTCTGAAGAAACAAAACAAAACACATTCTGATCAAAATATAATTAGTCTTTAATTAGCAAGATTCAACTAAAGTGAACTCCAATAAAGGGAAAAGACCTTTAAAATTCCTTGATACCCTGAAACAACCTCTGGGCTGATCTAAGTCAGAGCACAGCTAACTCACAGATTGAACCCTGAAACAATCTCTGGGCTGATCAAATTCAGGGCATGGCTAACTCACAGATTGAACCCTGAAACAATCTCTGGGCTGATCAAAGTCAGGGCATGGCTAACTCACAGATTGAACCCTGAAACAATCTCTGGGCTGATCAAAGTCAGGGCATGACTAACTCACAGATCAAACCCTGAAACAACCTCTGGGCTGATCAAAGTCAGGGCATGGCTAACACACAGATCAAATTGGAATTTAGCGTGTTAGGTTTTTTGGGAAGGAGGAAAACCAGATGAACCTGGAGAAAACCCTCAAATCAATACTTATCAAACTCTACTCACTCGTGATGCCGAGTCTGGGAATCGAACCTGACACCTCAGAGAAGAGAGGCGAGTGCTGTGCCACTACACCACCCTTGTTTCACTTCTCTTAGTTATGTTTTTGGTGTTGTATCACCACTGGGTGGGATAATCTTAGCATGAGAACATACCTTGTTGCAAAGTCAGCTGCTTCTAGATCCGGGGCAGGAATCACAAAACATACAGAAGGGATCTCGCTTCTTTGACCTGTAGGTGTGTTGACCTGAATCAAAGGACAGAAGACAGGTTAGTAAGTTACTCTTCAAGGATGGTGATGACAGAAATGACCGTGGCAATGATAAGGAGGGTTTCATTTATTAGTGTATGGGGGGGTCGTCAAAAGCACTTGTTGTCTTCTTTTCAGAATATTACCCCAACCCCCCCCCCCCCCCTTCATAACCCCCCTATATTTCATCCAGTTTATTACTTACCCCCTAAAAAGCTGCATGCAATTAGTAGCAACCTCCCCCCCCCCCATACACTAATAAATGAAAGCCCCCTCATGGTGGTGAAGATGGTGATGGTTGCAAGAGCCATAATGATTTTGTTGATGTGTGGTAGAAGATATTGATGGTGATGATGATTGTGGTGGTGATGATGCAGGGATGATGCAAAGATGATGATGATGATGACAATAATAAATATATTATTACTAACCTTCCAGGCATGATGCTCAGAGTTGTCTAAGAGTAAGCATTCCTCTCCTTTTTCTGTTGCATTCTAACAAAGCAAATAAACCTTGCAGTTAATTCCAATGATTTGAAACTCCAAAAGGCAATTCCAAAACCCCTTAAAAACAAATTCTGAGCTGATCTAGATCAGGGCATGGCTAACGCACAGACTGAATTGGAATTTAGAGTGCTAGGTTTTGTGAAGGGAGGAAAACTGGAGAATCTGGAGAAAAACCCTTGAGTCAAGAGAGAGATCTAACAAACTCTGCTCATATGTGACGTAAAGTCCAGGAATCATACCCAAGACTCCAGGGGTGAGAGGAAAGTGCACTAGCAATACATCACCCTTGTTTGCAATAGACCTTTTCAGCTTGGGCATAATGTTGACCATTCAGACCATGTATCATTCCCTAAAGTATCATTTCTCTAGATGTATGAATATATATGAATATGGATACAACTCAAACAAAGAATCTTATTCTCAAGAGAATGACACATGGTCGAAATAGGAAAACATTACACCCAAGCCGATAAGGTCTATTAGTAAATATATAAAATAAAATATAAATAAATATAAAGAATTAACAGTGGAATCCACCGAGTGACTCTTCCTCCACTGTATTCCAATTGGAATTTAGAAGTTGTTAATTTATTAGAATTCATTAGTTTCTCATCTTACCTGTATATTCTTGTAGCTACAGGCTGATTTCACAGGTGTCTTTTCTTTTATCTTTGCTTTTCTTTTGGGCAGAGGAACAACTTGTCTGCTCAACAGCTGTAGAGAACTTATAGTGTCTTTATAGTCTACTAATTCTTGTTTCATTTCCTGAGAAAGAAATTTTTATCAAAATATTAGTCAATTAAAAACGACCATCTCTTTGAAGTTTATGAGATCCTACCTTGTTTTTAAGGATTTACTAAAATATTGGTCAATTAAAAACTATCATCTTTTTAAAGTTTTAAGACCCTGCTTAGTTTTCAAGGAATTACCAAAATATTTCATCAATTAAGAACAACATCTCTTTGAAGTTTATAAGACCCTTACTTTTTTTTAGAGAACGTTTGGAGAGTTAAAATGAAATATGAAAAATGGAGATTAAAATGGTAAATGGGATTTGAAATGAGACTGAATTTTGTGGTCACTAGAAATGGGAAATTAAATTTTGACTTCTCAGTTTAGGAGCCAGTGTATCTCAATAAACCCCTTCACAGTTCCCTGTGCCATCTTCAAAGGTAGTTGTGCCTTTGCATCAAAACAAGACGATCGGTGAGCTTGCAATGATGTAAATAATTGTGCAAAGATGTTAAACAAAAAAGGTCTCTATCATTGCAAGCTCAGCGGTCACCTTGCTTCAATGCAAAGGCCTGGCTACCTTTCAATATGGGAACTGTGCAGGGACTATTGGTTACAAGGTGTGAAGTAGTGGCCTGCCAATTGTCAGGAAAAATGTCAGGTTTGGCTGCCCAAAATAATGGTGAACTGCCAAATGGATAATAAAAATAATGGCAGGCAAAATTTCTGGACTGGCAGGCTATAATTTTTTCCTATTTTGAGCCCTGGGTTTGTGTGCCTTCAGAGCTGGTAAAGTGTGCACCCTCAGCTCCTGGTAGACCAGCCACTAGCCGAAGGACACTGATATTAAATAAGGCCTTTAAAGAGTATGTTACCGAGTATCCCTGACATCACACAGAGGTCAACAAGCCATAGACACAAAATTAATTCATAGACACAACTGATTTCATCACCACAGTGGAGTTGAAAAATATGTTTTAGAAATCCTGTATAATCTTTGATGGTATTCTATTTTTTTCTTTTCTCTTCTACATTCCTCCCTTCTTTCTACTCTTTCTTCCTTTTATACTGTATATTTATTCATTTTTTTGAGGGGGGAAATTCCTTGTGTTTTGTCTGGGTATGTTCTAACAAGTTTTCCAGTAACTAGTAAATAATATATCAAGAAAAGACAATCTTTTCCAACATACGAATAGTCAGTTTGGTAGCCCATTTAGTTCATCAAACACTAGGTTCACTGTCATGCTGTTTTTGCATATTTAAAACTGTTATAGAAAATGTCACCATGCTAAGCTGCCTTTTACTGACCCATTAAGAATTTGAATTTTTGCCAAGAAGAGATTTAATATGCATTATAGTTCAGTCATGATCATATGCTATTGGTTCTGTTGTAACAAAACAGGAAATTCAAGACCTTATTATGTTATTAACTGGAATTTGTCTCTTGCAAAATATTGTCTCAGAAAACCATTAAATATTACATTTTACCAAAATATACTCATTTCAAAACATCAGTATTCCCGATTTTTTATACTATCAAGGAAAAATTGAGTTAAAATAGATTCATTATCTTATTATTCTATCAATATTATTACTATGATTATTTAAAATCAAGCCATTCTCCCTCTCAATGACTCCCTCGCAATCCAATAGTGGTCGAATATTTAACTTAAAAAATAATTGGGAATTTTTTTCGTGTAAAATTGGCAATTTTTCCAGACAAACAATATAAAATTGATCAAAATTACCAGTATTTTTTTTGGAATAATATTCGCTTAACAAATATTCCAAATAAGTTCAATACTACAGTCCAATTATCAATTTTACAAACAATAGATGTTCAACGTTAGATAGGACACGACATTGTTCACTACCATTAGGGGTCTATGTATATATAAATTTTGAGCAAACTTTAGCTCCCAAATTAACCTTAAACGATAAAAGTAAACGAAATCTCGATCTCTGATATCATTATTAAAATTTTGAGACCAAAACCTGATCGATCGTACGCGAATCCCAACCTAAATTTCGAAAATCAATGCCCTGAATCAACATTTTTACAAATATTATATTTTAATATTTACCGAAATCATCGAGCTCAAAAGACTAACAAGAACAAATACGCAGTTCATTTACTTTAGCAGGGAATACAAGTCAAATTAAATAGTGTTAAAAATTATAGTGGAAAGATCTAGACTCAATGCATCAGCCATGTCTGGCTTCCAAGCGGAACTCAACTGGAATTTGTTTACAATATTTTTGCCCGTCTCCAGCTTTCAAAAAAGGTTAAACGAGTTTCCTGACAACTCAAATGGTTTTTATAACAATTAGAGAGTTTTTTCTAGAAATGCAGAGCGAAATCAGAGTTTTTCTTTTGTATTTTCCAATTATTTTATCGCCTTCAGGTCGCGCGCCAAAATTTTCATATTTTGTAGCTTTCACGTGAAGACACTGGTCCACGTGTAATAATCAATCAATTCTAAATTGAATATTGTCCAAAATCTCGTGAATTTTGAAAGAAGCTTACCTGTTTAAACTGTAGCATATCGGTGACAACTTCTTTAAAAGAGGGCTCGATCTCGTCCGTAGCATTAGTTTTAGGAGAGCGAAGTATTAAGACATACCTCTCCGGCTTTGAAACACTCGGTGGGACTTCGTTTTGTTGAAATATATCTTTGACATAATCTAAAGAATATGCTACAATAAGACCTAGTTGAGTCTGTCTTACGACTGGAAAAGCGTCCAAAGGGATGTCTGAGCGAAGAAATTCGTTATTAGCGGGAAGAACTCGTTCCCTCCAAAACTTTTGCCATCGACTGTTATGGAGAATATTGTCATGGTCAAACGCAGATTGAGTCGAGTTTTTCCACCGAATAACACTCGCTACGCTGTTGAATTGTCGTTTTAATAAGGAATATGCGAAAACTGGAGGTCTAGAAAGCATATTTGCTGTCCATGTGAACGGAGAAGTCCAGAAATTCGGAGACGATCGTTCCCTTGATACTACTGCTTCGTCTCTTTCTTTTAAAACAATATATACGATTAACGTCAGGGACGACAACAGAACAAGAGTGGCAGTGAATAAAATAAATGATAAAATAGGAAAAAGACTCCAGTGCAGTGCTACACACATAGTATATTCATCCGTGCTCCACTGCAAGTAAAAATATCCAAGATCATGGACGATGACCTGTTGTGTTTGAAGATGGTAGCTTTGCAACAACCCAGTGGACCTCAACCAAAGTCAAAAACGTGCTGGATCGTACTAGATTTAATAACTTAATTTACCAAAGCTTCTGCACTCTATTAAGACAAAAATCTTCCTGTTTCTTCTTTTTGATATCGTGACCAGTAAATGTTCTCTGTGACAAGCTAATCGAATTCAACAACTGCATGTTTGAAGTTCAAGTTATTTCTGGTGCTTCAGGTAGAGTCAAAATGCCACAGCCAAGATGCTTAAAAATTTGTATTCATCTTGAACATCTAAGTAAATACAGCATTCCTTTATACAACACGGTGTTCAGTTTTGTCTATCTGAGGTGTAAAAATAGGCTCCCGTCGCGATTGTCTCAACAGAAACGAGTATAAACATCACATCTAGCATAAGAGACAGTAATTCAACGCGAGTCCACACACACATGAGCCCACACAAAGAAAATATCAAAATGCATAATGATTTTAGCGCCTTGCTAAATATTTATGAAACGGGACCATAACTGCCTTGAGAGAACTCTTTATTCAACCACTACCTGCTTCAAGCAAATTGTTAACACCTTTAAGCGGTTTCTAACTGCTCTTTAATGGGATTTATAAGTATTTAGCTTATTTTTGAAATGATTTTTGAAAACTTTTAGGATCGCGTGACTTGAACCTAAGTGACTTGCGTTACATTTGAACGATAATGGTTTTGCATGTAGATTCGTGTTCCGCTTTATGTCAATGGCCATATATCAATCTAACAGGTATCGAGTCACGAAAATAAAAATATAATTTAAAGCACAACTCATTCTATAAAACTATAAACATATTACGAATTTATATCCTAAGTGGACATCACTTAAAAGTTTACCCCACAAAAAAAAATCCGTATTTTTGCTAGAATTTGTTAAAACCGAGAGACCATGATGGTCTCTTGGTAATTACAAAATATTTAGATTTTCAAAAGCATTTTGTTTACAGGAAAAATAATTAAAGAGAGTGTAAATGGAAGTAGACTTTACTCTTTGAATAAAGTTTGTTCTCATTAAAATTCGGATGGAAGGGAAATAAGTGGGACAGGAGTGGGAAGAGTGAAAGAACTTTCTTGTGCTACGAATAAAACCTATATTGTATTGCAGAAACCTTGTCTATTCAAAACTATTGTATTTCAGAGTTTCATTGCCCTGGGGGGACTTTGTTTGCGATAAATTTTCGGCTGTGGCTTTCAAGAATTCGAGATGGAGTTATCCACCCACACACAGCGTGGTAAGAATACAAAAGTCAGTCATTAAGACACTCACCGATAGTTTCGCAAGGCGTTCTTCCGCTGTGCCCCGGTCTGGTATTGCTTGAACATCGTATACATTGTTAAGATCATCAATTAAACGAACCATTTTCTGTTCAGCTTGACTTGCGTCTCCGAAAAACTGAAAACAAAACACAAATTAATGAATGTTTCTAGACTTTATTTTTTCTAGGGGTAGATAATTTAATTATTGTTTTTCGTAAAACAAACAAAAAAACAGGAAACCAGAGATCAGCTGTTCTCTTGAACGCCCGTTTTGGGTTTTTTGATAATTAAAAATTTACGAAATATTTTGTTTTAACTTCATTCTTTTTCAACATCTTTGTGAATCTAATAAGCTACTTTGTTTCTAGCTCTTTCTCTTTTAATTTCACTATATTTCTGCGATTCTCGTTGATTTTTACTCTTCGATTTAAGAGAGAAAATATGTCCATGACAAGCATACAATCTTTCTTAAATCCTTTTCTCTTTCTATCTTGTCGGATTTTTCCATCGTCTCCTGTTCTTTCTGCATGCAGAGACAAGAAGGTCACGTTTCCTTGGCAACAGCCCACGTGTATGAATGTTGGACCCTTCTTCCACATGGTTAGATGAGTTATAATATTCAGCTCACCTGATGATATGTCTGAGCGTGTCTAAAGTGTTCCTTGAATGCTATGGTTAGCTGCTTTATCCACCACCATTGGTTCTTCATGGCGCTTAAGTAAGCCTGTTAGAACATCAAGAAAATCGTGAAAACTGAGTACAATATGGATTAAAGTTTTTTTTTTCTATCTAAATTTAGTTTCCGCGTCACTTATTTTTCTGGGATAGGCAGTTACAACTGAACCATTTTTTCTCCTTTTCTTTTCTTCCCTTCCCTTTTCTTCTCTTTCTTTCCCTTCTCTTTTATTTCATCATTTTCTTTCTGATGACCTCAGCTGTTGCGGATTTGTCTGTCATATAATCTTTTGCCCTACAGATAAACTAATTAATTCTAAATGGTTTTTTTAGGCAGAATATACCCTGCGGCAATTTTGTTATGCGAGGCCAGATGCGACGCAATTATTGGACACATGGGGAGCTGTTAGGTGTGATGTGTGATGTGTGCGGTGGGTGGTGGTTGGGTGGTGGGTGGGAGTAGGGTAATCGAGCGTGGTTGATATGAAGGGCGCAGTGGGTGGTGATGGACGGGCTGTGGGTGGCAGAAGGGATGGAGCATGAGTGAGACAGTGGAGGCTGAGAAGGCTGAGAGTGATGTATCATATTGGGTTGATGTAATCTGCACGATGGTAAGGTGGTTTTGTAGCTGTGTAAATAGAGACTGTTTTGAGGTAGGAGGAGAATGTGGGAGGGGAAGCTGAAAGTTATATTATGGAGCATGTCCCTCCTCAGTGGACAAAAAGATGTTTGTAAATAAGGTGCGCAGTGGGTGGCGGTAGTTGTCACTGTGTGGGGTAGGGTAGGGATTGGGTAGAGGGAGTGGTGAGGGTATATACATGTGACTAAACAAGGTCTTACCTCAATGGGTCCAGGAGCAGGGTGTTTAGACTTGATCATTGATTCTCCAGTTTTAACAATATCGTTAAATTGCGGTTCGTGTTCACGAATCTCGTACGATAGTTCCTACAATTACGAATAAATCAAAGTCAATAAAAATAAAAATTGTAAAATCAAAGTAGGTGAAGAGAAAAAATACCCTGAATAAAACACTCTATGCACCCTTCCTCGAGATAGATTTCTCATGTGATTCCTGTGCTTGCATCCCCAAGCCTGTCCAACATGCACAATAGACCATATTTCGTATGAGTGTGAAAAGTCACGGCACGGTTAAGGCACAGCGCGGACAAGCCACCGAATTTCGAATGTTTTCATACGATAAAGCACTGACACGGTTACGGCAAGGCGCGGTCCATGCCATAAATTTTTCATAGTCATACGAAAACTGCTCTAAACAATCCTTGCGTGACAACTTGAATAAAACCGAAAAACGTCAAAACTAACACCACCTCACCTCTCCATAAAGTTTAAGGTCGGCAAGATCGAGGTCAGGTCGGGCCCAATCACGTGAAACCTCCGGTTCTTCTCGCTGGTTCATCCATATCAGTTCTTTTGTTGCTTCACTCATGAATTCGACTAAACTCTTCAGATTCTTCAGCCGATCGACGGACAACGCCTGTTAAAATAATAAACGATAAGTAAAAACCTTTAATTATGGGTTTCCTGTGTTCAACAGGAATTCTTGGGCGTTTTTTTTTTTTTTTTTTTTTTTTCCTCATTTCAGACCATATGTCATTCCCTAAAGTATCATTACTTTGTTTAACAGTTTCGCATGGGAAGAAGTTTAACATCAATATGGATACAGCTCAAACAAAGAATCTTCTTTTCAAGAGAACAAGACGTGGTCTGAGATAGGAAAACATTACGGCCAAGGTAAAGAGGTCTATTTTCAAATTCAGATTCGTCTGCGCACTTATTAACAACAAATTGGAAAGCCCTTTTTCTTATACTTACCACAAGTACGACATATTCTTCATTCAGTTGGACAATTTTTGGCTTCAATGTTATATCCTCATCCTACGGAAAAAACAGAAGTGCTACGGTCTAAGCCTGGAAATAATTAAGTCTGCGTGCGCCAGATCTAGACCCACCTTTGCGTTAGAAAAAATCAAAACAGTGCTCGCGCTTGCGTGCGCATCGCTCAAAGTGGGTCAAGCTCTGTGGAGACTGTCCAGACAGTCTGAATCCACATATATTTTACTCGACTCAGCTCTTCTTCTTCTTTCCACAAGCGGAGATGAAAGACGATCACACTGAACTTGTTAACTAACTTAAGTTCACAGAATGAGTACTGGTATGTCATTTATGAAACTACAGTCATACGAACTACACGATATGTACCTGGAATTTCTTGACTCGTGCCAGCTCCTCGTTAAACGCAATAATCATATCATGCTGTCCGTAGTGGTCCTGAAGACATTTTTCAGAGGAAGGCAAATCTAAGCCATATCCAGCCTTTTCCATCGAGCTCTATTGAAAAGGAGAAAATGGTTAGTTCGACATGACAACCAACAAGTAGACAAGGATTCAAAGATAGACGAAGCGGATATTTTTACGCGCAAAACGTGCGGTCGTAAGACTGTAAGACGGCACGACACGAGGCACGGTCACGGTCACTGTATTGAATTGACGACATCCTTTAAACCAATCACAACGCGAGATCATGAACGATTATCCAATCAAAATGCCCATACGCGGCAACGTGGAATGTCACGTCTGTATTTTTTCATTATTATTATTTTTCCTTTTGCCCTACCTCGTCTATATATATGTAAGTCTAAAATAAAGATATAGTTTTCGTTGCTCAGCTCGATTAGCTTTATATAGTTATTCTGAGCAACTTTTACCTTTTTTTCCCAGTTAAATTTATATATTCATAAATTGTAAAACTATGGTATCGTAAGGTAATAAAAAGAAATTGTTGTTGTTGTTTTTGTCAGTTTCATACGAAATCTACTACAAGTACCTTTCTCTCTCTGACCCATAATAGCATTGCATCCAGGATGTCAGCTTTGCTGCCAGGTTCTCCCTTCTCAAGTCCAAACTGTAAGCGTATTGCCTTACGCCTTAGGGGGGAGGCGCCAGGAGATATGCCCGAGTCCCATGACATAGAGGAGGGGATAGACTCTGATGACGTCACGAATGTTCGACTTATTCGTTCTATAAGATAAAACGTATTTCAGAACCAAAATAGAGAAAAAAAGAAAAAATTCGTTTTTGGACTCTAGTCATAAGGACAACTATACGTTTTAAGATCAATATTTTGTAAACATGCTCTTTAGGAGCCAATGGACAAATTGTCAAATGTGACCAAAATTTAGTGAATGCGGTTTGTAGATACGAGGCCTTGTAATTTGGGAGAGGTTGTATTTTGGTCAGAAACTGACATTTTTGTAAATACTTTACTCTAGTTCGACAGGACTTTTCGCAAGTTTGGAGCAACATTGAAAAAAAGAAACACATAGTTTTGGGGTATCACTGCCAGATAAATATAAAAATTAATCGTGAAGGTAGCAAGCAGCCTTGTCATTTTTTTGCTCTGCTGTTTAGATCTCGTTCAAAAAAGTTAGGAATTATCTCCTGTACCTTGAGGGATGGTCTCATCAGACGTCACCCTAGACACTGTAGTACTGGATTCAATAGGTTCTCCAGATGCTGTCTTGTATGTTCTTTTAGTAATTTTAATAATTTTTCTAGTGGACATCAATGTGTCTTCGTCCATGGGGGATGGACCTGCCTCAGCCGCATCTGCTACGTCTGGTTTGATTGGTCGTTCGAGCTTTATTTTCTTTCCTTCTGACGTTGATACTGTGTCGTAGCTCATCTCAGATGCGAGTCGCTCCAACTGAATCTTGATGTTTTTCCAACGAACATTGATGTTTTGTACTCTGTTGAAGAAATGTCAAAACAAGTGTGAGAATTTTCTTCTCATTTCTGTCCCCCCCGGATTTACAATACACCGTGGAGCTTCTTGGGGGGAGTCTTAAGTCAAGACGCAAACACATCCAATAAAGTATAATCTTTGTGACTGAAAAAAAAAACTCGCCGCGCGGAAGCACAGCTCCATGACTGTAATGATGCCGTGCCTTGGAAGCGTTGCTCGTCCTTGACTATCCGGGGCATCGAATGACAAGCTTTTGTGAGAAAACCTATATTGGAAAATGCTTAGGAAATCCATTCCTTACAGGTTGGTTGTCGCGCAAGTGCTTCTGTGAAAATAAGCTTCACCGTATAGTATTAATGTTTATCATGAACACCTGTTTTTCAGTTCAGTAGCTCTTGAATAGTGACCAGTGACAAGAAGCTCCGAGCCAGAGATCATGTGCTTGATGCTACTCTCGAACATCTACAACAAAGAACAAAGATAGCGTAACAATTGAATGATGGATTCCTTGAATGATAACACCGTACCTGCTCATGATTGGTTTACTACCCTTCCGTGCCCCCCTTCCGTGCTCCCCCCCCCCTCCGTTCCTGACAGAAAAACCCAGAGGATTCCCTGAACACGTACAATGTTCATATTCTTGTACTGTCAATAAATAAGGTAAAGGCGGTTGATATTCTTACCATCAAAGATTTTTCAATGTTCGTGAAGTGTTTTCGTCGAGTAGCAACATCGGTTTTGCCACGATTTTTTTCTTCCTGTAAAAGAAATTCGTTTGAGAAACTAAACGTAGGGACGAGACGGACAGACAGACAGACAGACTCACTGAATCACTTGCTCACTCAAACTGTCGGACGGACGGATTGAGAATAGATAATCAAACAAAAAGAGGAAATTAAAGACAAATAAAGGCCACAGAAACAACAACTTGATACAACAGATACAAAAATAGAAGCAGACAGCGGCACACAGAAAAAAAGCCAAGTGAACTCGCTCTCTTCTAACGAACCCCATCGTCTGACAGCGTTTACTATTCCATCAAGAAATTAAAAGTCAAGCCCTGACTTCCTTGACAAACATGATTAATAGTGATTGCTTTGGGCTTCACTCAAATAGTGAATAATGTTTGAAATTATCTCTACTTCATATCGCCAGACATACCGCCTTGATTCGGTCCTCGATGTCATCGAGCGAAGCGTCCACCAACATCGCCTGAAAACAACGAAATTCAAAGAATATCTTAAGTTCAATTCCATTAGAATTTTCCAATGATTTCCAATAACTTTTGTATCAAAAGAAACTTCAATAGAAAGACCGAATAAATGTTTCTATATCGAAAACATTCTCACCTCTTTATGAATTTTCTCGGCTACTTGAGACATTTGTTCTAACCTAAAAAACCCCACAAAATTCCAAACATTATTTTCAAGATAACGCTTGTTTCTTGATTGAAGTTCTATCCATAAGTCATTCGTTTAGTCAGCCAAATACTTAGCCTTTCGATAAAGAATTAATCCGATAACTTACCTCGTAAGTTCAATTCTCAAAGATTTGTTGTAGCTATCTTGTATTTCGACTAGTTTCGTCCAAAGCTTCAAAAAAATGAACGGCAAATTTAACACCTTTTCAACGTTTGCCTGGTACAGTTCCGAACAATTCGGTATTATTCAAGATAAATTTGCCGCCAAGTGAGAGAGAGGATATATTTGAAGTACAATATTAATTTAAGACAAATAAAGAATGCTATCAATCTTAATGTGAAGTTGTAAAGATTGTCTGGAAGTTTATTTAAAATTTAAATTCGCACAATTGGCGTTCGTCCAATTTGTTTGAATTAGTTGGGGAGATTTTTTGTTGTTGTTGAAAATGTTGGTTTGAGTGTAAAAAAGTTATTACAAAAATGGATGGGAATTTTTGCATGGCATTTTTTAGCGAATTTTGAATGAGAGGAAAAAATACAGGTTGAGTTATGACTGTCAAATGGCTTTCCAATCTGAACCAATCAGAACACGAGAAAAAAAAACCTGTCAAATCACAAAGCTTACATAAGGAAACCATTTGAGAGTTAGGGTAACGTAACGGTTCACACTCAAATACAATATTCACAAACCTTATTTCGTCAAAACAAAACAATAAAAACAATAAACAAACAAACAAGCGATAATATACATACCACTTCGAGTTCTCGAGGGCTACAATCTTTGGGGAAGTCGAGCCATGTTGTCATTGGACCATAAAGTGCCTAAGAGAACAATTTTAAAAATATTAAATGTCAAGGAAAAAAGTTTGCTTTTGTCGACCGCTATTATCATTTCTAAATTATTCGCTCATAAATTTGAAGGTTTTCAACGATCAAGGAAAACTGACAAACAAACCCCGCCCTTAAACTTTAAAATTACTAATATTCTATGAATTTTTTTAGATTTTTTCCAATAAATAATATGTAAATGATGCATTGAGTTTAGCCCCTAATATCACGAATAATTTAGTTGTTTTTACCGTTATTTCTATTTTGACAGTTAAATAAAATAGACTTTAAACTAGTGCATTAAACTGCAGGTGTCGAATTTCACATTGAACTGTAATTATTCTAATATATTCACAAGGTGCAAATGTCACTTCCTCAAGGGCGGGTATTCATCAACTTCGTGAAAAATTTAGATATTTTTCGTAATATCGTATCCTATCTATTCCCCATAAGTAACTTGTAAAATACATTGCTAGACTTCATAAACGACAAATCACGAAACTCAGACGAAAATTCAAAAATTGGGATGGGTGAAAATTATTTCTTTAATTCGTACAGCTGTGCTTATGAGTAAGCGTTTAAAAAGGAACAACATTTGAAAATACAACCAATACCTCCCTTCCAGGGGTGGGTATGGTACAAGAGACCAATAACTCTCATCAAGGCTGGGGTGAGGAAAAATGATAATTTAAAAAATCTTTCTCCGAGAAGTATGAGAGACAACACTTTTAAAAAGGTAGGAGACCACAAATGCCAGTCAAATGAATGAGAGCAAGAGAATGGGTAGAAGGGAAACTCTTTATATGAAGAGGATGTGTGAGTTAAGGTAATTGCCAACCTAAACTTGAGTGAAGTGAAGTATTAGATAAGAATACACACTTACCTGAAGATCTTTGTGAAGCATTTTAACAGAGTGTCGTAGTGTGACCATGTCAGGGTATTCAGTAATGCGATAACGATTAAAATCCAATATCAATTCCTAAAAAAATGTTTAACAATATATTAGACAGTGACCTGACTCTAAGAAAAACAACTCAAATTATTCCTAAAGAAAAACTGCTGACAACACAAGACACTTGACCATCGACTGTATTTCATCCATCACTGTACTCTGAAGAGGACTTCCGCTCAGGTTGTCGAAACGTCAGTCACCGCTAACAACAGTCTTTCTCAAGACTACACTCACTCGGACGATCACACAACTCACTATACTGCTACTACTGGGTTCAAGCCATCTAAGCTGGTTTACACTTGACACAAGTATAAGCATAAGCATAGGTATAAGCATAAGCATAGGCATAAGCATAAGAAATGTTATGTTCTGCCTGTCCACACTTGATTTTTTAACTTAAGCAGAAGCAAAATAAAATGGAAATGTTTTCATTTTCTTATGCTTATATTTATGTCAAGTGTGAACCAGCCTTTACTCTCACAAGATAATTGAATTCCAAAGAAGTCACACAAGTTATTCCTTACTGATTCCTTACCTTAACACCATGAATCGTTCTGGGGATTTGCTGTCTTTCTATGCGGATGGTAACTTTGATGATCTGGTCAGCCAACATCTTAGCGTAACTGCAATATTCTTCGTATTTGAGCTGCTTTTCCTTGAGAAGATAATAATATGATACGATGTTATGTTTTTACAGAAAAAAGACAATTCCAATAATCTCTCTTACTTTTTGATAAATGAATAAAATCAAGTGCGCAAAAAATGCAATGTTAAATGTATGAGATCCGCACGTGAAATTATAATGTCAAGTGTATGGGATGCGCGCATGAAATGAGTTTGTTCAGGGAAATATTTAATTACACATCGATAGGTGCACAGATATACTTGTGCGCAAGGAAATATTACAGTACGCGTATAAATGCGCGCATATTACCCACGTTGATACAGGAACCATAACGTTAAGTACAGTGATGCGCGCATGAAACGAGTTTGTTCAGGGAAACATTTAATTACACATTTTGATGCGCGCACAGATATACTGGTACGCAAGTAGAGATTACAATACACGTATAGATGCGCGCATATTACCCAAAGGTGTGCAAAGTACGGTATGATATAGTTTACGGATGCGTGCATAAGATATGTTCGTAACGTGTAATATAACGTTAAGTACATGTGATGCGCGCATGAAATAAATGTGTTCACAGAAACATTTAATTACACATATCGATATGCGCACATATAAACTGGTACGCAAGGAAAGATTACAGTAAGTGTATAGACGCGCGCATATTACCAATAGGTTTGCAAAGCACGGTATGATATAGTTTACGGATGCGCATAAAATACGCTCAAGGAAAGAAACGAATATTCCATGAATAAGAGGGTAAGAGGAACACGTTTGGAAGGAGTTGTACTACTTACGCTATCGTGCAGAGATTCCTGGACTGACGGCGTTTTGGGGAACACTTCGTACAACGAAGCAACGTACGTCAGGATGGACTTCTCATCGGGGTGTTCAGACGATACCAAGTCTGTTTTGATACAAGGGAAAATCCATTAATGCTGAATACAATGACCGTCGCACCGTTCCATGGCCGTACCGTGACCGTACCATGTGCGGTCTTTCTTTTTCGCAGTAATAGAGCTATTTCCAAAAACGTTGTTGCATGTTGCATGTTGCATGTTGCATGTTGCATGTTGCATGTTGCATGTTGCATGTTGCATGTTGCATGTTGCATGTTGCATGTTGCATGTTGCATGTTGCATGTTGCATGTTGCATGTTGCATGTTGCATGTTGCATGTTGCATGTTGCATGTTGCATGTTGCATGTTGCATGTTGCATGTTGCATACGGCTGTATGTTGCTTATCAAGCTTGAAATGTATTGAAATTCACATGTAAATAATGTCAGCACAAAATTTAAAGAAAGTGTGCTTGAAAAACCTGCAGACTAAATTTGGGGAAATACTATATTGTTGTGACCTTTCTCTGCTTGAATTCACATCACCCATTCTGCATTTTGGTCTTGACATAGAACAAGCAACAAAACCTTCAACAACCTTTTTTCGAAATAGCTGTATACTGTAATAGTATGTGAATTTACCTTCGACATCGAGCAAACGGGGAAGCTTAAGCTCTTTCTCGGCGACATGGAATGCGTACTCAACGTTAGCCTCAGGAGAGGTTTTGCTTAACTTAGAAAAATCCACTAAATCTGGCCTGTGAAACAAAAACATTTCATTACATGTATTTGTCTAAAAATATAGAGTTTAATGTGGCATGATTGTAGGTTGCAGACCTTTAAGGTAAAAAGTGCTTTGTCTAAAAAGTCAGTGGTACCTGTATCTGTGGATTATCGCGTTAAATGCAAAACCGTCCCTCCAAGACGAGCTGAAGTCCTTGATTTCCACTTTAGGATATCTGTATAATACACCAAACACAAGAAATCACTAAACTTGTACTTTTGTAAGAAGAAAAAGGAACTTCATTTCATAAACTATTCATTTCTCTAGCTATTCTCACTCATTCTGCTTATAATGTTCTCGAATTGGGAAGCAGTGAGAGTGCTTGCCTCTCACCAAGGGTACCCTAATGCGAGTCCCGCCAGGCTTGGTGTTGTATATGAGCAGAGTTTCTAGTTGGTTCTCTCCTGTTCTTCGAGGGTTTTTCTCCAGGTTCTCCAGTTTTCCTCCCTCCACAAAAATTAACTTCCAAATTTCAATTCGATCATGGAATGAGAGGCCACAGATTTTTTTTTTTTTTTAACAAAGGTGGGCATGTGCTACACTCCCTAGATTTCCCAGTATCTTGAATATACCTCTTTATCTTAGGTGTAATGTTATTTTTTCATTTCAGACCACATGTCATTCCCTAGTGTATAATTTCTTTGTTTAATGGTTGCACATGAGAAGACACATGAATATGGATACAACTCAAACAAAGAGTCTTATTCTCAAGAGAATGACACATGGTCTGAAATGGAAAAACATTATGCCCAAGCTAAAGAGGTGTATAGGAAAACAGTGACTGTAGGTTTATGGTGTTCCTAGGGACAAAATATACCTCCCCTACAAAATATACCTACCCCTGTGTGACTTTCTGTGACCACACCAAGAGGGCATCTTTGGGACTCAACTCTTCAACCCTCTTACCAGCCACTTCAACATCCAGATCAGATATCTATAAAAAAAAAATAGAAAAATTGATTTAATGGTAGATTAAGGGAAGCACAACAAAGTGGGGAGGGTGCTTGCCTCCCACTAATGCGACCCAGGTTCAAGTCCTCGGTGTTGTATGGGGCTCGGTGTTGTATGTGAGTAAAGTTGTTTGTTGGTTCTCTCCTGTGCTACAAGGGTTTTTCTGGGTTCTCCAGTTTTCCTCCCTTTTCAAAAACCCACTTCGAAATTCCAATTGGAATGCAGTGGAAGAGCCATTCCGTGGAATCAATTGTTTTATTTTATGTATGATATTTCTTATTCAAGTTTTATGAATTACCTGGAAATGAAGAATGATTATCCAAACCAGTCCAAGGGTTAGCTTTGTATTACCATCGACAATATCATCACTGCGAATGTTCACCAACTTTATCTGATGAGAGGGAAATTAAAATAGGAACTTGAAAACTAAAATTGAGAAATGGGAAATAATCAACAGGAGCAAAAAGAAAAGTTTATTTATCATTTATTTATTTATTTATTTATTTATAACAAAAGTTACACCTCATAAAATGTGGAATGGGAAATGGGAATTGAAATGGAAAATGAATTTAAAAATGAAAATGAAATTAATTTGTGAGAAAATTATTAAATATGTTCATGCATTCATTCATTAACTTTGATATACACTTATTTCTTAAAAGGTTGAAGAGACAAACAGCAAATGGCAATTGGTGATTGGTGATTGCATGTCTGAAAGAAACTGTGGGATAATAAGAAGTTCTTCCTATTCTTAGCTAAACAATGCCGGCACCATTCAGTGAAGAACTTAGATGAAGAGTAGTATGGTTTGTTATTCTTGTGAATTTTCAAATGAAAAGGTTTCATTTTCACCAGTGGCCTATCATTGATTAACAATTGCCATACACCACTTCAACGGTTCTTGAACTAGCTATATGTATAATTAATAACCATTATCTTTTACATATTGATCCTCCAGCCTATGTTTACTACCTGCTGTTTCACATATGGCCTAGAATCCTTGGCTCTCGAACGTTTTTAACTTAATTGAACCCCAGCGAAACCACCCCAGCATGTGTTATAGTTATATCTTGCTGACAATTATTATCCCCATGAATCTAAAGTGGAATAGTTGGGTCCCTGGTGGATGTCACACAACACACTATTTTTTTAAATATACAGGGTGTCACACAATCTAATTTCTAATGCCATTATTTCTGTCACACAATCCACTATCCAGAAAAACTGCCAGATGTCACAGAGCCTCTACTCATGAAATGTTTACCAACAAATTCTAGAAACCCATCAAAAATTGTCACACCCAACAACATTTTTGAGCCTTTAGTTAACATTGAAGAGATCAAAATTTAAAAAGAAAGAAAGAAAGAATCAGTACATATTATAGAAGTATTATATACTTAGAATGATAAGTGTACAAGTAAAGCCTTGAATACAATATCTGATGAGTGGTACCACAGCAAACTTACATTTCTACTCTCAAGAAATTCCAGCGCAGTCTGAACATTTTGTAACATATGAAACCTTAACTGCCCTCTTTCTCGTGCCTGTAATGAGGATAATGGAGAGGATAAATTAATTATTATAACATGTATATAAAAATAACAAAGATATTAAACATTTTGCTCAAATAAAATATAGTATATACCCCTTTCACGTGACGTCAAAGCAGCTCAATTTGGAAGACAAAACAAAATAAATTCAATCTCCTGAGAATTTGAACCTATTGTTTTGTTCTCCAAATAGTCCCGCACAAATGTTTCAGTACGAGGCTCTATGCTAAATTAAATTCATTCTTTTCTCCTGTCACGAATCACTGAGCATTTAACACAGAGACTCACATAAAAAACATTGTGCGTGACAAGTGAAGTTCTTGGAAGTAGGCTATTGAGCTGCAAGGAGTCTATAGTTCAGAAAGAGACACAGGAGGGTGGATCCACCACCACCACTGTATGCTGCCAAGCACTACCCACTACTTTTAAACATCAATTTCAGGTACAGATCTAGGGGAGGGGTGCAGGGTGTGCGCACCCCTCCCTAGATAAGCTGATAATAATCTATTGCATTGTTGGTGCTTGAGATTAACATACCAAGTGAACACCACAAAGAACTTCCAACAACTGGAGTAAATTTTCCCCATCTCGGAGTTCTTCATACAAGTCAAGGATTCTTATTTTTCTCTGTAAAAAAAATGCAAAAGATAATAATGAGCAGATAGCATGATGCTCATACAAAATCTAAATAATGACACACCTCCAACAAAATGATACTACAGGAAGCTTATAAGAAGGCTTTGTTGTACAAATTAGACTAAAATTGTCCTATTTCATTATTACATCACTGCTTGTTTTTGAAGGGGACAGAATCATCTAGAACAAAAATTTGTACAAAATTTCCTCTGCTAAGAACATTTTAATCTTTAATGGTTTCCAAATATAAGGTGTATCAATGTTTAAAAAAAAAAATTTATTGCATTTGATGGCTGTTAACGCTTTCTTTTCTTTGCTCTATAAAATACATTTTATGTCAATTTTCTTTGTGTTGTTCCTTTTTTGTCCTCCTCTCACGACCATGATCCTTAGATTATAATCTATTAACAATAGATTATTTTGATGTGACGTCATAATGAAATAGCTGGGCAATTAATAATAATTATTATTATTATCATTATTATTATTATTATTTTATATTATTTTATTTTATATTATTATTATTATTATTATTATTATTATTATTATTATCATTATCATATCTTTATTTTAACTTCTAAAATTTATCAGTTTATACACGCATGTTGTCTGGTGTTAATACATGAGCAGAATTATAATTAGCCTTCATCAAATATATATAAAGCTTTAAAATTTGTTCATGACAGCACAACTATTTTTTACTGGTTCTGAAAACCTCAGCATAGTAAATGTTACTTGAAAATCTAAACAATTTGAATTATAATTATAACAACATATAACAACAGGTTTTACTTCAATAGAAATTAATTATTCTATCCAATTAGTTTATAAATTTTTTTTATACCTCAAAACTACTATTGATATTTCAACCATTATTTATTTCTTGCAAGAACGTTTATGAAAATATTTCTACATATTATTAGGCCCAGTTCAGACATCAAACTTTTGCGGCATCGAATCTAATAGCTGTTGCATGCAAATTAAATGCAAATGAGACAACAAGATCGACCCGATAGCCTCACTTGTATAATTCTTAAAACAAAAAAATATCTTATTTGCATGCATCTCTAATAACAGCTATTGCCTTTGATGTTGAGCACCATTTTCTCTTAAACTATTAGAAGTATGTGTACCAAACTTAGCACATGTCATCTCCTGGCACTAACTAAAAGAATTGATGTCTTATACAGTAGTTCTCAGCAGTCTTTTAGCCACTGTTTTCAAAGGCAATTAGATTTGAATCTAATTGTCTTTTAGGTTGAGCACTAGAAGAAGTATGTATACCAAACTTAGCATTTCCTGGCACTAATCAAAAGAATTGATGTCTTATACAGTAGTTCTCAGCAGTCTTTTAGCCGCTGTATTCAAAGGCAATTAGATTTGACACCGAAAAAGTTTGATGTCGGAACCGGACCTTAATTGCTAATTCTGATTTTGTGATTTCTTTGTTCATAGAGGGGGCAACTGAACAATTTCAATGTTTCTATACATTATATAAACCCCTTGTGGTATATTCCCAATGCAGCTAAACTAATACCAGTAGGGGATAAATCAGATTAAATTTTACTCTCAACAATTAAATTTTTTTTTTTTCCTCTGAATTGAGCTGCTCTGAAAATAGCATTTTTCAAGGTTACTAAGAATAGATATCACAAAGCCTTGTGGGATCAAAATGTGGACAAACTTTGTAAAAAAGGCTTTGGTTACAAGGAAAAAAGATCAATATCATTCTAAGCCATAGTTTTTCCATGAATTAGAAACAACAAGATGTGTTTTGGGCTTGGCTTGTCTGCATTTCAATCCCATAATGCATCATTGTGCGTCATCCGTGGAAAGTGATATTGCTTCAAGAGGGGTCAATATAGAATCAAATAGATTAAAGGTATTGTAATTAAATACAACTGAAATAGAATTTATTCTTTAAGAATTTAGTTTTATAATTTTTCGCAAATTAAAATAACTTGGTCAAAAACAAAGGCATAAGATGTGAGCTTACGGCAAAAAGGATGAATCAAGTTCAGTGATATATAGAACACTGAATTCTTTATAGAATTATCTTTTTATCCTTTGTCTTGAACCATATTTTTAATGAAAAAGATTTTCTCATATTCAGAATACAAAAAATCTGATAAGAATTTTCTAGTCCTAACGGTAAAAGGTAAATTACAAAAGTTTTCAAAGCATATGAATTATACTTTTAGACAAAGAGAACATGATAAGATATAACAGAAAACTATGTTGCTATGGTGATTATAACTACACTATTATAGTACAGCACATGGAAGTCTTTTTGATTCAGAAGATAGCTCTGATATAATACATTCTCATATATTATCCACAAAATGCGTACATGCAGCTTCTTTTCAACTATTATTCTTCATTTATCTGGAGAACTTTGTCTTAAGAATTAATTTATCTATTGTTACCAAAGCCTATGAAGACTAACCTGGAAAAGCTTAACACAAAAGAGTGGAATAATATCTACTGGAATAAATACTTTTTGGCTATTTAAAAAACAATTTAATACACTATCTCGTGTTGCATCCACAAAACTCTGGCTTACAGCAAAATACACTTTCAAACTTAATGTTATATTCACCAGATTATATTTTTTTAGGAAGCAGTATATATGACTGGCAAAATTATGTAATTATTTCACTGTACCATGAACAATAAGGTAATTTATTCTATACAACCTTAAAATCTTTAGAAACTTTATTAAAAAGTCCTAAATCAACTGTACAATTTAAGTCTTTGATCATAATACATTACCAGACAAACCAAACAAAAATACAGGCCCAAAGACAAAGGGAAAATGTATTAGATATAAATATTGTCACACCCTTCTATGCATTGTTTACAACCCTTAATCCTTCTGTTAGGGAAATAGGGAAAACAACACTCAAGGTAATTTCATGTTTATAGAGCATTCTATATGAATATTCCTTGGATCTTGTACAGTAACTAAACACAGCAACAAGGGTACTTCAGTTTTAATGTGGCATCTAATATTCTTAATTCCACTTGAAGAAAATTCTTAAAAATTACCATTTTTAGAAATTATTCCTTTTAAACTTTTGGAATAAAAACTTCAAGATAATATGACAAATTTCCTATTTTTCCAGATATTGTTTATTTCACCAGGCTTATCAACCTGGTATTGTATTGTAAAATCTAACAGTAAACAATATTTTCTATGCGTCAAAAAATTTCTCAAATAAATTCAAAATGGACTAGTCTCCTTTTTTTATTTTTTTGGAGAAAATAAGGTTCTTAAAACAAAGTGAAATTATTGAGCATTGTCTGAAGCGAGGTAAAGTAGGTGCTAAGTGACTGATATTTTCAAGTTTTAAGTAAATAATGACGGTAATTTAGTCACAAGAAATTATACAATTCAGGGTTCCGAAGCTAAATTTACAAGTCGTTCGAAACCGTTTATGAAGGAAGCCATTTCAGTGCTACCTAGACGTGCGAATATTTTATAATTTTTTGCATGGGAAAATTTAAAATAACTAAAAAGTCAACTAACGTAGTAATTCGGAGTACTATTTAGATATAATATACTGATTTGAACTAAATCTTTGTCAGAACTTGAAATTTATTGAAATCGGGGATTTAATATAATTGAATTTTTCAATAGTTTATAGTATAAATCTCACTATGTACTTAACTAAATGGCTGACAATACCAGCACGCGTTTTTGAATACTTCTCTAATATCCAAGAGTAAAATTAGGGTGCTAATATTAAACACATATTGTTGTAGGTTGAAGAGGCGGTAATAATAGTTTCTAAGGTGTTGCTTCAAATCTCATTATTGAAGAATACATTGAAGAGTTAAAAATTCAAGTTAAGGACGTTGGAGGACATTTTGTCGAGTTCTTCTTACCTTCTGCAGTCGGTTGTTGACCCATTTGGTGAACGTTTTCTTCTGCACAGCATCTCGGTGATCTACACAAAATGAACGAAGGCAGCTCTTAGCTCTTACTAAATGCATGGCAACGATATTCTCCAAAAATATGAGCACAGAATAAATAGGTTATTGAATCCTTCGCTAGATTCTGTCAGTTAACTTTGAAGTACTAGGTAAATATCGCCCTCGAAACTTCATTATATGGTAACAGAAGTATTAGCGAAAGAGCTACGGAAAAAGCTAGAATTTGTCTGCATTTTGAATGAAAAACTTTGCAAAGTCAGCAGCAGTGTTCAGTTCTTGTCGTCCTGTTATCGGTCGACAACATAAAGCGAGACAAACTCTCGATATTATAACCACAAACTGACTTGGGAATAGTTTTTAAACAGGTCTAATAATCACAATAAAATATTTATAACACAACAACAACCCTCATTTGATGGTTTTAGAATAACAAGAACTTTGACTGAGGCTAATGTGCATAGTAAACTCCCATTTCCCAACCTGGAAGGTTGTGTTTCAACTCGACCATTCGCTGTGCCTCCTCGTCGTCTTCATACGCCTCTTCCAAAATTCCCTCCTTGCGAGCGAACTCGAACTCGAACTCCGCCATTTTGAGTTTTCCAAACTCTTGCTGAGCTAGATTAAGCTGTCTCGCTGGCGTGTCTACGCATTCTTGGATCCGAGTCGCAAAGTTATCATTAATGGTGAGAGTTCGTGACTCCCAAATTTAACAAATGCAGACAGAAAATTCGCACGGAGGTCCAGTAATTGATTTGAAAACACAAGCTCGTGTTCTGTCTTCAAATCACGCTGATGTCCGCAATGTATCTGGTATAATCGACCCCTCTACTCCACAGAATGCCGACTTAAATGATATGCAAGAATGGAGTGAATTGTTGGCACATGGATCTCAATGCTGTAGGGTGAAAAGCACAGTCTCCAGTGCATACTCCGTGAAGTATCGGGGTTCACATCTTGAAATTTGAGAGCCAAAATACGTATTTAGTGGCCTCCACACCTTTTAAAGTCACAGAAACTCCAAACCTTTTCCGTTTCAAATCTCAGCTTTGAAATACTTCCCATTCAATTAAAGTGATTGAGTATTTTTTCTAACAAGATAGTTTGTTGTACAAACATTGTTCATTGATTTCCATGCGTATCGAAAGCAAGAAAGATTGAATAATTTGGGAGCTGGTTTACGTAACTTTACTCCGAATTTGTCCAAGATGTCGTGAGACTCGGCATTTAAGATAACCTCCATTTGACGATAGATGAGTTTATATCGATCAGATACAAAAATTAAATAAGATCTGTACACGATGAGTAAAATAAAAGAAAATTATATTACTAGTCAATACCGGCGAGATCAAGTTTATATTCAAGTTGGCCAAAAAACAGATAATTGACATAAGCTAAATAATAGTAGTAAGCTTAAAGTTGACTGCAATAATTCCTTGGTGTCAAAATATGTTTCCTATTAAGATGTTATGGCGTTGAAGATCAAGATATTTTTCGCTCGGCGATTTTTTGTGGCACTTCCTGTCTACGAGAGCTGAACTGATCAAGTTGTACTCCTCAAGGCTCGAAGAAATATTTAGCTTTACGTTCAACAAGATCAATCAGACAGGTGGCAAAGATGACTTCAAAACATCCAGAAGATATACTAGTGACATCCATTATTGACTCTCAAACATCACGAATACGTTTGGCTACCAAAATATATTATTATCCTTTGGCTTCGATTTTATTCAGCCTTTCCTTGCCCCTCGATATTCGTACATTTTGTCTGTGTATTTAAGACTAAACGAATGGACGTTAGGAAGGACTTACCGGCTATCTTATGTACAGCTCTATCAGCAATAGTAGCTGGACTCTTCGTTCCAGAGCGGCTTCGAGCTCTTCCTAGTGGTGTAGACGGTCTAGACATGGTTTTAGCTAACGTTCAACTCCATCAGAAAACAACCTCACCTACCAAACGACAGAAAACCCTAGACTTGTCTGACTTTGCGAGCCACGTTGTACCGATGGACGGAAAGTTTTCTCAGACCTGTCAAGTTTAAAACCACAATCCGAACATGAGCAACACGAAGATAAGCTCCTTTACACACGATTCGTTTGCATACCTTGGTTTTTGACTGACTTCTAACCACCATTCAAATCCCAGTCGACTTCTAAGTACTAGACCTACGTGGAATGGTCGTCCTGATCGACTCGTTCGACCATAATTTAGTGAGAAGCGTTATGAATATTAATATACGGCACCGAACATCAGCTGGTGATTGGCTAATACGAGCGAGGAGTATTTACAGAAAGTTACCCCATCAATGAATCGGTGGTTTCGCGTGACTGCCCGAGAAAATAGCTCCAATAAGATCGCTTGTAAAGTTCTTAGGGCGTTCATCAGATCATGATTTTTTTTTAAACTACTCCTCAGAACTCACAAGGTATTTTATTTTAGGTTGCGGTGTGTGAGAACAATGAACAAGCTTGCGTGATTTTTGTTGATTTTATTTTGTCGTCGCATTAATGACCTTTAATTCAAAAATAAGTTATTCGTCTCTTACCCTATTCTACAATTTTGAGTTTATTTCTAATTTTTAAAAGCCAAAATTTCATTTTTTCTGTTAATAAGACTGGGATAGAAATAATCTAGATTTGAGTTAGTTTTTGAAAGAATCGGGGAGAAAATATATCGTAAAAAAAGCAATCAATCAGAAATTGAAACTAGCAAAAACTATCCCGCTGTTACCTATACATGTTTGCATGTACAACATACACGATAGTACTTTTCGTAATTTCTAGGTCAATTAATTTCGTAATTTCCGAGAACTTCCCAGAAAATAGATCTTTGATTAGGTTAGACAATAAAACAGTTCAACAGCCCCAATGATATGGGGAAATACTTGAAACATATATTTCTGATCTTGTCTTTTTTTTTCTTCTTCTTTTCTTTTCTTTTGTCGTCCGGTCACCCACCGAGAGAAGTGTACTTTTTATCATATTTCTTTTATTTGAAATCATTGAGTTTTGTTATTAGTATTTTTATGCCTGGCGTAACGATGGTGATGATAGAACATGAGTGTCACTGGTCTCTGTTTTTGTCTATAAAAAGAATTCTTATCGTCGATTTTATCATATTTTGTGTCGTTCATTTACAATTTCCTTTTGGTTGCTTTTCCTAATCTCTTTTTCAGTGTATTATTTACTGTTGTTTACCACTTTATCCGATAATTTCAACAATATTAATCCCTCTTCACACTTAACATTATCAATATATGTAACGCAATACACTCAAGTGTTTACGCATACAACGGTAACGCAACTAATTTATGCACAATCTGTCGTTACACCCGATGTACTTTCAACACCACGTGATTCTAAGGTACACTAGACTAGCCCACGTGCTTTGAATTAAGCTCTTGCCAATCCAGACGGATTTTTCAAAATGAATCTGAATTTCCTAAGAAATTTTCGCTTCTTGCATCCGTTCAAAGAATCAAATCTAAGGTCGTTGATAACTAAGATATTGAAATCCATAAAAACAAATACATACAGCCAACGCCACGCCTCTAAGATTTTTCAAACTATGCGTCATCAATGACCACAGAGCCTGAACAGTAAAACAGAAAGTTCTAGAAGCCCCTACTTCCGACTCCTCAACCCAAACGAAAAGAACTCTCAAGAAAAAATAAAAATCCAATATTCGCTAATTTATTAGTTAAACTGTGTCAACAAAAAAAAACTTTAACACGCATGAATTAAAAAGAACTATATTCAAGTGAAATAACTTGAAACTTTTAAGGAATTTTTGATTAGAAGAATATCGAAATGTTTTTCCTGGAGCAGTATTTGTCCTGCTTTTCTGCTTAACGTTTACTTTCAAGCCCCACCTTTTGAATTAAATGTTAAATATATATATAAAACGAGATTAATATTCCATTAGTATATTACAACGAGGCTGATATCAAAATTTTATGGGCTGCAAGAGATTAAGAATTTAATAAAAACGGCTAATTTTCAACACAACAAAATTCCCGTCAAAACACAAAGCCATAAATATATTGTTTTTTTTCTCGAGATTAATCTTCCCAGACATCAATTTAACCTTTGATTTGGTTTTATTAAAGCTAACTGTTTGTGTAGATAGATCATATTTATTTTTAGCACGCCTCTCCCAGCAATAAAACCAGGTTTTCAACCGGTCTAGTCCAGGTTTGGTATTGACCTAGTATCAGAAAATTTATCAACCAAATGACCGATTAGGTCGGAAATAACTTCACGAATACTTGAGCTCACTTACATATTTCTCAGTCATTAAACCCCGCAAGTATGTATCGCTCAAGTGTAGAATATAACTCAAAATGCTCTCAAGAAAGTCTTTACAATGTGTTGCAACAGACGATTGATTTAATTTAATGATAAAACTTAAGTAGCTAGGACGGATAAGACAATAAGTTAGTGCGTAATTAAGAGTTTAGTCTACTTCGTGAATGCCATTACTATGGTTCCATGGTTCTATTACACACGTCCAATGAGTAAGAAGAAATAATATAAATATATAGGCTAGTGTTCGTGTGCAGTAGACCCTAGACAGACCCCCAAGGCAGCCTTGCCATGCTGTGCATATGATCATGACCACCAACCAGACCAACTACACCTACCTTAACACAGGCAACCCAGTACCACTTTGGTAGTCCTAGTCAAACATTTTCTATCCCCTCCGCTAGTAAGTAATCAAAAACAGAATGCATAGCTTATCTTTGAATCGTAAAAGCCAAAGACGTTTTTCCCTGGTTCACAAACTCTTCATACCGATCAAGACCAACAAAATTATTGATTGGGCTTCCTGTGTCATTTAAGTTCTTGGAAATTAGAATTTCATTAAGATATTTCTCAGAAATAGCACGTTTTATCAATATATTGTGTTAAGAGGTTTTTTAATTCCCTCATCTATTTTAAGCTGGAAGCACGCCATCTGCTCAGCCCTGAGGGCAGAAAAGGGGTTTCGAGAACTGTTGACTATAAAAGTGCCCAATAGCGCTGGAGTGAGGAGACAAATGCACATTCAAATGCACATTCAAAACATTATACGTTGTTTTATCTTTGACAAGAAAAACCTAAATGTTACATTGCACCATGATGGGGTAAAAGAAACCCCTTAGAGCTGAGGATTTGGCGGGAAATTTTACCGCCAAAACGCGCGCGCTCATCCCTCCCACAACTCTGAGACCCTCCCTATATACGCCACTGGTCTTAGCTAATTTCGTAGCTTATGGTCTTTGTAAAGGATTATCGCTAATTGAAGCTTCTATCGGTCTTTTATTTTTCTTTGAAAAAAAATGTATAATTGGTGTTCATAAAGATGTTTGTTCAGTGGTAGCTTGTGACGGCTGTCACGCCTTTTTTAGTCACGTTACCGGAAGTGAAATCGCTCAGAGCTTCATCATTCCATCATTGCTGCACTGTTTCATTCATTTAATACATTTTTTAACATTTTTTTGGCCGGTTATTTGGAATGCGCTCCGTGAATTGATAAAGAAGATAAGATAAACATTCCAGGCCTGTCAACGGAACTGTAACAAAGTTGGAACCGGAAGCAAAGCTGAGGCAGGAATAACAAATTGAAATCTCTGGAAAGGAAACGAGGAAATAGCGTTTTCCGGGTAGAATTATCGCAATATTGACCTTTTGTTATCCATATTACAAAATGTTTTGTCTCGATTCGAACCCTTTTAACATTGTTTATTTGGGGATTGTCAAACACTGAAGATAACTCGTAACACAGGAAGCCCGAGCTTCAAATATCACCCTTCGACAATATTGGAATTCCTTTGGTAACTTGAGAAAGATTTACATTAAAATCTGTCTTCCAGTGATAAAGTCTGAGAAGACAGAGTTGATAGACGAAATCCTTAAATTACGTATTCAGTACGTCATCGGCGCCATGTTGGATAGTCTTCGCTCTATACACAGGTAGTCCAACGTTTTAAAAATGTTTTCCTGGGTCGTCTTGTTCCTTTGTTATTTTTTAATATTTTTTATTTGAGGCGGGGGGGAGGGGGGTTCTTGAGCTAGCCCTAACAGACCTAACACCTGATCATGATCAAAACAGAATTTACGCCCAAAGGAGTATAAAACCACTCTTTTGTTATTTTTTAAATTTTTGATTTGAGGCGGGAGGGGGGGGGGGGAGTTATTAAAGATAGATACAAAGTACGTTTGTTTCTGCGTGCTTGTTGAGCTAGATCTCCTCTAATCCGTGTGTCCAGTATAGATTGACCCCTGACTGACCCTGACTATGTGTGACATATTGTCCTTCTTTCAGCGTATTGCCAAGAGGCCGTTGAACACTGACAAAGCTGGTTCATCTCATGACACGATCTATATACGATCCGCACAAAGGTTATTAAAACATTTGAACATGATAGCAATACCTTCACTTACTTTTAAAGCAATTAACCCTGGGGTCAGGACTGATGATTGATGAGCTTGTAAGGAGCTACTTATCAAGAAAATATCATGCACGTTTTTTCAGTCAGTTATGCTCAGCCCTTCCCACCCCTCCCACCCCCCACCTCCATACCTTTCCCCCCCCCCCCCCCCCCACCTCCACACCACTTGGGAGATAAAATGAGATGGCAAGGAAAGGAAGAGCTCGACAGTGGAGCCTTTGTAGTGATGAGTGAATAATATGTCATGCTGTCCCCCGCAATATCGTAAAAAAATAGGTACTGGCTTGCCGAAATATCGTAAGTTTAAGTTTTTTGGGTTTTTCTTTTATACCCAAGTTTGGTGGATGCCCGTTCTTAGTCAATACTTATTATTTCGTATCAAATCTACAAGTCCTTTGCGCAAAAGACAACGAATTAGTTTTTAGGGCTTATTCAAGAATATTCAAGAAGACAACTTGTTTTCTCAAGCCGTTCGTGTTATATACTAGGTTTAATCTCGTTACTTCTCAAGTACTTCTCAAATAAAACCAAGCTTATCCCCTTTAACATGCATGTTGAGCGTTCAGTTCCCCTTATTTTCAGACTTTGATCTTTTGCAAAATCCATCCCGCATTCGCTTGTTTGTTTTTCAAAACGTTTTTTCCGTTTGCTTTTCCTCACGTCTGAGGTTCCATCAAAAAGGCCGACAATAGCGCATGATCTCTGACTCTCTATTCATTGTTCCAGGTAGCGTATCTCAACAACCATATTCCCCTTGACAATAAACCAATCGAGACGCGTCAAGATGGCTCTAATTTTAATCTCTTGGCTATTTTTTTATGCCGAGCCGTGTGGAAATCTATTGTTTTGATAGTGTCACTGAACCATCAATCTAAGTTAAGGTGAAGTTTAGCGCGTTGAAAGGCGACTTGAGAAGCGTGTTTTTTATTCAATTGTATGGTTACGTCTGCCATTTTGCCGCCGTTGAAGGGAGTGAGAAACCAAATCCAAAAATAGCACACAAGTTGTGAAAGAGTTGACCTTACCTGCTACTTTTTACCATTCTTGCCGAGGTCATCTACACTGAACCACGAAAAGTTTAAGAAAGGAAATTAAAAGAAAACAACATCCATGCACGTCTACCACGCATAACCGAACTCGATAGATCCATAGATACGTATATAACAGGTATGTGGATCAATGATTTGCGGCAAGACTCGCAGTGCGCAATATGAGAGAGAACAAATAGTGCGCAACGCAACCTCTTGCAAACTTAATACGTCTCCATACATAATATTAGTGTGCAAGCAAAGAACCTTGCGTAAACACTATATATTGAACCCCCTCTCCCATCCTCCCCCCCCCCCCCCCTCATAAACACAAAGACATATTACATATTACCATGAGCACGCACATACATAGTCATGCGCACACAATCGTATCAACATACAAAGCAATTCGGTGTATATTGATATCTGCGCACATCCATAGCCATGCACACACAATCGTATCAACATATGAAGCAATTCAGTGTATATTCAGATATATGCGCACATGCATAGCCATGCGCACACAATCGTATTAACATACAAAAGCAATTCAGTGTATATTCAGATATATGCGCACATGCATAGCCATGCGCACACAATCGTATCAACATACAAAGCAATTCGGTGTATATTCAGATATTGCGCACATGCATAGCCATGCGCACACAATCGTATCAACATACAAAGCAACATTCGGTTGACCTGTGCGCACATGCGTAGCGTACAATCATATTAACTTATAACGCAACTCGACTTATTTTGGGTACGTATTCCTCAGACCATATTAACTGTTATATATCTTATTAGCATTATTACTCAACACTAGATTCATACATAAGAAAGAAAGAAAAACTAGAAAACGTGTATTATTGGTGTATTATAGTTTCAATTTCCTGTTCATTAAATAGCGATATAAATACATACAATGCTCTGGAATGTGTAATCAAACTTGATATTTATAAACATCGTTAATTCATTCGCTTCAAAGAGTCAGCGTGGAGATGACTTTGTGGTTTTGAAGTTTCATTTCGACGCCATTTTGCCAGGGTTAAAACTTTCTTGGCCTTGAGGAAAGAGAAAATGTTCTGGTGAGTCATACTTGACAGAAAATAGAAGTTGGTCAGGTGATATTAACATCCCATAATCTGTTGTGGTCTAGTCAGTCTAGACCGCGGCATCAGGTACTCAACAACTTGTCCAGTCAGTCCAGACCGTTCACACCAGACACTCAACAACCGTGAGGCTTGCTTCACTCACAATACCCCTTTTTCACTATTTACTACACGACATACTCACATCACATTTTTGCGGTGGGAGGAAAACCATTGTCAAAAAATAAGAAATAAAAACATAGATATAGAACATTTGTCACATATCAGTACCTTCTTCAAGAAGTTCTCTTTGTTCTCAGATGCTGGTACGACCTGACTCTGCAAAACTAAAATCTGTTCGGGGTCATCTTCTTTGCTCGTCTGGCAAGTCTTCTGCTCGTCAACAGTAGTAGACGAGCAGCATTGATCAGCATTGTTAGTACTTGATGGTTCATTAGACACACTACACGTTCCTTGGGTGTGTACCTCTGCTTTGATAACGCTTTTGGAATCCGACTACGAATAAAATTCAAAATCCAAGTCAATGATTATCATCGCTATCGGGAGAGTGATGATAACGAGGAAAAAAAGTCATTCCAACCGTAAAAGAATATTGGAAGGTCAGATTTTTTGGGAACGGATAGTAATTCTAGAGATAAAATATTTGTTCAAGGTATGATAAGGTTGCGTATGGGTTATGTATAATTTTTTTCTAATTTGAAAGCATATATTTCGTGAGCAGAACATGATTTGGGAGAAGGATATCTTAGAGTGCGTCTGCAATTTGACAGGAAAATATTTGCTCAAATTCTCAGCCCCGTTTATCTTGTGTACTAGAAACCTTTGCAACTGTAATCTCCCTTGATGAGCCGTTTTTCGACTCTTGGAAGAAACGCAGAGAAAATATATGTTCGAATAAAAAACTTTGGCAAAGACGACGCAGACACCAAGAGCGCAAAGTTGTTGTAACTCATGCGCGCGCTATCATATTAGACTTAACGTTTTACTTAAAGGCTGATTTACACGGTATAACGTTTGCTTACAACTGTGGCATGGCCAACTTCTTACGTCACGCGTATAACCCGAATTGCGTCGTGTAAATCAACAACAAGGTCACAACTGTTGTGTACGGCAAGTAAAAAGCTGTAGCAAGTTGTAGGGTTGATTTACACAATGCAATTCGTGTTGTGAACGTGGCGGTGTAAGCAGATTGTATGCGACAGTTGTAAGCAAAGCCTTTAGACATCCTGTTGACGACGCGCATTAAAAAGAACGTTTTAGCTCCGTGAAACTGCATTTTCAAAATTCAACTAACAAACCTACCCTAGACATCATCTCTTTCGGGATAACAGTCAACTCATGTTCCAACACGCTGTTTTTTGTCATCAAATCTTGAACGAATTTTTCCATTGCATCAAGTTTATCTTGGAGTTCAACGCGCTCTTTTTCCCCTTTTTCTAACAATTTCACCCTAGACACCATCTCCTTCGTGATAATAGTCAACTCGTGTTCCAACACGCCGTTTTTTGTCATCAAATCTTGAACGGATTTTTCCATTGCATCGAGTTTTTCTTGGAGTTCTTCGCGTTCTTTTTTACCTTTTTCTATCAAATTTACCCTAGACACCATCTCGTTCGTGATAACAGTCAACTCGTGTTCCAACACGCCGTTTTTTGTCATCAAATCTTGAACGGATTTTTCCATTCCATCGAGTTTTTCTTGGAGTTCTTCGCGCTCTTTTCCTTCTTTTTCTATCAAACTAGACATCAGCTCTTTCGGGATAACAGTCAACTCATGTTCCAATACGCTGTTTTTTGTCATCAAATCTTGAACGGATTTTTCCATTGCATCGAGTTTTTCTTGGAGTTCTTCGCGCTCTTTTCCTTCCTTTTCTATCAAACTAGACATCAGCTCTTTCGGGATAACAGTCAACTCGTGTTCCAATACGCTGTTTTTGGTCATCAAATCTTGAGCGCTTTTTTCCATTGCATCGAGTTTTTCTTGGAGTTCATCGCGCTCTTTTTTCCGTTTTTCTACGATACGTCTGAGCAGGGGAGCTGAACATGCCTCACAAAGCAAAGCAGCAATGGCATCGTCCCTCTTGTCCATCTGAGGAATTGAAACGTTGCGAGTTTAATGTCAATCATGCTTCTTTTACACCAGGGAGCTTAATATCCTAGGATGTTGTACTTATAACTATAAAGCCCTGGCTAAACAAGGAAATAAGTTTGCAGAAACATGTTTACCGCGCGCTTGCTTCCTCGATGTTTCTCAGTTTAGCCATGCGCGAAACATTGCTACGCAATCAAATTTTGCTTTCGAGAAGCAAAATATGTTTCCGCAGTACGGCAGAAATATTTCTTCGTACGTGTTTCTGCGCCGCATGAAAAAATCGCCACCTCTGGTTGGAAAATCTTAAAGCGCGCGAGAAGACTGCACGGTCACGGCAGCTGTCACAACACTACGGCGCAACTTCTCACCAAGAACCGCAAGAGTACGTGAGTCAGTCAGCGATTCCAAAAGGTCAAAAAAACGTTCCTTTTTATTCCAAGGGACAATTATCTATCAACTAAAGGCATTCCCATACTACATTTAGTGGCATATCACCGGAAGCGTTACATATGGGAATACTCTCCCCCTACACTTAAAGCCATACAAACAAAGTTACTTGCCTCTTCGCGGAGATACTTAGTTCGTCTCTCATGTCGTGCGCCCCACGCGCGTAGGTCTCGAATTGCCCCCGAAGCCTCGCTTCGAAGATTGTGCAGCTCAAAGTTTCTATCCGTGACTATACGCATGAACCTGTTCAAATGTTCCCGGAGTCGCTTCGTTTCGCGATCTTGTTGAATTATGATTTGATCTTTTTGAGCCAGCTTGATTTCCATTGATTGGAGGCCGGAGTAAAGATTTGGCACGTGTTCCTGGGTAAACCAAAGTATGATCATGTTATTAGGAGTTAGTTTTAGTGGTATTTTTAATGTTTTCGATTTACCCTCGCCTCTCCTCGCTTGCGATACCAAAACCAAACCTCGGCTCATCACCGACGATTCCGAGGAACTGCGTTTGCGCTAATGCATCAGGTGGACTTCAATCATTCAAGTGACGTCACACTCACTCAATAACTACTTATTGACTGATTCGTCAGGTCAAACCTTACTCAAAGATCGGATTGAAACTTAACGTGTTAGGATTGGAAAACCAGAAAACCCGGAAAAGAAATATCCTCGAATCAAGAAAGAAACCAGAAAAAAATCTACTCAGACGTAATGCCTATCAAACCAAGATGAGAGGCGAGCGCACTACTGCTGTCACCTTTGATTCCCGTATCCCCTTAGACAGATACCAATAGACTGATTTAGCAAACACGACGCGACGTAAAAGAGAACGGCTCGCGCTGACGAATGACTTCCAAAACGTTCGTTGACGTCGCGACGTCCTGAAGAGAACGTGAAAACACGGAAAATGGCGTCCTGCATGTGGTTTCGCGACGTCAGCGGTCGTTTTGGAAGCCATTCGTCAGTGCGCGCCGTCCTCTCTCACGTCGCGTCGTGTTTGAATTGCTAAATCTCTGTAATACCTGTTGAGAGACGATTCTACTTTCGTCCAAGAGACCATAATCTACAAAACAAAATTTAAAATACGATTAAGTTGTAAATATTTTCATTCTCATGCGAAAGCTACTCTCAACCTCCGATTGGTATTCAACGAAACAACTCGTCATTAAGCTACGGACACACGGTGCAACATTACGCGCAATTTTGCAGACAATCGATGTTGCGAGCCATGTCACACGACGCAATTTGTTGCACGCAATATGTTGCTGAAGTAGAAAACGATTCTACTTCAGCAAAATTGCCTGCAAATAGCGTGCAATGCGCAATGTTTACTAAGCAATTTGCATTACCTTGAAATATATCTGAAGGAAACGTCTGCTCCTCCTGTTCAGAGGGGCTCTCGAGTCCTGGAAGATCGATGAATCCACCCCCCGGTAACTCAATCCTAGATCCACTATTATTACGAAATAGGTCAGAAGGATACATATGTTCGTCCTGTTCCGGGGGGGACTCCACTCCTGGAAGATCGATGTATCCACCTCCTGGCAAGGCGATCCGGGACCCACTACTAGAACCGAGTGGTTCTGTAGTTTGAAACCTGTCAGAAGGAAACATGCTTTCTTCTTGTTCTGGGGGAGACTCGATTCCTGGAAGATCAATGTATCCTCCCCCTGGTAAAGTGATCCGGGATCCACTACAAGACTCAAGGATTTCTGAAAAATAAAATATAAAATAATCAAAATCGAGTTTGACGCGAAAGTTCTAGCCAATTCCGACCACATGCTACCTTCCTGCGCAGCCGGTGTGAGGCGCTTCCGGTTCCCGTCATTCCAGGAAGCGCCTCGAAGCGGCTGCGCAGGAAGCTAGCCACATGCAGGAGCTTCGTTAGTAAAAGACATGGAGAAAATAGACTTCTTTACCTTAGGCATATATTTTCCCATTTCAGACCACGTGTCATTCCCTAGAGTATCATTTCTTTGTTTAACGGTTGCACATGAGAAACACATGAATATGGATACAACTCAAACAAAGAATATTATTCCCAAGAGAATGACACGTGGTCTGAAATGGGAAAACATTACGCCCAAGGTAAAAAAAGTCTATCATTTTTTCAGTTATCCCAACATGAAAAACATAGAAATGAATCTTACCTAATTCTTCCAAACTCTGTCCTTCAGACGTTGAATACAAAGCATCAAAGCAAACCATAGGGTTGTATTTCTCAGACCACATCATCGAAAATTACGCCAAATTTGCGCAACAACTACTCAACAATCAAACTGGTGTAGTTACAAGAACATAACGAAGGTAAGAAGACTAGCTTTGGACAAAGAAATATCTCTTTGTGATGTCATTTTACGTCACAAAAGACTGCGCGCGAAGGAAAGATTGCGCGCTCAAGTCCAAAGACCACAGGTATCCCAAGCTCTAAAATTTAATATGGCTGCTTCAACGTTTTAGAGCAGTTTTCGTATGCCTCTGAAAAACTTATGGCACGGACCGCACCTTGCCGTGACCGCACCACGCCGTAACCGTGCCGTGACTTTTCATACTCGTACGAAATCTGCTTTAAAACTCGTTAAATAGTAATATTTTTCTTCTTGAATTTTGAATGGTTGGAAAACATGGACCTCAGAATTAACTGATACTCAGTATTCTACTGACAAAAGCAGCTTGAAGAACTTTTAATTTTCTTACATTTTTTTGACCAGTTACCCTATGAAAAACCGCCTTCAGTGATATCTATATTAATCTATATCTATATCATTTTGTCCTAAAAGAGTTGCAAATAGACAATACATCTCTGGTTTTGTTTCACAGATGTACTTAATTCAATCAAGAAAGTCACCTGAAAAGCTACAAAGCTCAGACCGGCAAGGATTATGGGTAAATAAGTTCTACATGTTTCGACTGCTTACTAACTATCGAGGGACTTGAGGTCTTTTACCAGTAACAGTTTTACTTTCTGAGAGCATCTTCAAGCTGCAGTTTGAAGCAAAAGCATTATTCGCAGGATATGAAATGTTTCCCTCAGTGGTCTCAGCTTTGTAGGTTTTTGGTGAATATAACTTGAAAAAAGGCGTGCACTCTGTGTGTTTAAAATGATTTAAAATAAATTTAAAATTATTTCATCAGTCACTGTTCTTTTTCTCGTCCAGATTTACAAAATAGAGAGCAGATTCGAACAGCATCCAGATGATCACACCAAACGAATACAATGCGAAGAAGAAACAGATGTATGCCAGTGCTACAAGCAGACGAACTTCTCCAAAACTTGGACCTAGGTTTACTAAAGAAATAAGAACAGCGTTTACAATAGATTCTTAATTAACCATCTCTCCGCTTAGTCCCTGTTCTACATTTCTAGCGAGAACGGCAATGCCGAGGACGACGGTGCGTGCATAAAAAAACGTTTTAAAAACGGGCCACGTCGCCAACCTGGTCTTGCCGCCCTCAAGGAAAGGTCTAAGCTTCTTACTGAATCTCCACGTCCACCTCATTCATCCTTTGCTACTCCCTCCACATCTTATCCCCATTCCATCCCCTCTATCTCAAGGACCGTGGAACCATGATAGCTTTGGGGGGAATGCCCCACCTCCACCGAATGAAATTTCCAGTATCTTGAGGGACAACTGCATCATATTTATTGCATTGAAGTCATGTCAAAGCTTTAGGAAACTCATAAAAGAAAGTCACTTTTGGTTAAAAACATGGGGGCTAAGCCCTTCCAAGCCCCCCCCCCCCCCCCCCCCCGCCTCCTACATTAATTCTCTTATACCTTATATGGTTATGTGACGTACCTTTTGGGCCATCAGTAAAGTACAACAGGTACAGTAAAACAGGAAATAGCTCGCACCCGATCAATGTAATGTCTTCAAACAGTAACTAAAAAAAATAATGAATGAAATAATATATAATATAAATTAATAAATAGGATTTAGCAGTGACTCCTCTACAGAAGTAGCTATTCATCCACTGATATTCCAGTTGGAATTTAGAAGTTGATTTTTGTGGAGGGAGGAAAGCCAGAGAACACCAGTTTAAAAACCTTGGAGCACAGGAGAGAACCAACAAGCAACTCTACTCACATACAACACCGAGCCCAGCAGGACTCAAGCCTGGGTGTCATTGGTGAGAGACAAGCGCTCTCACTGCTACCCAACCTGCACTTCTCCAAATGAAAAAAAAATTGAAAAACACACATAAGAGGGGGAGGGGAGGTGATATTAAAACAGGGTTGGTTGCAGGGTTTCTACAGTGTCTGCCCATGAGTCATGCATGGCTGGAGTAACATTAAAATCAACTTACACTCCCAAAAAAGAATGTCTTCCTGTAGAATCCTTTTTCAAGGGCTTCTGGTGCAACATGACGCCTGTAAACAGAAAGAAAAGTATTGATGAAGATGGTGACAATAAGACTAAGTATAACATGGTGAACATGATGTTGGTGAAAGAAATGAGTACTCTGTGGTTCTAAAACAAGCCTGTAGTCTAAATTTTGAATGGGAGGGGAGGTAAACAGTGGGAAAACAATGGGAAAACAGTGAATGGATTAGGGACTGTTCTTTTTTACTGGGGAGGTGGATCGAACCGATGGGATTTAGGAGGGTCATTCAAAAATATTAGGTTCAAGAGGGAGACCAAACAAAAAAGAATTTGAGTCAAAAAGCACTTTTACAATACACAGAATGGCATACAATGGAAGTGGCCATTTTTTTGCAGCAATTGAGAGCAGGGCTCAGATTTCTTGTATGGGTTACTAAGCAAATCCCACTGCCCCCCCCCCCCCCCCTCCCTAATAAAAAATGAATGATCCATTAGGTGAGGTTCCTGAAGGGTAAAATGGGAGCTGGGATTCACCTTTTTTGGGCTGGGAAAATGGGATTTCATGCACTGGGACTGGGATTTAGCCATTATATAAATGGGATTATGGTTTTGCAAAATCCTTAACTCTAACTCTATAACTCGGACTGAGATTTTGCACAATTTTGTGCTGGGAAATGGGATTAGGACCCCCCTTCAGAACCCTCTAAGGACTATCATATTGAAAGACTTACCATGCCATGTAGAACATCATTGCGAAGAAGTGTAGAAAAACCACTATTTGGATCACAAATGAATACTGTGGGTATAAGCCATGTAAAACCATAAGCAATCCATTCATAGAAGTCCTGGAGTAGAAACAAATCATCACAACAGCTTACACCAGACTATATGTAACATATTACTGGATTATGGTAGAGAATGTAAAATAACAAAAACATGCATGGCAATCATGTTGGCAGGTAGTATGGGCCTGAAGCAAAGGGTTATATGGCGAGCAGTCGGTGATGATGAGGAAGAGGAGGGTGATGATGATGACAATGCATGGGTGGTGTAGTGGTGAGAGTGCTAGCCTCTGAGTCAGGAATTCAATGTACTAGCTAGGGTTGCATTGGTGATAAGCAAGCACTCTCACCAACTCAAAAAACAAACAAACAAACAAAACCCATGCCAGGCTATTAAAGAAAAAACTTAACATGAAAAATCCCAATATTGTTTGAAATTGCCTCATTTCATGAAATGCTCATACACAGGGTGACCACAAAATCAATTTTAGCCAACACTGAAATGTCTACGGTTTTCCTCACCTGTCCAGAACCATGTCAAACAATGCTCCAAACTTAGAACCTAACAAAATAAGGGGAAAAGTTACATACGAGTCTGGATTTGTCTCTCTCTTTAAGATAATGTATGCTAGTGAAAACATAAGAGAGCTGAATAATCTATAATGTTTACTGCCATGTTGTACCTTCCCTAGTCCTTTAGTGCTGTAATCCACTATTTTTGAAGGGTCTTCAAGGGGGGAGCAAAAAAATGTTTTTGTCATTTAAAATTTTCACCTGCCCCTCCTCCCCCCCCCCCCCCCCCTCCCTTATATCATATAGTATCGCAATTCTCCTATAAGTTTGATCAGGAGAGAGCCGCCAATAATAGGCCGGCGATAGGAGAAGCGCGATACAAAACTTATTGCTATTTTGAGCCGCCAATACGGGTTACATTGACGGCGTTGGAAGAAAATATATTTTCTCCCAACTAGCCGCCAATATAAACCCGTATTGGCGGCTCAAAATTGTAATAAGTTATAATTATGAACGCAGACTTAGCATATTGCTAAGTCGGGCACTTAGACGATCTCAAAAATGTCAGTCTATACCCTCAAAACAGTGAAATAATTACACCTGTTTTGCAAAAATAATTATTTCCTATTTGATATATTTTTATTTTCATATGGTAATGTTCTTGCAATTAGGTGTATACTCTTTTATATATTACATAATTAATCTTACATTGATTCAATGATCTCGCGGCGAGTCCATCCGTGAGGTCCAGGATAATTTGACTGAGAACATAGAGACTTGCAGCCAGGTATGGACTAGAATCCACGTAATAAAAAGATGCTAACATAGTGACAACTCTTAAGTAACCTGAAAATAACAACATCGTTTAATGTCTGAACAAGGTGAAGTAAAATTGCTTAAACAAGTCAATGCACGAGTGAACACACAAACTAATTAAGACCGAGATTATTTCTAGTACACTTGCTGTGCTCTTACTTACCTATCAGGTTTGGCACGTACAGCAGAACCTTCCCCCTCATAGTCGATCTTGTACAGATAATCCTGAACTGAGAAATATTTATGTTTATGTTTTCAAAATAATAGATATCGCGACTGACTTAAGAAGTAGTACATCCGGGTCCTAAAGGATTGAAAATATGCACATTTTTATGATGTAGTTTACGCACGGCCAGACTTCATGCCCGTTGAAATGAATCATTCCTCGTTACTTACAGTCAACCACGCTACACGCTTCGGAAATTTAGATTTAAAGTTCGTGGTATGATATTTCCAGCTAGAATTCTCCATGTGGGATTAGCGTAAATATTGAAAATGACGTAATCACTACGCATGCTCACTAAAATAACAAAAACATATATAACACTTTTTAGTCGGGCTTTCTGTGGATGATATCCAATGTTGTTGATGATGTTGGTCATACGCATACATTCGTACTTTATAGACGGAACCATACTCGCCACTAGAGTCTCCTGTAGCTCAGTGGCAGAGCGTCCGACTAGTATACGGAGGGTCGTGGGTTCGATTCCAATCTGGGGCTCAGAATTTTTTTTTTCTGAGCACATTTCATTCCAATATCATAAGCATACCATGTTTATCCCATACTTCCAGACATATTAATTACTAAAACGTCGTATGGCAACGCAAAGGATTTTCCGCTATCCTGGAGATTTTGGCCTCAACCGGCTGCCGTCCCGGGAGGAATAAAAGACAGACGATGAAAGCCTCTAAGGGAAAGGGTCGACCCCTAAACACTAGCTATATAGGGTTAACCTCTTTCAATGCCAAACACAACGGATATGTAACCTGCGTTGGGTTAACCAAACTTGGTCACTCTTTTACATGGCCACCCCCGGCCCACCCTGCGTGTAGGATAGATACATGTAGTGCCTTCTTCTCTCTGTCTTGGTGACCTTTGCTTTCTCCACCTTGTCAAGAAGTGCAACAGAACAACCAGAAACATAAAAGAAAGTTCAGTTTTGAAGAAGTTTCAAGTAAAAACACACTTCTTCTTAAGTAAATAAATTTTCTGTAACACTTAACCTAGATCTTAATGTTCTGGATACGAAGAATTTTCGGCTACGCCCCGTGGGTACATAACATTTTGACCAACGTTTGACGTCATACCGTGGTAAATAAGAGGACGTATCACGCTAAACCATCGGAAATTTGTTAAATTTTCTTACAGTTTTTTTGACCAGTTACCCTATGCAAAACGTGCTCCAGTGATATCCATTATTTGTACTAAAATAGTTGCAGTTAGAATTAAGATACGTCTTTGGTTTTAATATTCATTAGTAAAAATACAAAGGTGATTATACAAAATCGCGCGCTCTGATTGGTTTTCTATCTCGGATTATCAGCCGATAATCACCTTTTCGGACAAAATGGCTGTCAGCAAAATCGCGCGCTTTTAAAAAATAAAATATTTTCACTTTCAATGTTGTTTCCTTCTTTCTTTTTTGAAATAATCACCTTTTTATTTATACTAAAACAATTATTCACCTCAGGCTCAGTGATTATCGATGAATATTTACCTCGCAGCTCGAAGACTCGCCGCTCGGTAAATATTCATCGATAATCACTTCGCCTTCGGCGAATAACTGCTAAATATTTGCAATATTCAATTCATATTATTATTATTATTATTATTATTATTATTATTATTATTATTATTATTATTATTATTATATATATCGTTTTCATTGATTTTAGAGTGTTCGTTATGTCATTTACAGAAAATACTTTTCACTCGCAGTAGTAGATAAGCTTTATCGATTTATTCTGTACATATGTATATTAAGAATCATATTATCCTGTGATCATTTTAAACATGTCATTTATTAATTATTATATATATATATATTTTTAGTATTTGAAAAATTATTATTATTATTAAATTATTTAAAAAAATGATTATTATTATTATTATTATCATCATCATCATCATCATCATCATCATCATCATTATTATTATTATTATTATTATTATTATTATTATTATTATTATTATTATTATTATTATTATTATTATTATTATTATTATTGAAAAGCTACGAAGTTACCAGTTCCATTTTTACTTTGTGTGAGCATCTTCAAGCTGTAGTTTGTAGCAAAAACGTTTTTACTTGTGGGATCATACTGATGAAATAAGTATATGTAGCGCGCACTCTCGAGTCCAGTGTTTAATAGGAAATTCTTACATCAATAAATTCAAAATTATCATTCAGTCACTGTTCTTTTTCCTCTTCAATATTTACGAAATAGAGAGCAGATTCGATCAGCATCCAGATGACTATACCTAACACATACAATGCGAAGAAGAAACAGATGTATGCCAGTGCTACAAGCAGACGAACTTCTTCAAAACGTGAACCTAGATTTACTAAAGAAATAAGAACAAGGTTTAGATTTTTGAACCCCTCTCTGCTTCGTCCCTGTTTTATATTTCTGAATCATCTCCATATACACTTCATTCATCCTCTGCTACTCGCTCCACATCCTATCCTATGACTATCCTCTCTATCTCTTACGTTCATCCACTCCTTTACTATTGCAGGAGGAATGAGGAACCTGGGAGCTGCTCAATGAAGTTTGGAAAGTTGTCATTGTAATAGGCAATGTGCATCAAAGCCAACAAAGCACTCTGGGAAACTGAGTCCTGCAAAAATGGTACCTGAGCGAAATCAAAGGAAATGTTAGGAAAAAATTACTCTTTTTTTTTGTCTGTTGAAATACTTCCAGTTTCTGGAAAATGTCGAAGGAAAAATTTTCTGATGAATTTTTAGAGGAGCCAAAAAAGCGTTCAGTTTCCCAGAGTGCTTTGTTCTAGAAGTTCGAGTACATGCACATTGACTATCTAACGTTTTTGTGAAGATCAGAGCCTGTAAGATCAGGAATCTTAAGATGTGGGGATGGGGTGGATGTGACGTACCTTTTGGGCCATCAGTAAAGTAAAATAGGTACAGTAGAACAGGAAATAACTCGCTCCCGATCCACACGATGTGTTCAAACAGGTACTGGAAAAAAACATTTTCATTAGGGTATGGAATGACTGAAGATAGTCTCCTTTGCAGACGATATTAGGGTCGTCACGTCGTCACGCAAGGTTTCTTCGTGGGGAGAGAAACGCTGCGTGACCGACCCCAAGGACGTCTGCGCAGGAGGCTGCATGGATTGAAGAGGGCACAAGTTTCTTTAGTGTAGAGGACTGTTTTGAGAAACCTGATGTATGAAACACTAATTCTGAGGTAGAAAAAACACTGATTAAGGTCCGGGGGGTTAAAATGATAGTCAAATGTATACTAATTATGGGGGGGGGGGGGGGGGGTTGGGGACATTATACAGTTGCTTGACAGAGGAGGAGTGCATAGTATCCCACAGTGCATTGCGAAAGCATGCATATTATCAATTTTCTTCGCACGTTGATCATTGTGTTCAAGTCAGCGAAGCGAGTAGAGCAAGAGGGTTCGTTAAATAGATCCTTCAGAATTGGAAACAAGCATCACAAAGGATTAGATTAGGGATTTAGATATTTTATTTAGTAAAATAAAAACCATTGAAAATATTAAAAGTTTAGTTTGCTGTGTTTTTAACAGCTTAACAGAGAGTTACATTTGGATGTCCTCCACTCAAGGTCAAAGCCGGTTGACCTCGCGTAGTAAGAAATTTAATTCATTCAAGTCATGTTGGATTGAGCTTGGTCTATTTTGAAACACAAAACGAAAGTCTATGTTACGAACAGGGTTTAAAACAAATAAATAAATAAACATATTGGTTCTACACTTAGAAATGGAATATAGAGTCGATTGCGATCGATCTGAACTGAGAACGCTTCGCGTGACAACTCTCAGATACCAGAGTTGGCAAGGTCGAACACATGAAAAGTAGTCAAACATAATGCATCATTTCTTATTGAAAACGTGGGTCGATCTGGGTCGGACTAGGTTCATTTTAAAGCTAAGATAACATACTAAGTAGGACGCAAATAATATGTGAGATCGACCCTCAAATTAATAAGTTATGCATAGAGAAATATCAACCAAATTATCAAGAACAAAAAATCCTCCGACTCTGAAGAAAATGTCAAATCATACGTTCCAAACTCATCGAATCAAGCCTAAAATTACAGATACGATCAATTATTATCTCTAGATTATGCCCAATAATATAGAAAAGTAGAAACATTCCTCGTTGCAAGATTAATATTTTTTTTTTCCGCGTTGGTGTTAGTCAAGACGACGAATTCCCGCCATATTGAAAATATATCTTCGCAAAGCACTGTGGGATACTATGCACTCCTCCTCTGGTTGCTTGATGTAACAATAAGATCAACTTACACTCCCAAAATAGAATGTCTTCCTGTAGAAACCTTTCTCCAGGGCTTTTGGTGCAACATGACGCCTTTAAACAGAAAAAAAGGTATTGATGAGACTTTTGGCTGCGCGCATGACTCAATTGACAAGGATAGTAGTGTTGTCTATGGGAGTAACGTGTTATTCTCTTTTGAATAAGGCAAAGGCAATTCAGTTATAGCATAATACTGTTGTCTCTATATGCTCTTACAAAATAATATTAACTTACCACACAAGGTAAAAAGTAATAGAAAAAAGACGTAGAAAAGCAACTATTTGGATCCAAAAGGAATACTGTGGGTATAGGCCATGTAAAACCATCAACAATCCTTGCATAGATGCCCTGGAGTACAAAACATATATTTCCATTATAAAAAGGTTGTCGCAGCTGAAAGCAGCAAGCAACAACACAAGACAGCAAAGAAACATCTCTATATTTTTACTCCTTATTCATCATTTAGACGCGATTATTTTAGTCGTTTTGTAATGGTGGTCGATTCTTTAAGTGTTGTCCTGAACCTTCAGCTAATTAAAGCATCGTTTGCAGGGGGTCTTGGCTTGTTGCTTGTCGCTTGATAGTCCAGAGGATCACTCCCCATTTGGATATCGAGAATTGTATGTATATGACTATTACCAAGCACCACGGAACACAGGGGTAATCTTGGTGCTAGGGATCCTGGGTAATGACCTCTTGGTCCCCTAACAATCTTGGGGTTAAAAAGCCGTCTCTCGGGTCCCCGATTACAGAATTATTAATCAAAATAACTGCGTCACTTCCATGCTCAAACCGAAGGTGCCCGAAACTAATTTTAGCCAACACTGAATTGGTCTACTTTTATCCTCACCTGTCCAGAACCATGTCAAACAATGCTCCAAACTTAGAACCTAACAAAATAAGGGGAAAAGTTACACAATACATATCACATTCACTCTGCAACATGCAACGCAAAGATGTAACGTGAAAAGTTGCCGTACCATGATTCCCTAGCTATATTGATTACAGTCATAATCCTGATGATGTGAAGTTTTCTTACATAGAGAACTTGCAAACATTCTCATGAAAACCCCTGCGGGGTGTAGCGAGGACCTAGGTTCTGGGGGGCACCTCCGTCAAAAATCGCCGAAGCAAAAAAAAAACGCGATATTTGCGACGAAATAGGGAATAAAACTTTCTCTACAAAAAGGTAGGGGGGGATACCAAGTGCAAAAAAAGGCCAAAAAAGTTCAAAAAGCAGGAACACAAACAAACAATTACCTAATTACCAAAGAAAATTGGGTACGCTACTGTCCTGCCCCCTCCCATCTCCCGACGCCCGATAAGGTTTTGCAGTTTATCTCTCTTACATTGGTTCAATGATCTCGCGGCTAATCCATCCATGAAGTCCAGGATAATTTGGCTGAGAACATAGAGACTTGCAGCCAGGTATGGACTAGAACCCACGTAATAAAACGATGCTACCACAATGACAATTCTTAAGTAACCTGAAAATGAAGAAAAGACAAAGATTTCAAATAGTTGAGACAGATTCCTAATCTGCAAATAGAACTAACTACTACTGAGAAACTGTTTCACGATCCAAGGAAAGTCACTCTAACTTTTTGGTGGAATTTTTACAAAAAATGTAAGTGTCTAGCCTGATAACGCCAGAGGCTCGCCGTGGCATGCGATGCCCGTCCACATACATTTCTTACAGCTCTTTCTTGGTGTTGCACGAAACCTGAGGCATGAATACAATAAAACAATAGCCAATTAAGAACAAAGAACAAAACAATACTCTGCAATACAAAGAACCCTAAGCCCAAGAAAGACCCAATTTCTTTGCAAAAATGCAAATTCATATCTCCGTCAGATTAAGGGCATTTTTCACGAAATTTTCCATGCAGTTTTACTATTATCGATGTGCCAAGTTCAATAGTACTAAATAGTGATATTTTTTGAAATATTAGTAAACTAGTAGAGTTTAGTACACAATAATTCCATTGATTCATTTGAGTCTATTTGACTATCATAAACTAAACACTAGTTTTCCTCTGTCCAAGGACTCAATCACTCTATCGTTAGTCAACTTCAGATTTGACAACAGAATTTTTACAAAAATGTTTTGACAGGCCAGAAACGAGTTATTGGCAGTCATCATGACTATATATAGTGTATTGCCCTAATTCGGGACGGTTGTAAAATGTAGTAAATTTTTTTATTTATTTTTTATTTGAGATTTGCCCGCAGGCTGGTACTGTACAATAGAACATTGCACCAATTCCCATCCCGCAATCAACCCATTAAGAAATAAGTAGTAAAGGCCAGGCACTGAGGGTGGTCACTGCCAGGGTTTCTTTACGTCCTCAGTGGTTCTTTTACGTCACTCCGATGCAGGGTTACGTAGTGTGGAGAGACGGGACCACCATTTTACGTGGTCGTCCGAGCCACGGGAAGGTCTAACCGTTTGTAGATGTAATTACAAAGGCAGCACCTTCTCCTCAGTTATTTTAAGACCCTGAGTGTTGGTCCGGCCGGGGCTTGAACCCACGACCTCCCGCACGAAAGTCCGGTGCTCAACCAATTGACTTAAACAAATGAGCTTTAGTGACCGTCTTCAAGATGTTCGACTCTATCTTCATGGTAAATATTGCATCGTTACAATAATTCTGGGCTTTAATATAACGGTTATTCCTAAACACCTGAAGCTGGTCATAGTTTTATAGAAATACTCGCTGTAAGAATGAATGCTCTTACTTACCTATCAGGTTTGGCACGTACAGCAGAACCTTTCCCTTCATAGTCGATGTGGTACTGATAATCCTGAACTGAGAATGTTTAAAAATGTTTACAAAATAAGTATTTTATTCCAATCAATCACGAATCAAATAGCACAGTCACAAACTTTAGGCATGAATGCATGTCGCCACAGGGAGCCCACAGCCACTGGTGGGTAAATGCACGTGCTAGCTCGCTCCCGCACGAGCTTGGCGGCATTTCCTGATTGGTTGAAGTTCAGGTCTGAATAAATTATCAGCTGCTAACATGTGTGATGTCGTGCGATTCTACGAATATTCAAATTAGTATGATAAATACAATAATGGACGTATTAGATGTTTGCACAGGGAGCCCACCGCCCTGGTCCTGTTTAGAAAATCCCTTGAGTTATAAATAACAATGAAACAGCCGCCATCTTGGATGATATAACAAGAGAATCATGTTTATTTAGTTAGTTTTATGTTATACAGAGCCCTGACTGATTACCGACTGATTAGTTTTGATTGACGGCAGCGAAAAACCAATTTCACAACAAGCAGGTGAAATGTCTGAGTTCGCAGAATATTGAGAATCGCAGTAAAGATTATTATTATTATTATTATTATTATTATTATTATTATTATTATTATTATTATCATTATTATTATAACGAGGAATACTTTGTATCGTCAACCAACATGGCGGCTGGTGACGTAACATCCACCCCAAGAATTACCTGTGCAATAGGTTTTGTCACTTTGCTTTATTGGATTGTCCAACAGGTTTTGTGGTTGGTAGTTTACACGTAAATAACCATCAACCATAACAGACTACGTCATCGTACGCCCACCTTTTTATACACGCATCAAGCATTCCGCGCTACTGCTCTAAGCGCATGCTCAGGGGATTAAAAAGTGAGATAATATTTTGTAAAACATGTTATATTTTAGTTGTATTTTTCTTGTCAAACACAATTTTCATTAAATATTCAAGATCACGTACCGCTAAGGGAATTTTGAGTCAAATATACCAAAACATTGCATATTTTACAAAATATTATCCCACTTTTTAATCCCCTGAGCATGCGCTTAGAGCAGTAGCGCGGAATGCTTGATGCGTGTATAGATTCAAATGAATATTCGTACGTTCATACGAACAAACGTAAATTAGTCCGCAGCGCAACATTGTTGCGTTGCAAGTTGCAGAGCAAATATTGCTCGACCTTGCTAGTATTACCACCCTGCGCGTAACAATTAAGGGTTTCAGGATTTAAGGTTAGAGTTTTTAGCGCGAGCCGCGCGAGCATGTGTAATACACGCATCAAGAGTTCCGCGCTGCTGCTCAATGCGCATGCTCAGGGAATTAAAAAGTGGGATAAAATTTGTAAAATATGCTATATTTTAGTTGTATCTTTCTTGTCAAGTACAATTTTCACTAAATATTCAAGATCGCGTACCATTAAGCGAATTCTGAATCAAATATACCGAAAAATTGCATATTATACAAAATATCATCCCACTTTTTAATCCCCTGAGCATGCGCATTGAGCAGCAGCGCGGAACTCTTGATGCGTCTATACTGCAACTTGAAGAATTTTTAGTTTGATGACGTCACGAAAAAGTCTGTCACGCGTTATCTCTTTTATCTGAAGCTCGAAAAATGTACGGTAAAAGATTTTCATAATCGTAGAGATTTTTCATCATACAAAGCTGAAGTGATTGGCAAAATATAAACGAATTGGGTCAGGAGCCTTGATTTGGTACTATGGAAAATGTTTGATTCAGCAAGATCAAAATTGCGCATTATTATAGATTTTGTAATACCGAATCTCAATAGATTAGCTATTGATGTCAAATAGAATGGCTTAAAGTGCACATAACCTTTTTTCCAATGCCTTCAATACTAATTCTACATGAAGTAAATAGTCCAATGGTATAACATTTCTTGATTTGAGTGGTGCATCTTTAAGTTAATCAATCAATCAATCAATCAATCAAAAGTTATGAAGGTTTATATTTCCAATATGTTAATGACACAGCCGGCGGTGGTATTTAAATAAATTTTCAAAACAGCACAAATAAAGGGTAAAAAAACGAGATGCGCGAAATGGATGCGCAGTAGGAAGGGCCCTGAACTACCTTAAGTATTTTTTGATTTTATTTGTACATTTTTAAAGTTTATGTTGTTTATTTTGGCTCTATTATTTATCCCATTTTAACATTCTTTATTTACATCTTATTATATGCAAATTATTTGCCTTCTTTCACAGGCTAAATTCAGAAAAACATGAAAGGAAACCCAATCATGAAAGCAGCAGTTTTTCCAATGGAATTAAAATGTTGCCCTACACAGTCAAAGACCCCTTTACAAAGACCCTTTCTTATTTTGGATGTATTAATCGCAGTGAACACCTTGGTGACACTTGGAAACAGGGATGTAGGACTTGGGGAGGGGGGGGGGGGGGGGTCTAGGGTGCTGTTGCCCCTCACTCTTTGACTAAGAAACTTTTACATTTCCTTTTGTATATTTAAATGTTTTAAATTAAAGAGCTTGGGGGGGGGGGGGGGGGGGGGAGGGGTCTAGGATGCTGTTGCCCCTCACTCTTTGACCAAGAGTCTTATATTAAAATGTTTTAAATTAATGAGCTTTGGGGGGAGGGGGGGACTAGGATGCTGTTGCCCCTCACTCTTTGACCAAGAATCTTTTACATTTCCTTATATATATTTAAATGTTTTAAGTTAATGCTGGGTATACTTGTAACCGAATTTTTATCATAACTTCCTACTATAAATTCCACCCCTACATCCCAGGCATGGAGATAAGGGATTCAATGTTTGTGACAACAGTCCATTCTTACAGGTATCAGGAAACAAATAAAACATGTTTGTGTAAATATGTTGCTTATTTCAGACCCTTCCATGTCATGGCTTCTTCACTATACGTAAAACTTGCTGACATTTGCTGCCTTTCAAATACATTATCTCTGCAATGTATAAGTAACCTGTACTCTGTTTTAGGTTAATCTCCTGTTATTGATGTAAATATTTTCTTTCATCACTGATGTACGAATAGATTGTTCATTGTTGTTATTGTTGTCGTTGTTGTTATTGTTGTTGTTGTTGTTGTGCCCTCCTCTTCATCTACTGGTTCTCCACGCCTAGTCAGTTGGTGACCTTGGCTCTATCTGCCTCGTCAATTAGTGCAACATTATAGCAAGCTGCATACAACTGAATAACACTGACTGTTTGTTTCAAGAAGCAGATTGGTGCCGTCACCCAAGCAAGAGCTTTCCATAATCCAAATGACATTCCAGCCAAGGTTACTATAGCAACGAAATCATATTGAATATTGGAAATTAATGACTTGCCGGAATGAGTCACATGATATTTTTATGATTAGTCACATGATCTTGTTGTATAGGGGAATTTGCGAACAATGTATGCAGGTAAGATGTAGTATTTAAAAACATTGGCACTGTGTGATGTCATTGCTCAGGAAATATACAATGTGCTGTACCCTGGTAGGCTGATAACAAAACCTACAAGAAGCACTGGAGCGAGCAGGCCTCTGGCACCAAGGGTAACAGTGTTGTGATTTTTAAACTACAGTATTCTCTGCTGCTCTGAACCCAGTAAAAAGTTAAAGAACCTGCACCATTCAGGGTCAATCAGATGTTGTTTTTCTCACTCATATAAAGTGTGCACTAGTTGTTGAAATACATGACAAAATATAGAATAGAGATGGCCTTGTGATTGTACATTAATTGTGGACAAATTTATTCAAAGGGTAACACGAGCAATGCAAAGGGCAGGGCAGGGCAGGGCAGGGCAGGGCAGGGCAGGGCAGGGCAGGGCAGGGCAGGGCAGGGCAGGGCAGGGCAGGGCAGGGCAGGGCAGGGCAGGGCAGGGCAGGAATAGACAAGGTAACTAAAGACAAGGCAACTGAAAGCAACATACTATGTCTTATTTCCTGAAATAATTTCAATTTGAAATGCTATTGGTTATAAATACTTACTAACTGGTCCAGAAGTGAAGTGGAGGAGATACAACAAACAGAAGAAAAGCTCATTGCCAGCACAGAACATAAACAGGACTATCTGTAAGAAGACAGAAAAATGAGTAAATAACCATTTGATCTGAGAAAAAAATTATATTAGCCAAACAGAACCGAGAAAATTTGCAAAACTTAGTAGCCCAGCAACTTGGAAACAGTTATTTCTTTATTTTATTTTGCCACTTGATGATGGATATCATAGTGATATATCAAAATATCAAAAACCTCTCCTAAAAATCTAGATTCATCTCAGATATAAACTTTATTTATGAGCCAATTTTCACAGAATTCATGGGTTTTTGCAGTAAAAGGTAAAGAGATAGAGGGAGAAAAAACAACAACAATGAAAAAGAAAAAAAGAAAAACAAAGCAGTGAAATAACAGAGGAAGGAAATATAGTAATAAGGGAAAATAAAGAAATGAAGGAATATTTACAGTGTTTTCTTTACCTTCTTGTAATAGATTCTCAAAAAGTAGTTGCCAGACAGGTCAATTTTCTTATGACTTGTATCTCCTTTCATCAAAGCACTGCAACAATAATCCAATATATCCATCAACATTGTTCAGTTAATATTATGAGAAATTATAAATAAGAATAAAAATAATAATTGGTAATTAACAGCAGATTCTGCGAATTCTGCAGATTGGTTCTTCTTCCACTGGACTCCAATTGGAATTTAGAAGTTAATTTTTTTGTGGAGCGAGGAAAACTAGAGAACCTGGAGGAAAACCCTCAAAGCACCTGGAGAAAACCCTTGAAGCACAGGAGAGAACCAACAAGCAACTCCTATGTCTATGCATTTGTTTATGTGCCTTGATATAATTTATCTTTCCCAATTCCTGCAATACCTGCATACAACATGCATACCGTATTTACTCGAATAAGCGCAGCCCTCGAATAAACACCCCATTTGAGGCACGAAAAATTTAATAAGCGCCATGGCACTTATTCAAGTAAATAAAGTATTTACATTTTCTATCTCCTATTGCAAGCATTTACATGCCAATAATCTCAGAAGTTCTTTTAAAAAATACATTTTCAAACAAGGGTTTATTTGAATTAGTTTTTAGATAATTTTGGATTTTTACCTTTGCACGTGAATCCAGTGACTGGTGATGTCGAGGGCAACCAATGTTTGGAAAATTAAAAGATAGGATGGGTAGAAGACAGACAGCATCATCAACAAACATGTTGTCACACACCTACATGTATGAAATCACAAGAAAATTAATGGACTGCTTCGACGATACAGTGGCCATCTTCGTAGGAGGCAAATATACAAAGCTTTGATGCAGTGAAGGTGTTGATTAACATTAACAGCTTCACCGCAAGACAATTTGACAAGAAATGAATTAAGAAGATGGAAATAAAGACAAATAAGTGATACCCTATTTATTTTCTGACATATCCCCTTTGGATACCCTATAATGCCCCCAGGGGGGACTCCCTTTTAAAAGGGGACGGGGTCCTCGTTGTCCCTTTTAGGGTTTGAAATCAGTATTTTGGACCCGCTTAGGGTGATAATTACGGGAATGCCCACCAGCTGAGTTTTATGGTCCCGCTTAGGGGTGAAATGACGTCGTCATAAACTCATACGAGCAGACCGTCTGCGTTTGATGCTAGTATCCAAATAAAATCGAGAAACTAAACCAAAATAATATGTTATTGATTGGTCCCTCTTAGGGATGAAATTTCATCACTGCCATGCCCATCATCTCGAAATACAGGTCCCTTTTAGGGGTCATTTTCAGAATTTCCAATGAGGACCCCCGCCCCCTTTTATAAGGGAGTCCCCCCCCCCTCCCCGGGATAATGCCTTGCAATTCATGATGGCCACCATATCATGGAAGTAAGTCAATTATGATTGCAGCTTTAGTTTTTATATCTCTGTTAACTTGGATGATTTGGGCTTTCCCTTGGAATTTGGCTAAATGGGCTGCCTTTCAAAAGTGTTACATGTACATCTATTGAGTGATGTCATACTTTTGAATGGCAACTTGAAAACGACTTTTCACTTACACGTACTTATACACATACCTATCTGTCAACATGTCAAGGAATGCACCAAACTTTGTGCCTATTGGGAAAAATAACCATTAATATTACAGTATATGCAGTAGATCAATAACTAGATATGTAGCAGGAGCAGGCAATAATTGCTCAGTTGGTTAGTGTGTGGCTTTCGGAGCTAGAGGTCAACAGTTTGATCCTCAGGATCTTCACATCTGTTTTGACTTCACTCTAATCCACTCTGCTATCTCTATAAGCATTGATTGAATCTCCTATTTGTTTAGTTAACAGAACTGCTTACTTTGGTTGAAGAATCTTGCTGCATGACCATCAAATGCATCCAACAACCCACTGACTAAGTAAGTCACTGTTGCTTTGACACAATCAAACGGCATGTAGTAAAATGAAGCAAATGCCAATATGATTCTTAAATAACCTGCAAACATTAACAAAAATTTATTAGTTTATTGACTACAGTATCTAGACTCAAATCAAATGAAGAATTCTATTCTCAGTTGGCTTAACTTACTTTTTAACCATATCAGTGCTTAAAAAATGAATAAAATAATAATAAAAATGAATGGAAACTATGCCTGAGTCCCTAATTCCAAATCACATGTGCAAAATAGTCCTTTATTTGTGAATACCACCAACATGGCTGTAATGATGCAATGCTTGTTGTCAAATTTGCATTTCATTTGCTTGCATCCATAATAACAGCTATTTAACACTTATTGACTGGGACCGAAGGAAACAGTGTTTTTACCATAACTGTGAAATTTCTCGCACGCTGTTTGGTTGAGAGCCGTGGTAAATAAGAGGACATACCGATGGAATGACGCTTCAAATGGTTTTTTCTTTAAAACTTTATCTTCGTTTTTTGACCCACTCGTGAGTACATAAAATTTTGGCCAATTTTTGACGTCATATCGTCATACATACCACTCTAATGTTTCCCAAGGTGTAGCCGAGGGAAAAATAGCCTTTGAGGGAGCACAAAACACAGTGCTTTCCCAAGGTTTCAGTCAATAAGTGCCTTGTCATATACCAACACTGCCAAAGAACACAATTCAATTTTTTTTAATTATTTGACTTTAAAAACATAGAAAAAGTTAGGTTTCATGCGAAACCACTTCCGGTTTTGTTATTTCCCAAAAGATAACATATTGTTGCCCACTGACAGCCGTTGCCAGGGAACATTGAAACCTGTTCATGATCACATGATACCCTCTTGCCCAACCAGAGTACGAGAAAAATGGACTTTGACAGTTGGTATATAACAATGCAACTATATCCACCTATAGCCTCATCACTTGTATGATTCTTAAAACAAAAGAATATCTTATTTGCATCTCATTTGCATGCCTTTGTAATAACAGCTATTGAATAATATGGTTAGAATAGAATATTAGATTATAGAAGACAATTTGCATTGCCAACTAAATTGTTGTTGAACAAAAAAGCAACAAAACTCCAGCCCCTCCCCCTGTTATAAGCACAGCTTTTGTTGCTCGTGGCTGATGATGATGATCGATGAAGAGGTCCACTAAGTACTAACTTTGAAATAAAATCGAAAGATCAGTGTAGAACTTACCTATAAGGTTTGGTATAAATAGAAAGACTCCCATTTTCTTCGACAAAACAAGCTTATATTTTATACCAAAATGTCACCCGGCTACTGTACTTGTCAAAATACTCAACTAGAACGAATACAAGTGCTAAAGAAACCAGAAAGGACCCTTAGCACAAGGAATTTCGAATTATATGAGACTTTCACTCAATAAATACCGAAATACTGGGAGAATGTTTGAAAAAAATCCAAATAATTGAGGTAAATATTTAACTTGTTGTCGAGTTATGCCTTCAGGAGTATATTCTCAGCTGCTTTTTATTGACCAATCAGAATAAAGTATTTCAGGCACCTGATCCAATCGAACCAATCAGAGAGCAGGAAATGAGAAAGTGTTTCGTGGACAGTCTCTTTCTCTGTTGTCCTTCATCAGTGTGGAAATATTTCATCAATCTCTCTTGAAAAGATCCAAATAATCCGACTTTAAGATGCCCGATGAACAAGACGCGAAGCACCAAAAACTTACACGGGTATGGACTGATGGCTGCTTTGATATGGTGCATTTTGGGCACGCCAATGCGCTACGCCAGGCAAAGGCAATGGGTGATTACTTGATAGTTGGGGTTCACAGCGACGAAGAAATAGCACATCACAAGGGTCCCCCCGTCTTCAACCAGGAAGAGCGGTACAAGATGGTACGTGCGATCAAATGGGTTGATGAAATAGTTGAAGGTGCTCCTTATATCACAACTCTAGAGACTATGGACTCTCATGGCTGTGAGTTCTGTGTGCATGGAGACGACATCACTTTATCAGCTGATGGCACAGACACATACCAAATAGTGAAAGACGCTGCGAGGTACAAGGAGTGCAAGAGGACAGCTGGGGTGTCTACTACAAATCTAGTAGGACGTATGTTGCTGTTGACCAAAGATCATTTCGATAAAGGCGTTCCTATCAGTGCTTTAGACCCAGAACAAGTCAGCAGTGCCAGCTCTGATTCAGCAGCTAAGAGCCCCTGGACATGTGTTTCCCATTTTCTCCCCACTTCCCAAAGGATTGTCCAGTTTTCAGATGGTAAAGAACCCAATCCAGGAGATAAAATTGTCTACGCTGCAGGTGCATTTGATCTTTTCCATGTTGGTTTTCTGGATTTCCTGGAAAAGGCCAAAGCAGAGGGTAACTACCTGATTGTTGGTTTACATACTGACCAGGTAGTGAATCGCTACAAGGGTAGTAACTACCCCATTATGAACCTGCACGAGAGGGTACTTAGTGTCCTTGCCTGCCGATATGTCGATCAAGTCATTATTGGTGCGCCATACACGGTATCTAAGGAGTTAATGAATCAGTTTAAGGTAAACAAACAGTATAAATTATTATAAAATAACTGTCATCTAGATTTCTATTTGGTTGATGGTGCTATGCATTATGAGAGCACATAGCATGCACACTCTTTTGTATTTTATAAAAGTCATAAAACTTGCTGTGCTGTGGGAAGTTATAAAGCACTTGAGGATTATCAGAACACTCGCACCATGCTTCTCCTAACACTTCTCTCATGTTCTGCCAATCCCCGCATACTTTATAACCTCTCGCAGCACAGCAAGCAAGTTTTTTATTTCTTCATTTTATCCTTCCTATCCTGCCCCAATTTATATTAAAAGAAATTTGTTTTGTATTTGTTGTAGGTTGATGTGGTGGTTCATGGTCAAACACACATAATGGAAGATGCCAAAGGAAAAGATCCTTATGAGATTCCTAGAAAAATGGGAGCATTCAAGATCCTTGATAGCACTAGTAATATCACAACAGCTGACATTGTTGCAAGAATCATTCGTAATAAGTAAGTATCTATTTATGATATTGGGAGCACCAGTACTCTGACTGTGGACAGCGTGGTGATTTTCTATGCACAATACTGAGTTTGAATTACTTCTAATAATCTATAATTCTTGTTTAGGTTGAAGTATGAGGAAAGAAACAAGAAAAAGGAAGCAAAAGAACGGGCTTCCTACGAAGCATTACAGCAACAAATGGAAAACCAGTCTTGAGGTTGTGGTGGATTGTTTCTTCAAACTTGAGAAAAGCAACTAATCCCCTAACAATAATATGCAAAAAGAACTGTAAACAATACCTTTACTTCCTGGCGGTATTAGCTATGCCTTTAAAATTGAGAAATGTTTTTAATAGATAAATGCCATTTATTACACATTTAGGGTCGATATCAGTGAAATAAAGCTGTGAATAAAAACCATATCAGTGAAGTGATACGACATCACTTCACGGCAAACTGTCCAATAAAATCTCGCAATATATAATAATATATAATCGACCCTTAATGTGTAATAAACAAATTATTACATGTTAAGAGCTGATATCATTTTTATTCACTCGTTTTCCGTATCATATCGCTCACTCGCTCGCGGACTCTCTTGTTTGCAATATGACGGGAAACTCATGAATAAAAATGATATCAGGCTCTTAACATATGCATTTGATAATCTCTATGTGTTATGTTTGTCAGAATCATTTTGCTTTATGTTGAAGTCCACAAAAAGTTTTTTTTAGCACAGTAGAATTTCCCTTTCACATTTTAGCTTGGAAAAGGAGTGGTGGGGGGAGGGTTGGGGTTGGATTGGCATTTGTATTTTATGGTTGATTTTCATATGTTTGCGTTCTACTTAAACCTACCTCAAGATTTCTCAGTTTCTTGCCCATACCAAAATTTTACTTCAAAGGCTTTCATTCAAATATTTTAATGCTTCAGTATTGGGGAGTCAGGTTTTTGATCATCATTGTTTTGTAGGTAGCTGATGGAATGATGCAGTGATGCTAGGAGATATTGTGAATAAAAAATTTAAAATGCAATTATTTGTGATAAATTTGTTGGGTAAACCATCTTTTAGAAATATTTTGATAACTGATTTACAAACAGGTTTGAAAATGGCTTTAATAGCAGCGTCATTCTTCTAAAATCTTGCTAGACCAAAAATACTTTTCCATTTTCACAGTCAAAGTTGCAAATCTTGTTTTTCTTGTTGTCTGCAAGATGACATAAGACAATCTAGAGATAATTCCAATGAGATGATTCTTCAGTGTGCAAATTAAGATTTTCAGTTAATAAAAAATGTTCCAAAACAAATTCAAGGCTAGTTCTTTTTTCTGTAAACATTTAGGTTAAAAAAGTCAATTAAATTCTTTTAGTAACTCAGACCATTGTAAAACTGATAATAAAAAAGAGATTGGAATGACAGTGTAATGAGAACATGACTGAAACTGCTTATTCCAAGCTGCTACCTCTTATTACCTTTTACCACTGTTTTCGTTGCTTCTTGCTGTAGGGGTGGCAGAAGCGGGGGTGGGGGAGGGGGGGGGGGGGGGGGTGCCAGGTCCTCAGGTCCTCCCTCAAAATTGTGGTTTGGATAAATCATAAACTTACTATAAATTATAAATATTTTTAAAGGCATTTGTATTTCGTATTTTGTAATAAAAAAATAATTGTAGTGCCCCCCACTGATTTTCACACTTCCGTCAATCAAATAAATTGTTTGGTACCTTTACATTCTCTGAATGACAGCAGTGTATTGCCCAATTTATCTGTCTCAATTGTCACGTATCTTTTTTTTAATAAGGAATATTTATTAGCGAAGTCACGGCTGGTTGATTATGCAGTATTGGGCTGTTAATTGTGATGTCACTCGTATTAACGGTTTTTCGTGAGCAGTTGGACCAGGAAATACGTCGCAACTTAACAGCTCCATTTATTTGTTTCCGAAATATCAAATCAGGTTTGTAGTACTTTTAAAAAGTTGTTGTAATTTTTCCAAATATTTCATAGCTTATTTATTGCAAGAAACTGCTAAAATCTCGAAGTTTTCTTAATGTTTTCATTCGCAATCACGAATGGTTGGTTAGTGATTCCGTCTGTAGTCATTGCACTCTAAATTTTCCCTTAGACCATTTTGCTTTATCACTATTTTCGACTCCGTGCGCTTTAAGAAAATAGGTGCATCAAAGATTGTACGAAATTTGAACAAAGGTTGCTCGTATTTCATTTTCGTAAATAATAACGAGTTGGCACAACCCTTAAGTACGCTGAAACTATGAACTACAACTGTTGTTCCTTAACTATTGTTCTTAAAGCGCACAAAGTCGAAAATAGTGATAGAGCAATTTGAACTTTATAAGAGGTATTTTATATATCGAAAAGTTTAACTTTAGATACTCAGTACGACTTACTTAGATCGACAACAAGCTTTCGACTCAAGCTGGAGTCTTGATCACGTAATGTCACTTGACTGCATAGCGTGATCATGTCAAGACTCTAGTTGAGTCGAAAGCTTGTCGTCGATCTAAGTATTAAAGTTGTACTAAAGTTGGACTTTTCGATATATATTCAACACCAGTACAGATGAATGTACATTCTAGAAGTATTTTAATTTGCAATTTTTCGAAATATATTGATGCAGAAATGCTTCATTGCGGTTTGGATATTCAGAATAATAATTTTTGTTATTATACATGTTTACTCACTATCTCGCTTCCGATTGGCCGAGAGCCAATCCCTGATATCTTGTGAACTCGACATGATAGAGCTCACAATGAAAATGGAGATACGTTCGCTACTTTTTCGAAAGCAGAATTAGATCTTTATTCTTAGTTTACAAAATGTATAATAAAACAATTATTGAATAGTCCTCTTCACAGTTCTCTGCGCCATCTTGAAAGGTAGCCGTGCCTTTGCGCGACGAACGGTGAGCTTGCAATGATACAGACATGTAAATAATTGTCCAAGGTGTTGAAAAAAGGTCTCCATCATTGCAAGCTCACCGTTCGTCTCGCTTCGATGCAAAGGCACGGCTACCTTTCAAGATGGCGCAGGGAACTGTGAAGGGGACTATTCGGTTTTCGCATGATATCGTACATTATCAAGACCTCTGTCGTTTTATCCGCCTCAGCTTACAGCTTCGGCAGATAACACGGCCTTGGTCTTGATAATTTACAATACCATGCCCAATCTCATCCAATAATTGTTTAATAATTGTATGGAGAATTATGCAGTTGTCAGTGCTTTCCTAAAGGCTCAGATACACGGTGCAACATTCCTTGCGACATCATGATTACAGTACTATTTCAGCAGCCAAATCAGAGAAAATCTCGATTTTTCCGCTTGATTTACCAGGATAATGATAATAACAAATGACATAAAAATGATAAAACAGAAGATCAATTTTTATATTTTAGTGTGATGTTGCACGCAATATTGCATGCAATGTTGCACCGTGCGTACATTGTGATTTTCACTTGCACAAATTTTCGTGACCTCCCCCTAAAATGTTACCGCTTCTTAAATTGTAAATTCAATATATTATGTCCTAATTAGTGATGAACTTAACCCGTGGAGATAGTATTAGTCTAATTCAATTTAGTGGTGTCAAGTATTAGACTTTGAGCATATTAGATTTTGTTTGACAAGTTAAGTCTGTGCCATATCACTGTAAATTAACTAGAAAAGACAGTATTTCTCCATATTTAGCATAACTATATAGGAAAAGAGAGGGGAGAAGATGCGAGGGGGAAGAGTAGGGCGGAGGACGACAGCTCCTCTTGAGATGCAGATCCATTATGTGATTTTTCATGTTATGTTGCATGTGACAATAGTGTTGTGTCAATAGTGCTGTGTAGCATTGTGTTTACGTGGTGACATTTGTCACACTTGACATTATATTAAAAGGTATATTAGATATTGTTTCAGAGTTGAAGTGAAATATCACTTCTAATAACACAGTACGCCACTCGTGCTTCCCCACTGTCCAATGTACCATGAATAATACCTTGAAATTCCCCCAGCTTTAACGTAATGTCAGTGACAGATTTCATGAAAGTAACCTTGTACTCTTCTACATTATAAACTGTCCAGTGAATTTAAGAAGCAGAGAACGTAAATCGTGACAAAGATGACAGGAAGAAAGATTCCTGGAAAATGGGCACCAGTACGGGTATGGACTGATGGCTGTTATGACATTGTTCACTTTGGTCACGCCAATGCAATCCGTCAGGCCAAAGCAATGGGCGACTACCTTGTGGTTGGAGTTCACAGTGATGAAGAAATTACTCTTCATAAAGGGCCTCCAGTCTTTAAACAGGAAGAAAGAGTGAAGATGGTTCGTGCAATTAAGTGGGTTGACGAAGTGGTTGAAGGTTCTCCTTTTTCTCCAAGTTTGGAAACACTAGAAAAATACGACTGTGAATTTTGTGTTCATGGTGAAGATATCTCACTCTCGTCTGATGGTAAAGATGTTTATCAGACTTTAAAAGATGCTGGAAGGTACAAGGAATGCAAGAGAACACCTGGTATTTCCACAACCAATTTGGTTGGTCGCATGTTGCTTTTAACTAAAAACCACTTTGACCAGGGAATTCCAATCAGTTCCTTAGACCCGAGTCAAATAAGCACTGCCAGCACTGATTCCACATCAAAAAGTCCCTGGACAAGTGTTTCTCATTTTCTCCCCACTTCCCAAAGGATTGTCCAGTTTTCAGATGGTAAAGAGCCCAATCCAGGAGATAAAATTGTCTATGCACCAGGCGCATTTGATCTTTTCCATGTTGGCTTGCTGGATTTCCTGGAAAAGGCCAAAGCAGAGGGTAACTACCTGATTGTTGGTTTACATACTGACCAGGTAGTGAATCGCTACAAGGGTAGTAACTATCCCATTATGAATCTGCATGAGAGGGTACTTAGTGTCCTGGCCTGTCGATATGTAGATCAGGTCATTATTGGTGCACCATACAGTGTGTCTAATGAATTAATAGATCAGTTTAAGGTGAGCGGAATTAGTCGAGTTACTTAACAGGAACTTATTCATGCAAATTAAATGCCCACTAAATGTCTTTGAGGAACAAAGATTTTATGGTTGTAATTTTATTTTCAGATTGATGTAGTAGTCCATGGACAAACATCTATCCAGAATGATGTGGACGGAAAAGATCCTTTCGAAACTCCAAGAAAACGTGGAATCTTTAAGGAGATAGACAGTGAATGTACAATTACAACAGCCGACATTGTCTCAAGAATCATCCAAAATAGGTATAAGCATTCATATATCCACCTAAATTTGATCACTTGTGCACTTCTCACTTCTCCTAAAACATTCCAGGTGATCTCGCTTCTCCCTGAGGCCGAAGGAATTAGCCAATCAGCGAACATTTTGTTCGTAGCTCAATGTTTCCTAGTTCCAGGTTTTCGGCTCGATTTATAACAGCTTTTTTCTCGAAAATAAAGAAAATAAAACTCATCCGTGCAAAGATACGCAAAATACCAAAAAACATATTTCGTCGTTGTTGGTGGAAAATATTTCATTTTGACAAGAGATAATAGAAAATACTTGGAAATTTTCGCTGTGACAAACAATGCATTGCGCGTCTAGATTCCAGATCATCTGGTTCATCAGCTAAAATAATTGTTTATTATCATTCAAATTTTTTTTCCTTCGTTTTGATTGGCCGAGATAACTGCAAATAACTACCTACAAATAATGGTCTGCTCATGCACATTACAGTGCAAAGCCGTTTTGCTACAAATAATGGTTTGCTCATGCGCAGTAACGTTGCATTTGTCAACATGGTTCTTTTCCCTGAGCTGTCAGAAAATGGCTTGGCATGTTTGATAGACAGTAAAAAACAACAACAACAACACCACCAACAAAATAATTTGAATGATGAAACAATTATTGAACTCGGTTTTCTCAAAATGTCGTGATTTGTTAGTGTCCCGCAACCATCGGCAAATAAAATGCATTGATCGCCACTAAAAAGTATCCTAATTTTATGATTTTGATTGTTTTTAGGCTTCTTTACGAAGAAAGAAACCAAAAGAAAGAAAAGAAAGAGGCTGCGTGCTATGCTGCTCTCTACAAACAACTGAATGGAAAAACTTAAATTAATTATATATTTGTCACTAAACTAATCAATGAATACCAAAAAATAATTGATGAAGATAGGAGTTTGAAGGTGCTAATGGTCATAAGATAAAACCTATTTTCCCCTTTATAGTTCAGACAAGCGTAGAACGTATTTTCAGAAGTAAGTGATCCTCGGGTGCCCACCATTTGACCGGGAAAAAATCCCCGGAAATTGCGTTTGGAAATTATATAGTATGTGTCATTCCGATCGGAAAGTTCCGGAAAACTCGGTCTTTCATTTTCCCGCTCTTTTCGGTTCTTCCGGTAGACGCGTGTACCATCCCAAACCGGATGCATTGGTTTAAATGGTAAGCACCCCTCAGAGGATCTTTTAAGAATAATCATTTTCCCCATAATAAAGAAAGCTTTTTCAAACTATAATTGTAGCTTTGCAGTTAGCTTGCTGTTAGTGGAGAGTTTTAGACAAATTCTCTTAGTCATACTCAAAATCGCACTCGTAGTCAAATCTAAAGCTCATAAATGGCTCCTTGAGGTGGCCGTACTGATAAAAAGGCCGGGGGTCCTTTATATATTTGCATTTAAAACTATCTATGCTCCTTTCCGTAGTCTTCCCACAATCCCTTATGATCCCAGGGCGAGCTCGAGGTCAGGGTAAAATTTGCATAAAAATGTATAAAAAATATGCAAATTTTACCCTGACCTCGAGCTCGCCCTGGGATCATAAGGGATTGTGGGAAGACTACGGAAAGGTGCATATGTTATATCATCCATGTTTTTTTATTAGGACCCAGTTGAAAACCATAATTGTATGAAATGGCTTCCTAATAAAACATTAGTAAACAACAGCAACAAAACTCAAGTAACCAATTTAGAAAAAGAAAAATTAAAAAAAAATTAAAAAGTAACCAATTTTGTAATATATTTGATAACTGCACACCACGTCCGTATTTTACTTTTTGCCCAGTCAGTTTAACTACAACTCTCTAATTCATGAAGGTTAGAAAGACTTTGATTGTTCTATTGTCCAAGAAGGAAAAAGTTGCTGGTAAGTAAAACAAGTCTCTTGCATGAGCGCTTGAATGTATCTTAGGAAAGAACAATCCAGTATGGAGTATCCTCCTACTATACTGAGTATAGTTCTATATATCCCTCGGATATCCTCCTAGAAATCTTCTATTCGATAAAATTTTAAATAAAATAATAATAATAAATGGGATTTCGCAGTGGCATCTCTACACAGTAGCTATTCGTCCACTGAAATCCAAACAGAATTTTGAAGTTGATTTTTGCGGAGGGAGAAAAACCGGAGAAAAACCTTTCTAAATCTTTCTAAATGATTTAAAGAAGAAGTTACTTTTATATTCCAAGGGTGAGGGAAAAATGATTGGAGTTGGTATTGCAGTGCATTGTGGGACTGTTTTGTGTAGAGTACCGAAGTGATGACGTCATAAAAATGATCTACGACTGTATTATAATATCCATCTTCAATATTTCAAGAAAGATTTTAACACGCCAAATTTCATGGGAATTGGTTAAAAAGCAACAGAGATATGGCGTTTTGAATATATAATTTCCCCATACAAATCACTGTATTTTCGGCTTGGTTCCTAACGTTAAGCACCAAGCAAAAGATACAGTGATTTGTATGGGTAAATTATATATTCAAAACGCCATATCTCTGCTGTTTTTTAACCAATTCTTATGAAATTTGAGGTGTTAATATCTTTCTTGATGTTCTATCGAAATATTGAAGATAGAAATTATTTCTCTTGATGCTCTATCGAAATTGAAGATCGAAAATTGTAAAAAACAAAATAATTGTTTTCGTGACGTCACACTTCGGTACTCTAATAATTATTTATTTCCCCTCAACATATAACAAACTACCATCTACGTGGGATAAATCAAATAACGAACTTTCTAGATGATGATAAACCAGCCAGCGCACACAAAACAACGACAGGGATTAAAGTATGAACCAATCAACGACACCGGTAGTCTGTAAACAGTCATGAATGGCAAGTAGAGCGAGTACAATGACGCTCAAACCATGTAGGCTCCCTGTGAAATAGCTAACTAAGCCTCGAGGCAAATAACTACGAAAAACAATAGGAGAAACGGAGAACCAATCAAAAAGTCATATTTCAAGAACGCTAAGACGATTTCTAAGAAATGTTATGTTTACTCATAGTTAGTAGAGGGGACCCCCCTCTACTAACTATGGTTTACTGTTGAGACTTAAAAGGAGTAGGCGAATTTTGACTGTTTCGTTGAGAAGCTAAAAAAGCTTTAATCATCAAAGAAAAACCCAAAAGGCATATTTTTGTTGTGTGGAAAGGCTGGAAGTGTGATAACAAGGTTTGAAGAAGATCTTCAGCAAAGGTACTAGCTGTGATGTGTTTTATACGTTTCCGCTTTCATCATATAAGTATGACAAATAGCCATAATATATCTTTGAGAGCGCTTCTGATCCCAATGAAATACTTCTTTAGACATTTTGGGAAGCTTTTGTTTGTGAAATACTAGAAAAAGTAGAGAGATTTTACAGTCAAAACAGTGCAGTCTTTACTCCGTGCCCTTGTAAACTTTGCGAGGAGTCTGAGGATCATGGCCTGTTGAATAATTGTCTAATAATTTGTTTCATGTGTATTATCGTTTGTTTGATTCCTGATGGCGATGAAGTATTTAATAGAAGTCTTGAGATAACGTGAACTGAAATAGTCCACTTTCGATATTCTCCGGTCTGGGGAAACGAATGAAGTTATCCTTATATTTCTATTGATATATGTCCCTTATATATTCTAGAGTCTGGCTTTGAATTCCTTTGTGTTTGTGATCACTCAACCAGAATATCGAAAGTAGGTTATTTTACTAAGATGATTTTAGCTGCATTTGTAGACACTTTCAAGGTTACCTACTCGGCTTTAAAAAACACGAGGGATGTTTCTTAGATATGGAAAACATAAAGAACTATACACTGTAATGTGTGTGCATAATTAACTATGTAGATCTAAGCAAAAGAAAGAGAAATCCAGCTGCATGTAGAAGAGGAAGAAAATTAATATGTACAACTTGTTGATGATGATGATTTCCTCGATATTGGCTATACTGAAACTGTCAATGCATTTCAAGCAAATGAGTGGCAAGATGAGTTAACCATTGACCACAGATCGCCACGAAATGCCCGTGAGGGGGACTTGGGTGTCTTCCATGCACGTAAACACACTATCAAAATGGACCCAACAGTTACACCAGTCATTCATCCATCAAGGAGAGTACCAGTATCTCTCAAAGACAGAATCAAGGAAGAATTGGACCCGATGGAAAAAGGAATGATAAAGGAATAAACCGAACCTATACAGCTTAGTCAAACAAAATAAAATACGCATCGGCATGTTTAGACCTAGAAGACCTGCACAAAGCCTCACAGCGTCAACACTTTTCATTGAAAACCTTTGCCGTGATTCCCGAGAAGAATTAGTCGTAAGCATGCCAGATGCTACTGAAAATATTTTCTGTATTGGATGCCACCCGTCAGGATTCTGTCAAATAGAAGAGATGAAGAAAGCTCAAAGTTATTCACGTTCAATACTCCTTTTGAAATTAAGATAACGCGATTACCCTTTGGAATGAAGTCGGGACCAGAAGAATTTCAAAGATACATGCCACAAATGACCAATGGTGTACCAGGCACTGCACAAATAAACTGAGTTCAGTCGATAATTGACGATATTCTGGTGTGGAAAGCACGTACGATGGAAGAACACGATGGAAGGGTCAAAAGTCCATAACTATGGAATTCTGGCAACGTTGAAGAAAGTTCTAGATAGTCAGTAAGTACAACTTCAAACTGAAAAAACGAAGTGTCCGGATCATGATCAGGAAGAAGGAAGTTCGATATGTAGGTCACTTAATGACAAGTGAAGGCCTTAAACCAGACCCCGGAAAAGTCAGAGCCATACAACTGAGAGATGTCAGCACCTAATAACATCAAGGTTAAGGAACTTAGAACATTTCTGGGTCTATATAGTTCAATACCTAGGAAAGTTTCTACCTCACTTAGCAAAGGAAAGTGCTCCTCTAAGACAGTTGCTAGAGAAACAGGTGACATGGCATTGGGACGACTGAGCCACAGCAAGCTTAAACAGATGATAACAATAACAACAGTGTTAGGATATTACAATGAACCCAAACAAGCAGGTAACACTATCTGTAGATGAAAGAAGGCTAGGAGCTGTATTGTTACAAGATGATAAGCCAATAGACTTCTTTAGCTTGGGCATAATGTTTTCCCGTTTCAGACCACGTGTCATTCTTTCGAGAATAAGATTCTTTGTTTGCGTCGTATCCATATTCATGTACCTTCTCATACACAACCGAAATAATACACTAGGGAATGACACATGGTCTGAAATTGGAAAACATTATGCCCAATCTAAAGAGGTCTATTGCATATGCTTCCCGAGCGTTGACCACACAAAGGAACTATATGCCCAAATAGAAAATGAACTTCTTACTATAGACACAGCACACGAGAACAGAACTGACAATGATTACAAAACTGAGGATAAAGCCCAATAGTAAATAGGTACCAGCAACAGTAGCCTACAAACATCAAAGTCCACGCTATTATGTGGTACAAACCGAAGATGGAAGGAAGTACAAGAGAAACAGAAAAACAACTAAACTATTCGAAATGTCCAACAACAGTCAAGGCCAAGCACGAAGTTGAACCAGACTACCGTAGACTACCTGCAAGATGTAATGAGACACGCACAGTCACCGCTAAAAATATCAGAAAACACTACACAGAAGTCACATGCAGTCACAGGAACC